>VYXB01002857.1:1596681-1610982 GCA_013397135.1 Pachyramphus minor | reverse complement strand
GATGATGGCAGCGGCAGAGAGGAGCAGAGAGGGAGGCAGCGAATGAATGAGTGAGTGGGGGGCGGCAGCGGCGGCTCCAGCGGGCGGGGGCGGGACGGCGGTTTGGCGCCAAAACAGTGCGCGTGCGCTGGGGGGCGGGTCCGACCGGGACAGGGGGCGGGGCCATTCCCGTGCCGTTGGTCCGGTTTCCTTCATCCCTCCCTGAGCACGTCTCTCCCGGTGCCGCCCATGGACGGGTTCGTGGTTAGGGTGCCCCGCGGGCAGGCGGGGGCCGGTGACAGACAGGGGCGGCGGACCGAGGAGGCTGGGCCGGGCCGGCCCCCCCCGCGGCTGATCCGCGCCGAGGGGCTGCGCTGTGACTACCGCATCCTCTTCCCCAAGGCCGAGGCCGACGAGATCTTCCAGCAGCTGGAGGAGGAGGTGCAGTATTTCGAAGGTAACCTCCTGTCCCTGTGGGGGAGCCTGAGCTGCCCAGGGAGGCTCCGGAAGGCTCCGACAGTGGGACGTTCCCAGGAAGCCTGGACAGTGCTCTGGGAGACCTGAGGGTGGCCTGGATGAGCTCCAGTGCTCCCCTCTAACCTGAGCCCTTCTGTGTCCGGCTCTGGGCCCCCCACACGTCCCCTCACCCTGCCCAGGGAAGCATTTCCCTGCCCAGCCCACGCAAAGTGAGTCCCAGAGCGATCCCAGGGCCTGGACACAGCTGGAGAGGGTTCTGCAGGTACCAGGTCTTGGCACAATCTGGCCCTGAGAAGCCAAGAATGCAGGTCTGACCCTGCAGGTTTGGATTTGCTCCACTGGAAGCATTTGTCAAGTGGTTTCGGTGATGTTTCAAGAGAACTGGGATAAGCCTACTGTGGTGGCTGGAGTTTGTTGGAAGAGGCAGTGTATGAAATATGCCCTGTTACATTAATTCAGCGGCAGAATGTGATGGGGATGTTGGTTCTGTTCATCCCATTTAAGGAGGATAACAAGGCAGTGTCCACCTTTGTCGGGACAGAAACATGGGGAACATGGATGACAGCTTGTGGGTTATCATAAGCATCATCATTTCTCTTGTCTGGAGATTCCCAGAAGCTGTAGATCCAGGAGAATGTAGGACTGTGCAGAGATAACACAGACTTGCGTTTGGTTTTGATCTTTCCTCCTTGTTTCTTGTTTAAACAGTTGACCAGACAAAATTGCAAATATTTGGCACATGGCACAACATCCCAAGGAAGCAGGTGACCTACGGAGACCCTGAGTTGTCCTACACTTACTCAGGTGTGACTTTCCATCCCAAGCCATGGATCCCAGTCCTGAACCGCATCCGGGAGCGAATCACTCTGGCCACAGGACACACCTTTAACTTTGTCCTTATCAACAGGTACAGCTGGTTCCCACTTGCATCAACCAGCTTGCGGTTCAAATGAAAGGAAAAAAGCTTGGGCAGCACTTGGCAAATGGCTGAGGGGATGACATTCACTTAATTGGGTTGGTGGAACTAATGAATGTGCCCTGTGCACAGGTACAAAGATGGCCTGGACCACATCGGGGAGCACCGAGATGATGAGAGGGAGCTGGTTCCCCGCAGTCCCATTGCATCCGTGTCCTTTGGAGCGTGCAGGGATTTCATCTTCCGGCACAGGGATTGCAGGAGGAAGGGGGTGAAACGGGGCCTGGAGCGGATCAAGCTAGAGCTGGCCCATGGCAGCCTCCTCATGATGAACCACCCCACCAACGTGTACTGGTACCACAGCCTGCCCCCCAGGAGAAGGGTCATCACCCCCAGGGTCAACCTCACCTTCAGGAAAGTCATGGCTGGGGACAAGAAGTGAAATACCCACCCATCAGGGAGTTCTGACTGAAAATAGAAGCTTTAGTTCCTGACGGAGCTGTTCGTTCCTCGTTCAAACACTGGTTGTGGTGATCCAAGGGACTGGGTGAGCAAACTGAACTGAGAGAGATGGTGGACTTGGTAATTGCTAATAAAGCCTGTGACCACTGATCTCAATGCCAAGATGGCTTTCCCTCTGTGAAATGCTGCTGATGAGTATTTTTGGTAAATAATGCCTTTGTTTTGCTCAGGAAGAAGTTTGTTCAGCTGATCTTAATCTAATTAGTGCTCCTAAAAAATCAAAATACTCCATAGCCTCGAGGTACAAACACTATAAAGCATAAGCTGTAATCATTTAAACCTGATACTCTTCAGCAGGTGACACTTTCCTGTAATCTGTTAATGAGCTTTAGTTTGTTCGGGTTTTTTATTTAAATAAAGTACAAATGAGACTGACATAGAGGAGTGCTGAGGTGTGAGCACGGTGAGTGCAGTGTGGCTGGCTGAGTGTTTCAGTCACTGTGACTCTTGTCTTCCTGAATTCTTCTGCTGCTGGAGGGTCCTCCTTGTGCTCAAGGGAAGCACAAGGGTCTGTCCTTCCTCAGGTCCTTTGTACCAAAACCAGGCAGCAAAAAATGACCTTTTGGGGATGAACTGGGCTGGACGATTTCCACGGACCTAAATAATTATGCCTAAAGATCCCTTCCTGACTACCTGAAAACCATCCCCTTCCACACTCACAGGGAAGCTGCTGGAATGAGGGAAGACTGTCCAGTCAGCAACAGATCTTGAGGAATCAAGTAACGGTAAGTTCTGAGTGAGAATGGAAACCAAACCCTGTGTTAACCCTGGAATTAGGGGTGGGCTCTGGCCTTCAGTGGTGGCTCCATTATGTTTCATAACGTTCCCACACAGAATTTTAATTTCAATTCCCACACAGGTGATTTTTGTAATAAGTTTGGGTTTTTATTGCTACTGTACAGTTACAAAAATACCCTGAAGTGAAAACGGAACTTCAAACAGCAGTGCAGTGGTTTGACTGGAATATACAATTTTAAATAGCACACAAAATGAGACAAGGATAACCCAAACACACAGATGGCATCTTGGAGGTCTTCATTTTTTTTTTACATTTTATTAACAACTTCTCCACCATGGCAGCTCGTGACAAGTAACAGCATTTGAGCCCCTTGTGCCTCCACAGAGCCCTGTGACCTCAAAGGGGAGGGGTGGCTCACAGACACCTTCACAGAGTCCTGTGACCTCCAAGTGTGAGGGCTGGCTGGAAAACACAGATCCCAGTGACTTCCAAGGGGAGGGTTGGCTCACAAACCCCTGCCCAGATCTGATGCTCACAGTGGGCTGTGAGGGGATCTTGCACAACTCAGGACCAGGACTGAGGTGCTGATATTTGCTCCATTTCCTCCTTCCTAACAGAGAAAGCTGGAACAAATGCTGACTACTCAACCCTCCCCTTGAGGGAGCTTCCAGAGTCAATCCACAGCTGAGGGAAATGCAGCTCTTTGCAAGAGAAAATACATGGACTGTGCAGTAAGAGGTGACTTTATGTCCCTGTCCTGACAAATTCAAGTCACAGCCCATAGTGTGCGTATCCTCTGCTCCACCTCCAGCTTGACTGTGTTCTAAACCAAATGTCAGCTCAGCTGGACTGTAAAATGCAGATAAAACCTCTAAACAGAGTGTTGAGAATGGATATTGCAGGATACACACTGCTGGCAGTGGAAATGGTTGGAGTTCTGAAGTACAATGGCCAATCTGCTGGAGGGAGAGGTTTTGTCTGATGGTTTTAGTTGATTCCCAGCACTGCTTCACAGAGCTCCTGCTGCACCCCAGTGCTCCCAGTATGGAGGGCTGGCTCCTTCTCCAGCTCTCTCAGTTCTCACTTTAGTGGCCAGGGCATTTTTTTGGCATTTTGCATCCTTCAAGGTTATTTTTGTTTGTTTTCTTGTTGTTTTCCTATAGCTTAAAACAGGTTAAAACCAAGCTACTCCGGCCTAGCACAGCCAGGGAGACTTCCCAGGAACTAGTACAGCAGTGGACTTATCGCTATTTATGTACTATGAGCATTACCTGGAACAGGAATTGTGCTCCATACTCTGGAATGATGAGTTGTGTAAATAGTTTTGCATATCCATCCATTACCACTCCTGCTTTGGCTGGTTTGGAGCCTCCTATGAGGAAGTCCAAACACCTCAGAGCTTTGGGCAGCAATATGAACACATGAGGTACAAAGTTGCCCTAAAAAACTATTAAGACAGTTGTTATTTGAAAACTTAAGCTGCTGTTTCACACTGAAAAGGCTTTGATGAGTGATTTTCTCCTCCAAGCTTACAAGGATAGAAAATAGCTAAAAATAGCCTAAATACTTTATTCCTGGTGATTGAAAAGCAGGAGAATTTTAAAGGAGAATTTTTGCCACTTCTCCTTCCTTGCTTTGTTTGGGATTTTTTTTTTTTTTTTTTTTTCACATCAGTTTAGGGCGGCAGAATTCCCCTTTTTTTTTTTTTGCACATCAGTCTAGAGCAGCAGAATTCACCTTATTTCTATTTACAGGCCAGCCTGGAGCTGGTGCAGTGACACCAGTGTTCCCAGACTGGCTTCACAAGACCAGTAAGTGCATACCAGTGCTGATCATATTGTTGATATTCCACTTAACAAGGCCAAGGGCTCAGCTCAGCTCCCACTCCCAGGCAGTCCAAGCCCAGTCCAGTGGTGGGAAATGGCAGTTTCCAGCACTAAAATGGGAAGGGCAAGTCTAGAACACTTACAGCAGCTTGGAAATCACAGCATTAAAATTGTAGTCGATGCTACAAGCAATGGTATTCAACAGTGCTGAAGGAAATGACAATACTGATCACTAGCAACCATGTCTGTGTGCTGATTTCAGCTATACTCTAAAGGGAAGGAGCAATAAATTAAGGTTTCAGTTCTTAATAGAGAAAAAAATTACCTCCTGGGAAAAGGAAACTACACTTTGAATCAGCAGATCAGAAGAACTTCTATGACGTGTAAATAACTAAAGTAGTGAGGAAAATTATGTGAACAGGGAAATTTTTGGATTGTGGCTGTTCGTGGAGACACCTGACTTGATAGGTTGATTAGCTGGAATATCAAGGGAAATCTGATTCCACTAGTTCATCCCATGGTGGTGGGGCATTCCCAGGACACATTGGACAAGCAGTGGGCTCAGACAGTGGCAATGCAGCTGTTCAAGGAAGCTCAAGGCACTTGGTTTCTTAAATCATTGCCTTTGCCAACAGCAGCTTCCCACCAACCCCTCCCAGGGCTCCCCCTTCCGAAACACCTGCAATGTGGAGGACTGAGCATCTCCCTTGGAAAACTGCCATGTCAGGACATGGGACACAGCCTCGGGAAGCCTGAGATGACAACAATCACTGACACAACAAACGCTTCTCTAACACACGCACTTCGGGGCCGCGCAGCTTCGGGCGCCAACTTTTGGTACAAAACACAACTCCTGGGGAAGGGGGACCTTGGATGGGGGGCTTTGCAAGACAGGTGCCACGTGGAGCTTGGAGGAGTTGGAGCGAGTTGCAGTCCTGGCTCTGGGCAGCCGCTGTCCCACGGTCACTCCTCGGGGCCGCGCTGAGGGGCGCGGCCGTGGACGCGCTCGTAGAACAGCAGGTACGCGCTGGCCGCCAGCACCTCCTGCAGGCTGGCCCTGCGCACCGAGTCATCCGACACCCAGAGCCACTGCCCGGGCACCGCCAGGGCCCCCCGCGGGCTCGGCGAGCGCCGGTAGGTCACGAAGTGCCCCGAGTGCATGTCCCCGTGGTGCACCACCACCGCCATCAGCCGGTACAGGTACAGCGGGGCGCTGCGGGAGCACAGCGTCAGCACGGGGAAACACGCACCACGGCACCCCCTAAGTGCTTTGGGAACAACCATGGGGCTCCACAGGTGGAACACCAGCAAAAGTTGTGGCTGCCCCACCTCTGGAAATGTTCAAGGACAGGGCCTGGAGAAACGTGGGCTGGTGGGAGGTGTCCCTGCGCAAGGCAAGGGGTGGGACTAAATGAGCTTTAAGGTCCCTTCCCATCTAAATGGTTCTGGGATTCTGTGAGAAAGGATTATCAGGAGGAGCCTCAAGGCTGATTTACCAAGTAGAATCATGGCAGGTGCAGGTGAAATCAAGCTCATTAAATTCAGTGTTTGAAAGAAATGTATGAGAGATCTCAGGCTTGTTAAATGTTTGAAAGGAACCTAGAAAAGATCTCTAGCTTGTCAAATATAGTGAAAGAAATCTATAAAGGATCTCAAGCTTGTTAAATGTTTGAAAGAAATCTATAAGAGATCTCAAGTTTGTTAGATATAATGTTTGTAGGAAATCTCTCAGAGATCTATGCATTTCTTGCCATCACTTCAAAATTAGAGTAAAAGGAATAAGTGAAGGGGTAGAGGAAAACAGCAAGAATGAGATTATGGCTACTCAGAGGGATGATTTACTGCACCATGAACCAGAGAAAGGGGATTTTGAGTTTTACTGATAAAACTCTTCCCTCTTTCTGGGAGAAAAAAGAACTACTAAAAATCAGCCAAGAGACAAGCACAGGAGCTGGGACTGATGTTAAATTCTGTGCCTGTACAGCCTCATGACAAAGACAGACTAAAAGAAGACAACTTGAAGGACAGACAGGGTACAAATCTCTAACTTACCTGCACTCAGGGAATGCAGCAAGTGGAAAAGTTCCTGGGGACAGTAAAAACGAGGGGGAGGAGGAGGCACCATTCATGAAGAGTGGTTTGGCACCAGGGGTTTGTTCTGCTTCTGCCACAGGAAGGAGAAATTCAGTGATTTAACTTAAATGTTACTGTTATATTGCTAATAACAGCGCTTATAATACTGTATTTTACTTATTTTAATTCTTTACACATCACATTCCCTTCCAGATCCAGAGGACTCCAAAATCCAAAGCACAGCAGTGATTGTTCTTATATGACAAATATAAAAATTCCCACATTTACAAAATCCCAATTGAACAGATTATTGAGGTGCCTAAAGGACAGCCCTACTCCAGCTAGATTTTACAACTCTTTTTCAAGAATTCACTATTCCCAGTATTCCTTCTCTGCTTGTCCTGGAGCCTTAGAACAGACCACTAAGAAGAAAAATCCCGGCACATTCCAAATTCAACATTCCTTCATCCTCTGAATATAAAACATGTTAGTTCTCTGCTATCTTTTATAAGGGTTTTTAAAAAAAAACATTTAGTGGGATCAAATTAAATGATCAAAACTGAACTGTAGATTTGGGACAGTGGCTGGAAAAGGGATTTTTCCCTGTCCTCTTTGCACGGATCCATGATAAGATGCTGCTCTTGTATTTATTCTGCATATCAGAATGTTTTCTCAGTGAAATGAGATATATTTTATTGGCAAAGTACCTGGAGGTTTCACTGCTGTCCCATCCTTTGTTCCAGGGGTCTCCTCTGGGGTTTTGTGGCTGGATTTTTGCACAGGAACTCGGTATTTGTAGATGTCCATGACCAGGAACTCATTGAACTGGACGTGTTCGTGTCGCTTCAGGGGAGTGCCTTGGTTGGACCAGCTCAGCCTTTGCAGGTGGATACACAAACACTGGGGCAGCTTCAGGAATATCCCATAGGAAAGGAGGATCAGAACGCATTTTAAATGCAAACAAACAGGTGGGAAGTCCAGGGGACAAGGAAATGCATCCCTGAGCTGTCCCCTTGTCTCTGTGTGGGCTCAGTGGTAACAGTGTCCCCAAGACATGGCAACAGCTCAGACCCTTGAGAGATTCTTGGGATGTGCTAATCCTCAATAATTAATGGATTGCACAGGGAAAAAAGGTCAAGTAGTTATGAATAGATGAAATCAAGAATTAATGCAAGGCATGACCCAGCCATACTCACATTTCAGTCTTTTGCTGAATAACAGTAGAATATTCACATTTTTTGACTTTAGAGTTTGATGTTTGGCTGAACTGAGGCCTCAATGCCCACAAATATTTGCCAAATAAGTTTACTTTTAAAAGTAAAACATTACAATGGTCTAATAGGAAGAAATGGACATGAAGCAACACATGAAAGAAAGAAGTTACTGTATAACAGGATTTAGAAAGAGGTTTGGAGGGTTAGTTTGCCTTACCTTTCCTAACTTTAATTGCTTGACAAATGTGGTTTTCTGGTTTTCTATGCTCTGTCCATTCAGAATTCCTTCTGCCTGGATCTGAAATCCAGAGAAATAAGGGCATTTGGTTACTGCTGTGTCCAATTCCACATTGTAGTGCAGATCTGCATATTGTCTGTGTAGAACTGGGCTCAGCACTTTAATTACACCTAGGAATTTCTTCAGAATTCCTGGCCTATCCTATAGGATCAGTATTCCAAACCAAAATCAAGCAGAAACATTTCCAGATCAAACCCCACCTCCAGTTGATGTTTTGGTTTGTGTTCAAACAATACCAGAACAAATAAATATCCCAATCTAAATAATACCTGCTAATTACAGAATAAAATATTTTAAAGTTTTGTAATAGTAGTAATAAATTAAGCCTCAAAATATTCTGTGAGATAAGAACTCCATGTTAATTACTTGAAATCCCAGGCAGGTCAAAGACTTTCCTCAAGTCATGAAGGAAAAGGAGTTGAAAACTGAAGGCAGAATTGTGTCAGCAGGGTTAAAACTGAGCTCAAAGGTTGTAGAAATTCCAACGACCTACTTTAGTGCAGTTGTCACACACCACATCCTTCACAGACTCGGAGGAGATGAAGTGATGGAGGCAGTGATCCAGTGTCATGGGACGGCCCTGAGTGCCAAGAAATCCCAAAGTTACTTGCAGGAATTTCAGACATAGAATTTTGGGAAAGGATTTTTAATCATTTCTTCCAGAGAAACTACAGAATTGCACAATTATTTCTTGAAAAAAAATGCCTAAATGGCTTTGGGTGTAGAAGATTGGTAATGTAACTATGGGGATCCTTCCTTAGCCTGGATTAAACATGGAAAACACTGAAGGCTGTGGGTAAGAACAGCTGTGACTTCCTGTGTGACTCCTTCAGTGGGGTTTTAAACCACAGATTCCTTTCCTGTTTTTCTCTAGTTCCAGCATTTCAGGGGTCACTTTGTGCTCTCTGAGCCTCTACACAGGAGAAATACAGCTTTTAATTGCATTTAGATTTCCTTCCTGTCCTTCCCCTTATCCTGCACTGCCAGGGGTGAAGGGCATCACTTTTGGTATAAACCAAAACCCAAACAGCACAAGATGTGTCCAAATCCCAATCTGGCTGTCCTGGAGTGCACTCTGCAGGCAGGAATCAGAACTTCCACGACTGCAAGTTTGTCTTCCCTGTCTGGGAAGACAAACCACCACCAGAACTGAAATAACAGAGTGTTAAAATCCAAAAATATCCTGCATATTTTGCCCCCCAAAATCTGCAATGTTTTGGCATTCAAAGTTTATCAGAGCCAAAAAGAAATGGAGACAGTTCCCAGTTGAAATCACTGGGTGGAAAAGCCTGTGTGGGGTAAGGTGTGAACTGTAGGGCACCTTCCCCAAGTGGGAAACAGTCTTTGGGATGTGATCAAATCCAAGGAAGAATAAATCCTTCACCAGGAGAAACAGAAAACCCTCCTGGTGTCCCTGTGTTTATTGTACTCATTGGTGATTTGCACCAACACATCAGTGAGAAGGTCATGCAGTAGCACCACAGGATTATAAAAGAACGGAAAAGAAACTCCAGAAAGTAGCTCTAAATTTACTCGGAGGCTGCAGCACCTGAGAAAGGCACTAGAGAAGGGAATGCCACGATGCCAAGGGGACAGGCTGGATCCTGGAGCAGGAGGATACGTACCCACACAGCTGCTGGAATGCTCAGGGACAGGCTGTCGAAGGTGTCAAACCTCACAGGGCTCTGCAAGAGAACATTCCACATATCCAGGGAGCCACAACTCAGGCCAAGCCAAAAACAAACCCAACCAAACTCTCACAGGATGAACATGTGCCCTGTGCTGTCCACAATCCTCTGGTGGAATGGGATCCAAATCCCCATTTCTCAAGCACAGCACCAGGAACACCAGGCCTAAGGTACTACTAGGCCTCTTCCTGCTCCTTTACATTTGTTTGCAAGGTTTAGAGAAGGAAAAGGACAAATGAACTCCTACAGTCTGAACTATAAATGAGATCTGTTTTCTGTATTTCTTTTCTTTATTCAGGTTATCTCCATCTCCTCATTCCAGATAACTGGACTGCAAATTAATTCACCTTTGCAATCTTAATACTTGTTGGATGAACAGCAAGTCCTAAAGCACTACCCATGGGAGGGGACTGTCAGGTAATATTTTTAATTAATTAAATTATGTAAGAAGACAGCTATTATTCTGCTTGATGAGACAGCTTTTAGGCCCACGAAGTGAATCATACTCCATTTCCTTCAGTATGTTTAGTGACAAATAGTGATAAATTCTCATTCCTCACCAATACCACAATAAACAGCTGAAAAATTAAATCCCTTTTCACACATATATAAAAAATATATATTATAAAAATATACATAAATACAAAATATTATATATTTTCACACACACGCATTTTATATAGATGTGTGTGTGTATATTTATATATATTTATTCAGTCAATTATTTTAGACAGATAGATAGATAACTGGATTAATAAATAAATAAATAACTATAAACCCAGCTGGTTTTGTACCTGGTGCTCACAGTGTTTGCAAACCATGTTGCTGGTCAGCCTCCCATGGAAAGGATGCTGAGATTTCCAGTGGTTTGACACAGGGGGAAGAGATCCTGCAATGCAAAGCTGCAATTACCCTTTTGTTTTCCATACATCCATGTTCATCACTCTAATTCCACATTTTTGCCCCAGAGTAACAAAATTAACTGCCCCAAAGCATGTTCTGTCCCACTGCTAATAATTAATGGGGGTTTGTTTATATTTCTGAGGTGTATTTCAGCACAATACAGACAAAGAACAATTAATATTATTCCCTTATTAAACAAAGCAACTCCCCTATGAATATTCATATTACAGAATGGATAAAATCCTACCTCTTGTTCTGCAGCTTATTTGCTTTTGAGTTATTTCTGGTTGCTACAGAGAAAGATAAAAAGATTTCATTAACCTTAGAAACAATTAAATATATTCCTATTTCACCCCTAATTGTCTTTTCTGGCATTAGAACAACTGTGGGAGTTTTAGTGCCTCTTTTTATCTGAAAACCAAAAAAAACTGGCACAAAACAAATTTATAATTTACACTGTTAATAAAATGAATTATTAATCTGCAGAATTCTCTGCCTCAGAGCACTAAAATATGAGGTATTATATACCTTTTGTATATATTTTAGGCAAAAAGAGATAGAAACTTTCCATCAAGTTTATCACTGAACTGGAGGATAAATTTTACCTCCATAAATGTCCATTTTGCAGTTTTCGAACCTTTTTCATTATAAGAGTAACTGCTGAGATGGACTCCTGCTCTGTGCTAGTATTTAAATCCCTACATTCAGTGGATTTAGGGATGCAAAACCCTCAGGAGAGTGGGATCAGTGTGAATTCACAGACACTTTCATTCTTTAAATTGCCTGACATATGGATTAATTTCTATCAAAGAGCAGCTTTGTCAATACAATAAAAATATGCTGAGCTTCTAAACAGACACTTGGCACAGTTGAGAATCCCGGGAGATTCCAGGGACATCTCCTGCTGATGGAATGAAAGGAGTCACCTCCAGAGAGTGCACATCAAACAGGTGGGTCACACGGGGCTGCCGGTCCCGTTCATCCTCCAGGGAAGAGGTCAGGACATGGAACAGCTCATGGGCATCCTGGGAATACAGTGAGAACCAAAACACATCAGAACACACCCCAGGAGGGCTGAAATACCCCGGGAAATTAGGGGAAAATCACAGCTCGGAGCCCACCTCATGTATTTATTAATATAATACAAATATAATAAATATTACTAAATAAATAACATTATATAATCTAAATATATAGCGATAATAATACCAATGAATAATAGTATACAAATAAAAATATAAATTAATATATTGTATTAAATATATTAATTACACCCCTTGTGCACCTGCTGTTGTGCCAAAAAGCTCTATAACAGCACAGAGAATTAAAGATATTCTGGGCCATATAAACTCACAAGAAACAAAAATACTTGCAGGAAAAAATAAAATACTTTAAGTACAAATTCCTGTTTTCCTTGAATTCAATAAAAGCTCAATTGGAATCTATCCTTGGAAATACAGAATGTATTGTATGAGTGAGATATTGATGGAGTTCACTGACCAACTGCACCCAGGGCCAGACACACTGACAAGGAATAGAAATCCTGGAAAGATTAGAAATCTTGGATGGTACAAGTAAGAAAATTGGGAACTGTGAGTGGAATCCATCCCTGGAAGCAAAGCACAGATCCATCATCAGCCACAGGGAAGGCAGGGCTGGATCTCTGCTGGTTTAATCTGGTTTAATATTAATGGCTCTGCTGTTCCAAGTCTGAAGGTAACCCTGAGGTCTGGAAGCAGGCAGGCTTTCCATGAGGAATATCCCAGCAAACTGAAAACCCCATCCCTCAAATCTCATGGCTGTTTCCCACCCCTTTTTAAAGCAGGACTCAGCTCTGACACTCAGGGCAGTTGGTCCCAGAGCTCCAGGTGCATTATCCCTGGCCAGGGGTAACACCAGGAATGTTCCCTGACTCACCTGCTCTTCAAAGGAGGAGATCTGCCACCTGTTCATCCTGAGCACTTCCAGCAGGCAGCTGGCATCCAGGACATCATCCTCTGTCACCTCCTGGCAGGACAGAGCTGGGGATAGGGCATGGACAGATGTCAGGGGAGCCAGAAATGGGGGGAAAAACGATATTTCACAGCTCACAAACTGTAAGTTAAAGCCCCCCCATCCCCACAGCAGCTCAATGCATTTGTTAATTGGCACCATTTTAGTAGGAACATCCCAAGACAGAACTTCCAAGGGATTTCCTTTAAACCAAACCACTGTGAGGAAAGCCAGGGAGAGACAATGGGTCATTTTGATGATGTGCACGAGATGCATTTGGCACAGGGCAAGTCTGAAACAAGTCACTTTGACCTCAGAGGCTTTAATATTCTTATCCAAAATCATCCAAAGCATCTCATTTAATAGTCCAGATTTTCTGGAAAATCTAAAACTTGGAAAAAAATACTTAAACTCTTTGCTAATGATTTCTTTTTTTACAGAATTCTGCCCCTCTGTGAAAGGTGGTTGAGCTTGTCCAAGGGGTTCAAAATTACAGAGGGAAATTAAATAGGGAATAGAACCACAGGAACTACTTTCCTGGGGAAAAAAAGGCTAGAAATTATAATGTTTATGGTAAATATTTTATTCTTTGTTTACCACAAGAGGAAAATGTTCCAATACCTCTGAGGAGCTGCAGTAAAGTGACTGAAAGGTGTTGGTGCTCCTGGGACTTGTTCTGCTCTGTCCTGTACTGGGCTGTGAACTCCTCCAGCCACCTGATGAAGGAGGGGCATGAGGACAAGCCCTGGAGCAAGGAGTTCATGAAACACGTGTTTCCCAGGTTCAGGAGGCCTGGGACAAGCCCTGCAAAGACATGAGTGAGAGGTTACACTATGAATTCTGGGAAAAACACACCCTCTGTCAATAGGAATGTCATGTTAGGTGTTATAATTGCATGGAAATTAAATTATTTCAGTCTTCTTTGTTATTTCATAGAATCCCAGACTGATTTGGGTTGGAAGGAACTTAAAGATAACCCTGTCCCACCCCCTGCCACAGGCAGGGAAACCCTCCACGAGACCAGGTTGCTCCAACCGGGCCTTGGACACTTCCAGGGATGGGGCAGCCACAGCTTGTCCGGGCAACCTGTGCCAGGGCCTCCCCACCCTCACAGGGAAGAACGTCTTCCCAGTATCCCATCTAACCCTGCCCTCTGGCAGTGGGAAATGGAAACAGGTGCCCCTCCAAGGTGTAGGACGGACAGAAGCACACGGGCTGAGCAGCCCAGCAGCCCCATTCCGGTGCCGTGTCCCCCCGACCCATTCCCAGTCCCCCCATTCCCATTCCCGGTACCTCTCCGGCGCCGTCTCCTGCCGCCCATGGGCCCCCACAGCACGTACAGCCCCGCCGCCAGCGCCGCCGCCGCGCCCCCCACGACACCCCAGTGCCGCATCACCCTGTGCCTGGAAACCGGAACGCGGGCATGGGAACGGGGAACGGGGAACGGGGAACGGGGAGAAGGCAGCAGGGAGAGGGAGAAAGCGACAAGGGAGAAAAGGGAAGCGGGAAAGGGAGAAGGGAAGGAGGTACGGAGAAAGGAAAGGGGAGAAAGGGAAGAGAGAAAGGGAGGGGGAGAAGGAAAGGGGAGAGGTAGGGAAGAAGGGAATAGGGGAAATGGAAGAGAAAAGGGAAGGGGAGAAGCGCAGGGAAAAAGGGAAGGGCTCGGCCGGGAGC
>VYXB01002857.1:1566629-1596279 GCA_013397135.1 Pachyramphus minor | reverse complement strand
GCCCCCGGAGGAGGGGGCTCAGAGCCCGGGGGCAGCGGCGGGACCGCCCGGTGCCAAAGCTCCGGTGGCGCCGAAGTTCAGTTGGATATCGGGAAAAGCCCCTTGGAAGGGACTTTCCGGGGACACCCCGGCCCGGGGGGTGTGACAGCCCCGGAGGTGGCGCTTGGGGACACGGGCACGGGGGGCCTGGGCCGGGCTGGATACCGCGGGGGCTTCCACCGCAGGAATTCCATGGCTCGAGCCAACATCCCGAACCACCCCCGGTGCTGCGGGACCCCGAGACCCCGTTTAATGGAGCCTTCGGGGCTGTTCAGGGACACGGAACCGTGTCTGGGCTGGGGCCAGTTGAGCTGAGCCAAACCAGGCCATGCTAAACTCAGCCCAGCCCAGCTTAGCCGTGGTAAATCCAGCCCAACCGAGCCAAACTGAGCTGAGCTGAGCCCAACAGATTCGACCTGAGCTGAGCCCAGCACAGTCCAGCCCAGCTGAGCCAAACCGAGCCCAGCCATGCTGAGCTCAGCCAAGCCAAACCTGCCCGAGGCAAACCATGCCGAGCTGAGCTCAGCCGTGCCAAACTGAGCCGGGCCGTGCTGAGCTGAGCCGAAATAACCCCAGCTGAGTCAAGCCCTGCCCACCTAAACCGAGCCGAGCCGTGTTGTGCTGAGCTGAGCCCAACGCAGGTGAACCGAGCCGAGCCGTGCTGTGCCTGGCTGAGCCGAGCCTAGGCGAAATGAGCCCAGCCGAGTCCGGCTGAGCCGAGCCGAGCCAAACCGAGCCCAGCTGTGCTCGGCTGAGCCGAAATGAGCCCGGTTGAGCCCGGCTGAAGCGAGCCCAGCGAGCGAGCGGCTGCGCGGCCCGGCCGTTCCCGTCGGAGCTGTCCAGCCCCATCCCGCCTCTCCCAGCGCTCCTGCCGTTCCCGCATCCCGCTCCCGCCGCTCATCCCGATCCCGCTCATCCCGATCCCGACCCCGCCATGCGGGAGCGATGAGCGCAGCCGCCCCGCCCGGCCATGGAGGAGGATTTGTTCCAGCTCCGGCAGCTCCCGTGAGTAGCCGGGGGGGTCCTGCCCCTCCGCCCGCGGGGACAGCGGGAATCCCTCAGGGTTTACGGGAATTCTGCCGGGAAAGCGCTTAGGCCGCGGGAAACAGGCCATTTTCCCGCTGTGCTGCCCGGGCTCAGCATCCCCAGGGATGCAGGAACCGTTCGTTACATAAATTCCCTCGAGGGGTTTCTCCTTTGCATGGGGGTAAAAATCAGGAGGGGTGGAATAAAGCCGTGTGAGTGCCAAGGGATTTTGGGAGCGGGAAGGTGGGAATCGCCTTTGCAGGGGGTTTATCTGTAAATAATGCTGTGCCGGGGAGGCTCTTCCTCCCCATCCTCCTCCTCCTCCTGCCGGGAGCGACTGCGGAGCAGAACCTGCACTGCAAAGGGGCTTTTGGGGAGGACCAGCGACATTCCCGGGGGTTCTGAAGAGGTAAACGCTGCTGCACAAGGAAAAGGCTGATGTTTACCAGGAACTCTGCCTTTAGGATGTGGTCACTGGATCTGGGCACAAAAAAAAAAAAAAAAAGGGGGGGTGATAAAACCGCTGTGCCTTTAACGCCGGGGTTTCCTTCCCTTTCCCTCAATGCCAAGTGTTTCCCTTAAAACCAACCCCATTTCTCCCAATGCTCCTTTCTCAGGTGCTTTGCAACATTTTCCTATTTATAAATCCTTGGCTCTGCAAGGCAGGGAATAAATGTTTAAAGTTTGTGTTAAATATTCATGAGCTCGTGTCAATGACAGAGCAAACTGTCCCATAACACTCCTGGTAAGTTGGGAAATGGCCACGAGCTCCAGTTATTTCCAGATCCTTAGTTAGGATGCCTTCAGCTTGTCAGGAAAAGGAATCAGACATTATTTTATTGGGCTGTTTTTCTCATTTTTTTTAAAACAGAACCCAGGAATATGCTCCAAAGTGCCTCCCAGTGCAGGTGTAATCAGGTGTTTTGTGCTGGGAGATCTTGCCAATAAATGCAGCAGCTCCCTGAGATATTCCAGCTGTGGAGGATTTTGCAAGTCTGGAACAGAAAATATCCCTGGGGTGGTTTTTTTTTCCCTTCATCTGTGTCCGTTTGTTTCATATATTCCTGAGTGATAAATGTATATTTTGATTTGCTGCACTGAGGAACGGGGCAGGTTGTTCTCTGCTCAGATTTGTGATTCTCAGAGCAGTCTCTGCCTTTGTGGGGATCCATCACCTCCAAGATTACAGTTGGGAAGATGCAGGAACTCCAACTGGATCAGGGGCACCCTCAGCAAGGTGACACTGAGCTCTGTGATGCGGTCACATCCTGGAGGGAAGGGATGGATTCGGAGGGACTGGATCCACAGGCTGTGGCTGCTTCACCCCTGGAATGTTCAAGGCCAGGTTGGATGGAGCTCTGGTCTAGTGGAAAGTGTCCCTGCCCATGGCAGGGGGATGAGCAGATGATCTTTAGGGTCCCAGACTAACCAAGCCCAGCTCCTGGAATAGCCCATGGGAGTGTTAATCCCTATTCCTGGTTTCAGAGTGGTGAAGTTCCGCCGCACCGGGGAGAGCTCCAGGTCGGATGAGGATGGAATTTCAGGAGAGCACGAGGTGCAGATTGAGGGGGTCAGGACAGAGTTAGAGCCTGTGGAGCTGGAGGATGGAGCTGCAGTGCCAAAGGAATTTGCCAACCCCACGGATGGTGAGTAGGTCCCTAGTTTTCCTGCCAGGGGAAAGATGTGGCCTCTTCATCTAAGCAAGGTGGATACAGTGGGTTTGGAGAAGGGAAAGATCCCCAGAGAAAAGCAGGAAATAATTACATAGGCAAAATATGTTACACCTGGAAATCTTGGTTTAATCATCCCATTCTCTGTGGGATGCTCCATGTGTTTGGTTCTGTATCCCCAGTAACAGACCCTTTTAGGAGTTTTGGATCCAGCTGTTTGGATCCACTGTTTCTTAGATGCCTTAGAACTGATCCTGCTCCCAAAACATTGCCAGGTTTGCTGGAGCAGGTACACCTGGCTCTCCTTCAAGGCTGAGATGAATCTGCAGTGTTCCCATCTCCTCCTTTCCTAGAGGACAAAAGGGACAGGAGGAATGGACATCCCAGCCTCTGCTCCCTGCCTGGAGGCAGCACTGGTTTGGGAGAGATGAGAAATATTGGCTTTGTCTTATACAAGGCAGGTGCAAATTTGGTAGGATGTTATTAATCTTATTTATGAACATCTCTGCTCTGTTTTATCCACTGGATTTTGTTTGATTTCCTCTTGGTTTGTGGGTTTGGGCTCTGCTGAGTGAGGATGGGCAGCTCTGAGCCAGACAAAGCTTTTCTGTGGGGAATGTCCTTTTTAAACTGCTGGAAGTGTTACAACTGTGAGACTTGAACAGCTCAAATATCAAAATGTGCTTTTCTTGTTCAGTTCATTTTTTTTGCACTTGAGCAAAGGAATTTGAGATATCTCAGCATCTTCAGCTGGAACAAAGTAATGAGGTCGTGGCACTGTGTGGGAAACAATGCTCAGCATTCTGAATAGAAATGGGCTTTAAGATATATGTGTCTTGGACAAATTCTTGATTTAAATAATTCCAGGTTGACTCTCCCTGCAATAAAACATTCCCTGCAGCTCCCAGCATTGCTGGGGGCTTTTGCACAGCTCTGTCCCCAGAGGAAGCTGCAGTTCAGTGGCTGGAGGAGTCACTCTTAGGAGTGAGAGGCTGAACACATGCTGAATTTGTTGGTGGCACATTGATTTACCTCTATGGGATTGAAATATTCTAGGAATAATTCAAATTATTTTGACTTTAACACCATTCCTGAAGAACACAGGGATTTTCCTGAGTAGGAGCTGTATTAAAACTAAGCAGCTGAGTTATATATTTGAGATCTCAACAGGTTACCTGGTTAATTAGGAGTTGTACTCACAGCAAATGCTCTCCCAAGGGGTGGCTCTGACTAGGGGAGGATCCACTCCTGCACTGGAATTGTTTTCTTCCCAGATACTTTCATGGTGGAAGATGCGGTGGAAGCCATTGGATTTGGGAAGTTCCAGTGGAAGCTCTCTGTCATCACTGGATTAGCCTGGGCAAGTAGTTGGGATCAGCACCAATTGCACGGTCACCAGAGAACCTCAGGGGATTTCAGATAATGGAGACATACAGTTTCCAAACAGATGAATGTACAGCAAAGAAGGAATTTTACTTGAAATTCCTAAAATAAGGAATTCTAAGGAGTCAGACTTGTTATTTGGGGCTAATGAGCAACTGATGGATTTCTTTGTCTCTGAAATTGGGGTTTGAAAAATCAGTTTGATTCTCCACTTCAAATGCTGTTTCAAATCCATGTATAAGGTTGGAATGTGCCATGGTTTAGATCCTGAATCAGCTGTGGAATTTGGCCTACCAACATATTTGATACAAATCCAGATATAAGGGAGAGAGGGAATAAGTTAAAAGGTAATAAACAGTTCTGACTGAATCTGTGCGTGAAGGAGCTGAAAGCTCATCCCTGGAATCTGCGCTGAGGAAGTGACTGAGCCTGGGTGACTTCTTGGAATCACCCTCCAATAACTTTGGATTTGGCTCTTTGAATCCTCTGTGCCAGAGTTACTGATCACAACAATCAGAACTGAGTTTAAAAGGGAACCTGGTGCTGTGTTTCCTCTACCATGGAGTGGGAATGGCACAGAAATTCCAACAAGGTGTATTTATTGACTCCTATGTCCTTTTAACTGTCAGGCAGTGATTTATTTTGCCCTCTTTTCCCCCTGCAGATGGCAGATGCCATGGAAATGATGATTTTAAGCATCCTGGCTCCCCAGCTCCACTGTGAGTGGCGATTGCCCAGCTGGCAGGTGGCTCTGCTCACCTCGGTAGGAAAACAACTCACAGCCCCTGTGTTCCCTGAGGCTTTTCCTCTCAGTGTTATCCTGACATTATGTTCTGTATCCCCAAGTTAAACCTCTGCATGACCTTTGCAGGTTGCCTTTGGCTTGGAAGATTAGAGAGGTTGTTTTCAAAAGCCATGAAACTCTGTGAGAACTGAGGAAGTTTCAGGCTCAAAGTTTCATGTAATTTCCAGGAAATTGTATGAGTTGACTCAGACTCATCCTAAAATTCAAACCCTTAGATTAATTGAAAATAAAGATTGGTAAATTTTGATTGTCTTGCTTGAAAATCTTTCTCTCTCCTCATGTTTAAGCTCCCTCGGACACAGAAACAGTAGGAGCTGTGAGAGAGCAAACAAGTGTCCCAGAGTGCCCAGTTCAGTGCCAGACTGGTTTGTCACTGGATGGAATTTTAATGGCAAAGCTGACTGGAGAGGTGCCTTGGTGCTTCCAGAGAGAACTGGATGATCTTTAAGGTCCCTTCCTTCAAACCATTCCATGACCCCCTGGACTTGTCACTCTGTTGTTAGAGCTGAAATTTTCTGGTTTCCCTGGAAGTTTTGTTCTCTTTGCTGTCATGCAGAAATTTTCACTGGTCTTGTGTTTAAGGGGAAAATTCTTTCTTGGTGTTTCACAGGTGGTGTTTGTGGGAATGATGTCCAGCTCCACCCTCTGGGGAAACATTTCAGACCAGTATGGGAGAAAAACAGTAAGTCTACAGCTCCTACTGGAATTTATCCCAATATTTCTTCACTGTGGATGTTTCAGTGCATGATGGTTCTAGCAGAGGGTGCCCAGAGAAGCTGTGGCTGCCCAAGCTCTGGAAGTGTTCAAGGCCAGGTTGGACAGGGCTTGGAGCAACCTGGGATAGTGGAAGGTATCCCTGCCCATGGCAGGAGATGAGCTTTAAGGTCCCTTCCAACCCAACCCATTCTGGGATTCCATGGTCACAGATGTCAGAGTCCACAGGCACAAAGCAGAACTAAGCATATCCAGAACTGACCTCCCATGAAATAAAGGGGATTTTTAGCTCTGTTTTGTACTTGGTAAATTTGTGTTACAGCAGAAACTCTTTTTTAACTCCTGTTCAATGCAGGGCCTGAAGATCAGCGTGTTGTGGACACTCTACTATGGGATCCTCAGTGGGTTTGCTCCTGTGTACAGCTGGATCCTGGTGCTGAGGGGCCTGGTGGGATTTGGGATTGGAGGAGTGCCTCAGTCGTAAGTAAATATTCACGAGTCCAAATTCCTCTTTTCTATTTATTTTTTACAAAATGTTTATGTCCAGTTGAAGTGTTGTTTCTGTTCAGCTGACCCAAACCTTGCTCTTGTTGCAAGACAGGTCGTGACCTAAACACCAGCATTCAGAGGAGAGCTGAGCCCTGACTGCTGAGTCTAAAACCACAGATTATTGTTCAGCCAGAACCTAAACTTCCATGTCTCAACCTGAGCTGTAATTCCAAACCCACTCAGCCCAGACCTGGGGCACTGAAGGTGCTGTGATGGCTCAGAGGGAAAAGGCAGCATCAGGATGTTTCTCTATCACTGTGTCATTGCATTCACTGAAGAGAGGGATCCATAAATCTCCCACCTGGAATAACTGACTCTGCTCTAGGCTTTTAATTATGAATGTAAAGAGAAGAGTTCAGCCGTTCTCTCTCTGCCTTTCATCCTTATCAATAATTGATATTTTGCCTTGTGGGGGAGCTATTTGGGAGTAGTCAGAGTCTAACTTTGATTGATGGCTCACTGACTTTTTCACAAAGTAGGAAAAGTAGTTCCTTTCTAATATCCTTAAGGAGGCTGTGTAACTCCAGAGGTGAGTGGCTGAAACTCAATGGAATATCTTTGTAATTGCATCTTCTCTAATGGCTGTGAGAGAGAGATTGTTCTGAAAGGTGCCTTTAAAACAAAAACCTCCAGCACTGATCCATTAACTGATTGTGGCACATATCCCTCTGTCCATGTGTAGACACAGACCTGCACCTGAAGGTCTGGCCTCCTGTGGGAATTGTCTGTGAGATGCTGTCTAATGCTGAATATGGAAGTTCTTTCACAGAGCCAACATCCAGAGCTGCAAGGGTGTGGAGTGTTTGGGGATGTGGAGTATTCTCTTAGGAAAACAGTTCAGCATTATAGAATAGAAGGGTTTGGGTTGGAAGGGATCTTAAAGCTCATCCAGTTCTCCCCCTGCCATGAGCAGGGACACCTTCCACTATCCCAGGTTGCTCCAAGCCCCATCCAACCTGGCCTTGGATACTTCCAGGGATGGGGCAGCCACAGCTTCTCTGGGCAACCTGTGCCAGAGCCTCACCCCCCTCACAGGGAGGAATTTCTTCCCTGTATCTCACCTAAATTTCCCCTCTGTCAGTCTGAACCCATTCCCCCTTGTCCTGTCACTGCAGTTCCTGAAGAACAGTTCCTCTCCAGCTCTCTTGGAGCCCCTTCAGACACTGGAAGGTGCTCTGAGGTCTCCACACAACCTTCTCCTCTCCAGGTTGAACAGCTCCAGCTCTCCCAACCTGTCTCCATACGGAAGGTGACCCAGTCCCCTTACCAGCCTCGTGGCGTCCCCTGGACTTGCTCCAAGAATTCCATGTCCTTACATAGGGGTCACTTATCAGCTCCTATGCTTCAAGATGTGATTTTCCTTCTCTTTTAAATCCCTGCTTTGATATAATGTTGTGTAACTTTGTACTTGGATGACTTTGTACTTTGCTTCCTGTGCAGCTCCTCGTAAATCAATCCACTGTTCCTTAAGTTAGTAGGAATTTTGTCACAAACCTCCAAGGAAGCCTGAGGAGTTTAGAGGCAGGAACAGGCTGAGTCAATGGAATGCAAACAGAGCAGGAGCAAAGCAACAAAGACAAGCCTGAGCAGACAGTTTGAAGGAGATGAGGGAGCCTTGACTGGCTGCTGGCCCTGCCTTCATCCCCAGGAAACACTCCCGGAGAAGCTGTGCCATCTCCCTTTGGCACAGTCATGGAACAAAGCCTCTGCAGAGCTCAGTGATTTCTTTTGGAATCCCACAATAAAAGAATGCAAATTATTTTATACCAGTAACATGATCAGACCTTGAAAGTCTCCCCCTCTTGGAGAGTTGAACCCTGGCAGAGGAGACTGATGTGAAATTCTCTGAGCCAGTTGTAAAGCCCTGAAGAAAAACTTTCCCCATCAAGAGTTTGTGTTGGATTCAGATGGACCACACTGGAAATAACAGATACAAGGCCTGGCCCAGGGCAGGGCTGTGAAAACATCATTTAGACAACAACTATGGGGTCACAAAATCACACAAGAAGATCAAATTGTGTCCTCTGTTGCAATGGTGGAGGGTTGGTTCTGGTGTAGAAAGGGGAGTCTGCCCCAGTGTCAGCCTGGCTAGCTCTGGGGAACAGGAAGGGGTTTGAGTTATTATTCCTCTGGGTTTGGCAATTTAATTAAGAGCCAAAGGGAATGTTTGAACTTCTGTCTTTGTGCTGATGTGGCTTTTTTCTCACTGTGCTAACATGACATTTTCTCTCTGTTCTCTCTTTGCAGGGTAACTTTATATGCTGAGTTCCTTCCAATGAAAGCCAGAGCAAAGTGCATTTTATTAATAGAGGTGAGCAGTGTGTGCTGATCCTTGGAGGGACAAATTCTGCTGTTTGTTACACCCCTTCCATCTTCCTGCCTGGAAATTCCCCCCAGAGCTGCAGTCAGACCTTGCCTGTCCATGTCAGTGTGGAGCTGAGTTATCTGGTACCAGCTCAGGTCCAAAAGCACAGAAAGCTTCCGTGTCACACTCCACTCTTTGTGTGGAATTTGCCTTTTTGCAAAATAACTTCCATCCAGGGCTGCAGACTGACTGCTCTGAGCACAGAGGGGGCACTGGGTCTCTGTAATTCCATGGTGATATTCATCTACAGCTTGGTAATGGATTTGGAGGAATGACTGGTCCATAAATCCATGGCTAAATTCAGCTCCACGTCTTCATCCAAATGTGTCAAAGTCACAGAGAGCAGAATTTCACCCTATGAATATTTTAAGGCAAAATTCACAGCCCTTTGATGGATGGTTGGAGAGTCAGGGCCAGAACTGTTACTTGGCTGCATCACTTCTTCCAGGGATGGGGCAGCCACAGCTTCTCTGGGTGACATGTGCCAGGGCCTCACTACTCTCACAGGGAGGAATTTCTTCCCAGTATCCCATCTAAACCTCCCTTCCTTCAGCCTAAGGTCATTCCCCCTTGTCCTCTCACTCCAGGCCCTTGTGAAAAGTCCATCCCCTGCCTTCCTGTAAGTGCCCCTCTAGGCACTGGAAGAAATGAACATTTTCACCCCTACAACCTTTAAACAAATCCCCCTAAAGTGTCTGGGCTCTATTCCCACACAGGTACAGACCTGAAATGTCTCTGGCATTTCTCCCTCCAGCCATCCCTGGAGAGCACATCCTGGAATGCTGCAAAGAAGGAGACCTTAGGAACACTCATATCCTCACCTGTGACTGTTTCTTTTCCCTTCCCCAGGTGTTCTGGGCCCTGGGGACTGTGTTTGAGGTGCTCCTGGCAGTGCTGGTGATGCCCACCCTGGGCTGGCGCTGGCTCCTCATCCTCTCTGCCCTCCCACTCCTGCTCTTCGCTGGCCTGTGTTTTGTAGGTATTTCCTCCAAGGATTGATATGTGTTCCCTCAATTCCCACTTCTCCACCCCATTCTGTGACCCAGCTGAAGGACATCATGGCAGCTTTGAGCTCTCTGTCAGTGTTTTCTGTGAAATATCTGTAATAATGCAAAAATGCTGTTTCCACAGGGTGCTGCTAAAACCATTCCAGGGAGAGCTGTGTTTGTGTCTCTGTATTGCTGGAGGACAATGTTGGGCTGGAATTTTGGGAAGTCAGTCCTGGAACCCTCTCCAATTTAATGACTTTGTTTCAACCCAGCTCAGGGGAATCAACATGTTATCAAAAGTAGTTGATGCTTCCCAGGTGCTCTTTAGATTTTAGAATCACTTTCCACTTGAAAATTCACCCAAATCAGAGGTAAAATCTGCAGAGTCCAGGTCAGATTCCAAAATAAGACGTATATGAGTTAACCCTGAGCTTTGGTGATTTGCCAGTCACTCAGTCTCCTCATAAATAAATGTCCTTGTCAGGTGATTTAGCAGCTTTTATTATTCCTTAGTTTTTCATTAATCCCTCCAGTTATACAGGTGCTCACAACCTTGTTTGAAATTAAAAGGATCTTAAAAATATGGATCTTGGAATGTTTTTTCACCCTGGATGCTTTGGCATTCCTACAGGGGAGGGGTAGTGGAAAGAACTGGCGCAAATGTCCGACATTTTCAAGGATAAACCCAAAAGAACTAAAGGGAAAGACTTCTGGAGTTCTGAGTTTATATGGGAAAAATGGGGGGTTGTTGTTTTTAAAGCCTGATGAGATGATTCTCTGAATTCTTAAAGATTAGTTCTGTAATCCTTCCTTGTGCTGGAGTCACTGGGATTTCCCTTAAGGAAAATCCCAGCATGTTTCTTGCTGTTTGTGACATCCCTGTGTGTGTGACCTGCTTTGCTCCCTCAGTGGCTGCCAGAGAGTGCCAGGTATGATGTGTTGTCTGGGAACCAGGAGAAAGCACTTGCCACTTTGAAGAGGATAGCAACAGAAAATGGAGCTCCAATGCCTCTGGGAAAACTGGTCATTTCCAGACAGGTAAGTTCAGGCACCTTAATAATGTGGGACACAGTGGAACTGTGCCAAGGTCATGCGTGGTTTATTAGCAAATAATCAAAGTTCTGTTTGATTTTAATGCCTCAGGTAGTAATAAAAAATATGAGGTGATCATATGCTTCCTCTTTCACAGTGAGGAAGAGTTAATTTCTCAGTTTGAAAGTGAAAAACACCTTTAAAGTGGGCACTAATGTTATTTGACCTCACTCCAAGGTCTTGTTATTAAAGGAAATTGAACCCTGAGGCTGCAGAGCTCAGATAGGAATTCCTAGATCTGAATTCCCAAGACAAGACAGACTTTGATACTTTAACTGTCTTTGGCAGGGGTGGGACTGGGTGATCTTCAAGGTCCCTTCCAACCCAACCCATTCTGGGATTTTGGGGTTCTTACCACTCTGCATCCTGCAGCCGAGGACCTCTAAGTTTCCTGATCACCTGATTTCTGCTTGTTTTCAACAGGAAGATCGAGGAAAAATGAAGGACCTTTTCACCCCCCATTTCAGATGGACCACGTTGTTACTCTGGTTTATATGGTAAGAGGGAACACAAAGCTTTGGTGCCAGCACAACTCTAAGTGCTTTTTATTGAAGGCATTTTACAGTGTTACTCAAATACAGCAAATTCCTCCTCCTCAAAAAATAAAAAAAACCAACCAACAACAAAACCCCAAACCCCAATGTGTATTGATTTGTAATTCATTAAACCACCCAATCACCCTCATTCCCAATTAAATTGCTCTTTAATTGCTAAATGCTGGTAGGAAGCAGCTTTGAGGTAGTACTTAATGCACCTCCTCCCACAGTGGGTTCAGTTTTGGTTCATGTTTAATCTCAGTTTGAGCAGCTGAGAATTCCTCTCTCATTTGCCTCCTTGCAGGTTTTCCAATGCCTTTTCGTATTATGGGTTAGTTTTATTAACTACAGAGTTCTTCCAAGCAGGAGATGTTTGCAGCAGTGAGTACTAATCCATATTTTCTTCTTAAATATATCCTATTAAAATTGATGGAATATCTTTTATTAGATCACCTTCTGCTGTTGGTTTGGGAAGGAATGTGGCTGAGTTTTAAACTTATTGTAAACATTTTTATGGACTGTTGCTCGTCTCCTGCACAGAGCAGAGAGATCTTGCAGTGGTTTTGAACTGAAAATGTGAAACAGCAAGACAACCTTTAAGGAAGACCTGTTATCTGTTCTTCTTGAGGAAAAAAAGTGGTTGAATAAATATAAATTCACAGGTTTGACAGAGCTAATTAGTTCTGAGAGAGAGAAACTGCTGCTGTGGAGCTCCTGGGTTCTCCAGATGGGAAAACCTGCTGAGGAAGAAAGATAATGGGGGGAAATCATTGTCCTTTCTGTTGCAGATTTTTGGAGGGGGGAATAAAAACGGTGCTTTGACAGTGTTAAGAAGAGGCTTGAAAAGTCTGATTCCCCAGGGGAGAGATGATTGTGCTCAGAACACTTGTAATTAGGGAAAACTGCCTGGAAGTTGGAAAATTACAGAATGAGGAGGGGGAGTGTTGGGAGCAGACCCAAATCCCAGGGTTGTACCACAGTGGTCACAGGGGTTTAAGGGGTCTGACTCTGGTTTCCTCCCCAAAGGAGGATGCAGCCCTTGAAAACACTGGGCTTTACAAGGACATGGGATGATTCAGTGTTCTCAGAGCATAGGAAGTGTTGGTATCCCAGTTTATGTGGGGAGAAACTGAATTTCTGAGGTGAAATCTGTTCAACTGTCCTGAGCTCTGGAGTGAAAAATTACTAAAGCTGCGCAGGTGATAAGGAGGTGGAAGTTTTCTTTGTGAGAGTGGTGTGAAACCTGCCACAGAAAACATTATAAACTGCTCAGTGTCAGCTCTGCCTTCCAGGTAAAATCACCTGGAATTGCTCTGGAAAGGCCCCTGTAACAGTGGATTCCACCCAAACAACACATTAGACATTCAAAGGAGGAAAAACAATTAAATCCAAGGGGCAGAATCACTTGAATTCCTACCCATAAAAGAATTTCCAGAAGTATTTTTAAAGGATGGTGGGTACAGTGAATCAATGCCAGTCCTTTCTGTGCAGCCCTTCCTAAACTTCAGCAGTCAGAGTGATAAACACACACCAGGAATGTAAGCAGAGAAGAGATTACTTAAAATACATCAAATATTTGATTTTTTTTTTTTTTTCATTTTCCTTCCCCAGTATCCAGCAGAAGGCAGGAAGTTAAAGCAAAGTGCAGCCTGACCTGTGAGTATCTGACAGAGGAGGATTACACAGACCTGCTCTGGACAACTCTGTCAGAATTCCCTGGTAAGTGGCCATAGGAAGCACCAGTTCTTCCCTGCTCAGGGTGGTGGGAGGGGGTTCTGGGACCAGCGGTGGAACTGGTCTGACTGGCCTAATACCATCTAAATAACAAAATGGAAAGAAAATACCAGGTTCTAAAGAGCCCTTAAATGCCGCAATGGGAAGATGAGCAGGGAATAATGGTCAGAAGTTACTCCAGCGAGCCATAGTCAGGCATTTCTGGCTTTCACCTGAGGAGCCACTGGATTAATCAGTGGTTGAGGGATGGCAGAGTGGATTGTCCACTCCTACAGCAGCAAAGTATTTGAAAGAGAGACCAAAATCTCAAATCTGAACAACCCAGACCAATTAAAAACTGCTCCATCCTCCCCCTTTGCTCAGTTCCCAACACTCCCCTGGTCTCTTCCATAGGGGTGTTGGTGACACTCTGGATCATCGACCGGATCGGCCGCAAGAAAACCATGGCCCTGTCCTTCCTTGTCTTCTCATTTTGCAGCCTCCTGCTGTTCCTCTGTGTTGGAAGGTGGGTACAACGCAGGGAACAACTGGAATATCAATGTGATTCATGTTCTCTCTTGACTGAGGCAGGAGAACTGGAAGTGGTGGTTTGAAAAGCCATGGGATGGTCGTTCTCAGCTGGAGAACACTTTTAAATCAGATCTGAATTTAATCCTTCTCAGGCACTGCCCAAAACTTCACAGAAACTTTGTAATAAGAAACCTTATAAAATTGCACATATCCATGTGGTAATTGGATTCATGGCTTTTAAACAGGAAAGGTGGACTCTCATTTCCTTCTCATGGATGTCATTTTTATTTCAATAGGCCCCAGGTCTCAGTTGGAAATTTAGAAAACTCATGGGATTGTGGGAATGCAGATTGTTTGGCATCATTGCTATATTAAAGGTCCGGGAAAAATGCAAAGGGTTCATTAAAAAAGCCAAAAGAAATGGTTCTAATAAATTTAGCATCTTTATTGCACTTGTTTCCAAGTGAACCTGCAGCAGATTGTACCAAACAGTCCCAAATTCTGCTCTCCTCTTTCTTCCCCAGGAATGTTCTGACTGTGTTGCTCTTCATTGCAAGAGCCTTTATTTCAGGAGGATTTCAGGCTGCTTATGTTTACACTCCTGAGGTAAGGGGTTTGTTTTTGTGATGGCAATATTTAAGGGGAGTGAGAACATGGGGGGGAATTAATTTTGATGACCTGTTCACAATGGACTCCAGCCAAGATTTGAATTGTAGATCTCATTGTCATTATCTAACAGAACCTGCTGTGGCACCACTTATTTCCATTGATTTAGAAGTGAAAGGAAAAGAACTTCCCACTGGCATTAATGGGCTGATATTTTCTCCCCAGGTTTATCCCACAGCCACACGTGCTTTGGGCTTGGGGACATGCAGTGGAATGGCAAGAGTGGGAGCCCTCATAACCCCCTTCATTGCACAGGTAAAATCCCTTTTCCACTGAGGCTGGAGGAAGGTTGGACTCAATGATCTGAGAGGTCTTTTCCAGCTTGTAACAATTCCATAATTCTGTGAAGGTCACAGAGAACCTGCTTTTATTTCCACCAGACCAGGCTGATCCAAGACCCGTCCAACCTGACCTTGAACACTTCCAGGGATGGGCAGCCACAGCTGCTCTGGGCAACCTGTGCCAGGCCTCACCACCCTCACAGAGAAGAACTTGTTCACAATATCCCATCTCACCCTGCCCTCTGAGAGTTTAAATCATTATCCCTTGTCCTGCTGCTATCTGCCCATATAAACTGTCCCTCTCCTTCCTTTTTATAAGCTGTTAGTCTTTTCCAGTGCTGTATTTAAAATTTCTACTACTACATCAGTACCCACATTTCTTTCCCTGCTGAGGTCCTGTGTTCCTTTCCTGCCTGTTTCCTGCAGGTGATGTTGGAATCCTCAGTGTACCTGACCCTGGTTGTTTACAGTGGCTGCTGCCTCCTGGCCGCCCTGGCCTCCTGCTTCCTGCCCATCGAGACGAAAGGCCGTGGCCTCCAGGAGTCCAGCCACAAGGAATGGGGCCAGGAGATGGTGGGGAGAGGATCTCACTCCCCGGGGGAATCACAGGAGTGATGGCGCATGGAAAGAATGAATGATTGGAGCAGGATTTCTCACAAAACCTCTGAGCCTGAAGCATCGAAAGCTGAGCCTCGTCACTGCCAATGTCACGTGTCAAACTGCAGGAATCTGGGGGTGAACCTCAGCAAATTGTGTCTCTGCTGCTCTTTGCTCACACTCATAGAAACTTTCCATCTGTATGGAGAGGGATTTAATCCAGACATCCTCTGGAGTTTAGCAGGAAGGATGTTTCTCTGTCATGCTTGCATGGTCAGCTCTTCAGCTTCAAATGTCCCGTGCCAAGCAAATCACCAAGTGACTGCAGCCCAGCATCAGCTGTAACTAAATACTGAACTCTTGAACCTAAAAACAAGAGGTTGATATTTATTGTATCCCTGGCCCAGCACAGGGTGGGTTCCATACACTACACTAGGAATTACATGTCTGCCTTGCACTTTTAGCCATCAAAAACACAACAAAATGTGGTTCCGGCAAACCAACCTTTGCAGTTCCCCTGGTTGTGTGTTCTGTTCCTGGAGATTTAACAGGGAAGGATTGCTTGGAAATGAATTCCTGAATGTTTTTCCCATCCCAGCAGGTAGTTAGAGCACTGAGGGTGGTATTTGCTGCAGAGCTAAAACCTTATATCACAAATGTAGATCATGGAATCATTAAAGTTGGAAAACATCATCAAGTCCAGCTTTTAAATCCTCATGGTTTGGAGCAGAATTTAAATTCTCTGACATTGCCAGAAGCCTTGAGCTCTCTATATTGCTTGGTTTGGGGAGGTGCTCACTGCTGTGGTTCTGTCCATGGATCCGAGTGTGTTCCTGCTCCATTTACCTGAGCATCTTCTCACAGTGTAGCCAGAACCTGAGTTGGAAGAGCTGCTGTTGGGGTGGAGCTGCTTCCAAGTGTCTCCCAACAAAAGTTGGCCTCCTGACAGCCAGGCAGGACTTTTCCAGAGCTGCTGATTGTACATTGACTGATGACAAAGGAATGTAGCTGGAATTGTGACATAAAAGGAACAAAAGTCACAGGAAGAGCCAAACTGCAATGACCTCTGGATGAGGAACATCCCTCCCTCAGGTGCAGCTCCTCCAGGTGATGGTCCTACTCTTGTCAGGGAATGTCATGGAGTTCAGGTGAGGACAAGCTCAGAAACCTGTCACTGGGCAGGAAATCCCCTTGCAGCGCCCATGGGAATGTGTGAGGATCTGAGACATGCCTCCTCCAGGTCCCAGTGTATTTTCAGGATTCTGGATTATGGAACACAACCAAATGTGAGGGAGATGGACTCTGTGCTTGTCCTGGGATGTGTTTTCATAGTCTGTCTGATCAGGTGTCTCACATAAACACAGGTAAGTGTGCAGCACATTTTTGCACAGTTGAATATTTTTGGTATCCTGGGAAGCAGGTCCTGTTCTTGGGGACAGGAACAGGTCACTGAGCCTGTTTTTGGGGGCAGTACAAGTGAAAACTGTTGGGCTCAGCTGTCACTGGGGGTCTCCCAGCACTGTGTGTTGCTCCACCGTGTGTCAGGCTCATTGTTCAGACTGGAGGGAAAACAGAAGTGGATAATTCCTTAAAAAACCTGAGGAAACTCAGGCTAAGGAAAAAGGCCAAAGAGGTTGCTGGTGTTGTGTGTGTGTTCTCTGGGAACAGGCACAGTTTGCCAAGGCACCAGAGTGGCCATCCAGTCCCCACTGGTGGCTCGGTGGAAGATTCCAGGAGTGGTTGGTGTAAACATGCAAAGTTGGCTTTTCCCAGCGACACAGAAATGAATTCAGCTCCCAGGGGATCCCTGGGATCGTCGGATCAGCTGTGGGTGATGGCATAGAACCTGCTGTCTGTTCCAGCAGGGTTGGTTCTCTCTGTCCCCACTGTCCTGTGACCTGCCAGCTCAGGCTCCAGTTGATCCCAATGAACAGAAGGGCTCTCCTGGCACTGCCAACACCCACAACTCCTTCTGCCAGGCTGGGGTTGGGTCACTGTCCCAGGTGCTCCTGTGCCCCTCTCCTTGTGGGATTGCCCTGAGCTGTTCCCAGTGTGTGTGCCCCCCAGAACAGGGGGCCTCTGGAGCTGAGCCTGGTTAGAGGTGACAGAATCCCAGTGCAGGACAAGCCCTGGCTGGGGGCACCCACCTCCCTGCCCAGGAGTTATTCATTACCTTTACTTAAAATGCTGCTTTTCCATGTTAATGGTCACGTTTCATTTTAGTTCTCAGCCCAATATTCAACAGTTTTGAAGAATTGCAACAGCCTTTAGAGAATTTTAAGGGAAATTTATCTGTTCATGAACACCTGGATCCTACAGATAAACTATTTCTCATTAAAGATTTATAGGGAATGCAAACTTTTGATGCTGTTATGGCATACACTTTTAACCTGTGACATTTACAGTGTGAAAAAGCAACAATTAAAGGCATTTTTGCTTTTCAAATTTTTCAAACCTTTTACAAATTCTGCACTAAAAATATGTTTAATGATATAAATACCACAATTGGTCCTGCTGGGTCTTCGATTTAGGTGATGCCTAAAGCTTGATCCAAAGCTCACTGAAGTCTGGGAGAACTCCTGTGGGTATCTGTGGCTTTTGGATGAGCTGAGTAGAAGGAGACAGGAGCCCACCACAGCTGATCCTCTGAATTCAGCAGGAGAAACAGAGCTGAAATTCAGGATTTGCAGGTATTTGCATGTAATTAAGAACAGAAGGGTATTTAAGCTTGTTCACTGTAAAACTGAGACCATTTGGGTGGGCACACAACACCTCTAAATAACCACAAATCGATTTTGTCGATAAGGCAGCACCATTTATGTAGAAAATCAGCTTCCAAAGATTGTTTTCCGCACTGAGTATTTTTCCCTGATGAAGGAATTCTTGTAACTGCTTCATTTCAAACTGTTAAGTGAGATCACTTGGAATTCAGACAGAATTTTGGGATTCAGATTTGCCAACTGTCCAAGACACGAATGTGCCAAGCTGGCGTGGGAAAAGAATTCTCCAAGTGAGCTTTGATGGAATGATTTGTTATTCCAAACTTCTTGCTGAAAGAGCATTGAATGTTTCCTGTGTCTGAATGTACAGTTTCTAAGCTGGATTTACATTTTAATGTTGAAAAACTTGGTGTATATCAAGCTTGTTGTAAAATACTTCTTTGGTTCCTGGTCCTGGATGATTGAAGTCCACATTAGGTATTTTATGTTAAACAAATAAATAGTTTTTTCAGTAAAGAAGTTTTGGCTGTTCTGGGGGATGTTTAGGATGGGTCATAACTTTCCCCTGTGTTTTTGTCTTGGTGTTCAGAGGTTTGAGATACGGTGCAGGCTCAGCACTTCGCAGATCTGACTCGTTTTCTGTGTGTTTTATGTATTTGGTCATAAAGAAAAGTCCAGGATTCCTGTTCCCATTGTAGGTAACCTCACCACAGCTAAATATTGTGGATATTCCATCCCTGGAAGCGTCCAAGGCCAGGTTGGACAGGGCTTGGAGCAACCTGGTCTAGTGGAAGGTGTCCCTGCCCATGGCCTGGGTTTGGAACTGGATGATCTTCAAGGTCTCTTCCAACCCAAACCATTCCAAGACTCTATGATTTTTTAAATTATCTTAAATCTTTAGTTGATTTTCATATTTTAATTCAGTTTGGACACTAAACCCCAGCAGTTTGGCCTCTTGCCTGGGTGTGTTGGGAGCAGGTAGCTCCACGCATGTCTGGACTCCAGGGCAGACAGAATTCCTTCTATTTACTTTTTAATAGAAACCTTTCCTTTAGCTCTGATCTTTCTAAAACCTAATGTAGTGCCCAGCCCTGACTATTCCTCTGTAACTGATACTCTTATTTTGACGTCTAAGAATTTTACAAACATGAGGTTGTTGAAGTCTGAGTCAAAATGACTAATGAGCTGCAAATCCTTCATGTGCTAATCAGGGTGTTCTCATCCCACACGCATCAATCTTCCCTCTCCCAGCTTGTGCAGCCGCTGGGATGGACAGTCTTATTCCCGGGAATGGAAACAGTTGGGAGCTATGGAATGGTTGGTGTGGCTGAAGCAATGTCAGGGAGAATGTTTGCTCTCCTGTGGCTACTTTTTGGCATCCTAAGGCATTTCTGAATTCATTCTCAGAATCACAGAACATTCTGAGTACAAAAGGACCCACAAGGATCATCCAGTCCAACCCCTGGCCCTGCACAGGACACTCCAAGGATCCCACCCTGTCCCTGAGAGCGTTACCCAAATGTTCCTTGAGCTCTCCAGGAGTTATCCCAAATGCCAGAGCTGCTGTTTGCTCACAGAGGGAAACTTTCCTGATACTTGATGTGTTTCCAGTTTTGTTCTGGGTCACAGGAGATCCTTGTAGAGAACTGGGAGTTCCTGAAATGTGCTGACACCAGAGACGGGATGGTGCTTGGTGTTTTGTGTGTGTCAGGAAAGGATGTGCAGGAATTGTCCAGGCATCATTCCCTGACTCCCTCACCTCCCCTGACCTCAAGAGTGAACTTCAATCACATGTTGGTGAGGCCCTGGCACAGGTTGCCCAGAGAAGCTCAGAATGTGGAATGATGACTCTTCCTCCTGCAGCATGAAATGTTTAGGAAAAATGTGTGTGGAGACATGGAATGATCTACTGGGATGTGTCTATGGAATTAGCATTGGAGGCCCAGCCTGTGCCATCATTAGGAAGAAAAAGCATTCGGTGTGAGAATGTTTGAATATTTCCTTTATTGTTCACAAATATGAAATTGTGCCTTTAGAGAGCAAACAAAATTAGCCCGTAAATAAAATTACAGATCAAATCATTCCTGTTTCCTGAGAGGCCATGTGAGGTCACAGGACAGTGTCTCCTGTAAGCTCTGAGAAGGATCAGCTGCTCATTGAAGGAACACAGTGATTTCCTGCTCCCCTGCTCTTCCAGTGTAGCTTTTCTGAGATCACATGGTTTGGATTTACAGCAGATGAGAAGGTGGTCCTGAATGTCTCATGTTTGGAATAAGTGAAATCAAGGGGATTCAGTTCCCCTGAGTGGCTTCTCCTGAGGTGGGATCACAGGCCACTGGGTTCAGCATTAATTGGTGCTGAATTTTCTCCAGCTCTGGTTTTCATTTTCCTGCCTTATTCCTGATTTTACCCCAGGGCTGCAGCATCTCAGGGAAGCTGCCAGAGGTTGGAAAACCCTTTGGACAGACTGGGCCTGACAGTGGTTCCCAGTTTCTGGACCCTTCCCTTCTCTGGACACTGTCTCACCTGCCTTACAGCTGTCAGCACAGCTGAAGGGATGATGTCCTGCAACCCGGAAGCCCAAACCCCAGATACCATTGGATGTTTCCTATTCCTCAGGGATGTGAGGAGCATCAGCACTGGGCCAAAATCACAGCCAGAGGAACTTCAACCCTGCTCTCACTGTGCCTTCAACAGTGAGTCCTTTCCTTGAACTGCAGTTCCACAGGCATGAGAATTCCCATGTCACGCTGCTGATCTGCAGCATCTCCCGTTCCCGAGGTGCAGCACAGCCCAGGCTCAGGAGCTGATCCTGGCACACGGAGTCATAGGGAGAGAGGAGCTGCATCACGGTTGAGTAAGGAACAGTTGGCTTATCCGTGGAGGAGAGTGAGTCAGGCATTGTGCTGGGCTCAGGACAGCCTTTGGATTTGAGGCTAATGCTTCCTGACCAGCCAGTGCCCTGCATGGGGTGGTTTGCAGAGCAGGAGAGACACATGGCACTGAAAAATCAGCCAGGCTGTACCTTCAGAACAGTGTGTTGGGTCCCCAGGAGCATCCCTGAACACCCCAAACAATCCTGCCCTCCTGGCAGCTGCCCAAACTCCTCTGGGAAGCACAACCTGCCTTGAGCCAGCCCTGTTTTCTGAGCTGTGTCCCAGCCACGTCCCACAGCTGGGAGAAATGGGAAACTGAGGGGCCCATGGGAGTTTTAGGGACAAGAAAAGCTATTTTGCTCTCTGCTATATATAGAGTCTGGCAAGTCCAGGGCTGGAACAAGTTGCTTTTGTTGCTAAAACATCCTTTGGAAAGCCCATTTTAGGCAAGTGCTGCTGCTGCAAGTCCCAGCTACACTAACCAGGTGCTGCGGCCCCGGGCTTTGTCCTGGCAGGAATGGGAGGAAAGCTGGTGGAACCCAGACACGTGTTCCCAGAGCTGTTTTACTTCCCTGGGAGCCTCAGAGCTTCTTCCTACTAAGGAGCTTTTGCCTCCTGGGGGGGAGCCTGGAAATCTAATTACATGCAGGGTGTTGGAGCACCAGGGAAGACCTCAGGTGGCACCGGCTTGGTGTCAGATCCTGTCCCATGTGCAGATGAACTGCAGGGCTGTCGGGGTTTCAGCTGAACCCTGCCTGCCCTTTGCAGGCTGATCCCAGACAGGACTGCACTTTGCCATGGGTAATTAGTCCAGGTTTTAAAGCCTTTCCTCAGGCAGGTTGTGCAGGGAGCTGAGCTGTCTGAAAACGGGCAGAGAGGCACCGTGGCCCAGAGCTGGAGCTGTGGAGGGTCAAGCACCTGCATGTGTCCCTGTGCTATTCCCATTGTTCTGTGTGATTTCTAAGCTACTGCTGTTGGGATGATCCAGGTGAGCAGACACTCCCAAAGGGGGGAGCAGGCACTCACAAGCGGGGCTGTGGTGAACTGGCCACCTTCCCCCTCTCCTGGAGGATGCTGCCAAAGAGCCGAGCTGCTGCCATGGCACAGCCCCAGTGGATGGTGATCCCAAACCCACCATGGCCGTAGTTGTGGATCACCTGGGGGAGAATCACAGAATCATGGAATGGTTTGGGTTGGAAGGGACCTTAAAGCCCATCCAGTTCCACCCCCTGCCATGGGCTGGGACACCCTCCACTAGCCCAGGTTGCTCCAAGCCCTGTCCAACCTGGCCTTGAACACTTCCATGGGCAGGGCAGACATATCAGTATCATGTTTCTGTATCTCTGACATTTCTCCCTGACACTGGGCTGGAATGGGATCAAAGATTCCCTGGCTGTTGGCGGGGCCACAGCGAGGACCGAGGATGGTGGAGCAGGCTGGGGGCACAGCAGGGGGTTGGTGTTTCATTGCCAAGGTCATGGGGCACAATTAGCACAGTCACTAATTACACTCAGCCCCCAGGGCTGTGCACATACCTCTCCCTGGACATTCCCATGCCGGATGCTTTCCCGCTCCAGGCGAACCTGGGGCCGTGATGGTCTTAGGCCACTCCACTCACTGACAATCTTTGCTTTCTGGAAGCAAAAGTACATCAGCATCTGCACTCCTACACCAGCACTCCTTGGAATTACAGCACCCCTGGAATTACAGCAGCCAAGCCCCACAGCTCCAGGTGATCCATGAGAAAAGCAGGGACAAGGGATCCCCAGTTCTGCAGGGATGACCAGGCAGAACAATTTGTGATTACAGCTGCTCATCACCAGCCTGTGCAGAGCAGGTGAGGCAAATCCCTGTGCTGCCTTTCCTGCTGATCCAGGGCACAACAGCAGCACTGGGAGCGGACACACACCAGCCTCACCCCACACCAGCCCTGCTCTAAAGCTGTGGAGACACCACAACCAAAGGGCTGGAACCTCCCAGAGCTTTAGTTCTACTTTTTTACCAGCTATGGGAGAAATTATTTTTCCTACAAACCTTGTCCCTGCCTGTCCATCAGCTGGGTGGAAGAGCCCTGGCTGTCTGTGACAGATGGAAACACAGACTCATGGAAACACTGAGGTTCTGTGGTTTGTTCCAGTGCCTGTTCCCGCATCCCTGAGCCCCCCAGCTCCCTGTGCCCCATCCCAGTGGTTGTTGGGTCAGGTCACCCACCTGGAGAGCTGGGAGCAGGCGGCAGCAGCTCTCCCAGATGGTTTTGTGGTCCTGGGCACTGTTCTCCTCGCTCCAGTTGCCATGCTGGTAAATCCCTCCCAGGACCGTGAACTCGCTCCTGCACCCAAAGGTCACACAGGGTGAGTGTCCCCAGCTGTCCCTTGTGGGGTCACCTCATGGAGGGACTCTATGTGTGTGGTGTTGGATCCTGGTAGATTCTGAACCTGCAGCATATTCCTGCTGGAGAATCTCCCACATGGAGCAGGTGGAGAGCGGTGCCTGCTCAGCTCAGGAACAAGCCGCTCATTAAATCCTATCAGCACCCAAAAGGCCCTTCCTTGTCTGGGTAAACCAGACAGATAATTCTATCCTTATCAAACAGGTCTGCTCCTGCCTGCCTGGGGAAGACCTGGAAGGAATGGGATGCCTCCGGAGGGAAGCACAGAGAAGCAGATTGGTGCTGCTGCTGCCCAAAACTCCCCTGGATTAGCAAAGGAAAAGAGGCAGATTAAGGCTGGGGGGCATTGGGGGTTCTGTGCTGGCTGGACCCTTCCAAAACCTTGTGTGATGCCTGGGAAGCACAAAAAAAATGGGCTGGGGCACGTGGAAGGAATCCTCTCAGGGCCAAGCTCTCCAGCAGGGAAGAGGATCTGTCTGTTCTGTAGGGATCAGCCTGGTGCTGCTCTGACAGCTTGAGCTAAAACAAACACAGGGAGAGGAATTTGTCTGGGACTGTAATCAGGAATCACTCAGAATATGTTGCTTGGGGGCTGTGAGCAAGCAAAGTTCCATTTACATTCTGGCTTATTGCCTAATCCTGGAATATTGGGACAATAGGAAGTGCCAGGGATGCAGCATTGGAGTTCCAGTTTAAAAAAACCCTCTCCATGGCCAGAGCAGGGTCTCTGCCTGCCCTCAGGAGGAAGCAGAGCTAGGATGAACAGCAGATGTGTTTATTTATCCTGCAGTGCAGCTCCCTGGGCACAGCAAACACTGCTGCCTCAAATAGATCCCAACTTCCCTGAGCAAGCTTCTGGTGGGAAGCAGGTGGGAAGTGCAGGAAAAGTGCTGGAAGCTGGGCTCTGCCTGGCCACAGCCACTCCCTGAGCTCTGGACATGGTGCTTTTGGGGCCAGGATCCCATTTCAGCCCTAGGGAGACAGACACAAGGTTTTTCCCTGGGATTCCTCCACAGTCTCACAGGGAGGTAGCAGGGAGCCCTGGAGACTAAGGGGAGACTTATCCCAATCCGTAACTTCCCCAGGAGGGGCAGCTCCAATCTCTGCTCTCTGTGAGCAGTGACAGGACCAGAGAGAATGTCTCGAGCTGTGTCAGGGGGGGTTTAGGTTGGATCTCAGGAGCAGGTTCTTCCCCCAGAGGGTGGTTGGCACTGAACAGACTCCCCAGGGAATGGTCACGGCCCCAAGGCTGCCAGAGCTCCAGGAGCGTTTGGACAACACTCTCAGGGACAGGGTGGGATTGTTTGGGTGTCCTGGACAGAGCCAGGGGTTGGACTGGTTGGACCTTGTGGTCCCTTCCCACTCAGGACATTCCATGATCCTGTGATAAGCCCAACGGGATGCCCCCAGGCTCACCGACAGCTCAGGCACAGCTCAGGGGCCAGTGAGGGGAAGACTGAGCTTTCCAGGGGAGGTTTTATTAAAGTAAAAGGATTCCTGCCCTGGTTTTATGGGAGCAGGGGTCAGCAGTGCCCTCCAACATTGTTGATAAAACAGATGGGTACAAATGTGAAAACAAAAGGTCTCCCCGAAAATATCCACTGCACTGTCAGTGTCTGGCCCTTTTGAGGACCTGGCCAGGATTGACTTTTTGCTTTGGTGGGATTTGCTCCTTGGAAAAGGACGGGACATTGAAGTCCTGAGGCTCTGGGAGCTCCCTCACTTTGCCGCCCACATCCTTCTGCTCCCCTCCCACACAGCCAGGAAAAGCACCAGCAGGCCAGGGGTGACTCCAGGCCCTGGCAGGTGCCAGCAGGAGCCGTGTCCGAGCCAGAACTCTGGGGACACTGACAGTGGAATGTCACCAGCACCAGCCAGACCCTCCTGGGCTGCTGTCACCTACCCTGGGATGATGTAGGGAGACTTGTAGATCCCAGACTTCACGTTGTGAGTGATGATGAAATGCTTCACCCAGGGGGCCAGGACCTGGCAGACCAGGGGAGAGGGTCAGGGGGAGATGGAGAGTGGGGTGCCAGGCTCAGGGGGCAGCAGGAGGGACACCAGGGGCCAAATGTGTGACTGTCTGCTCAAGCTCTGTGTTCCCTGGGAAGACAGGTGGATGGGAATACAGGTAGGGAAGAGAAGGAGCTTCCTACTGGCATGAGCCTGTGTTTGCTCAAATAATCATCCTCTACTCCCAAGGATTTTATGTCTTTTTATTATTAGTGGCATTATGCCTTTTATCTCCCCCCATGCTCATCCAATGAAGAAACGGGCTGGAGATTGAGGGCTTTCCCACAGCTGAACCAGGAATGGTATCCAGGTGGGTTTCACATGACCAGTGTTTGCTGGGAATCAGGACCTGATCCCAGTGCAAGTCCAGCCCACAAGCCCGTGGCAAAGTGACACAGGTTTTCCTCATGGTAAGAAGTGTGGTTTTGGGAAACCCCAAGCCCCACACCCACCTCACCTTTATGATCTGCCCCCGGCCAGGCTGGAGCTCCGGGTCCGGCTGCAGCTCCCTCGAGCGCATCCCAGTGCAGTTTATCACCACATCCACACCCTGGGAGAACAGCTGGGGAGAGATGGACATGGGTGGGGAGCAGCACACGGGATGCCGCCCTCAAGGCACAACATCCCTGCTCCAAAAGGAGCCAAGTGCTCAGTCCAGCATCTGGTAATGGATAAACCATAAGGGCTGGATCCAGGACACAGCTTCCCCACCACAGCTCCTGCTGAGACCCCATGTGTGCCGGGAAGCCATTCCAGGGAAAGCTGCCAATCCATGCTGGACTAATGCTCTACCCATCCCCTCTCAGCCACCTCTCAATGCCCAAGCCCCTTTATCCTTCCTGGTAGATTGTATTTCCTCGATCTTGGCACAGCCTTGCCCCTGTCCCCTGTCCCATCACTGATGCCAAGGACATCCCCAAACAGGACGTGCCTGCTGGATGATGATGCTTCCCCACACCAAGACAGGACTGTGCCCCCTGCCCTGCCTCCACATCCCCACCCACCTCCTGGAAAGACTCAACCTTCTTATGGAAAAACTTCACTCCTCTCTGTGTCAGCCTGGGAAGAACAAATTCATTTGTTACTGGCAAATTAAAAGCAAATGTATCATTCAGTGCCAGGGCACCCACTTGGCGTTAGAATTACAGGAGTGAAATCAAGCCCAAATACTCCCATAGCCAAAAGCTCTTGGATGAAGCTCTGAGTATCCCATTACTTCCATTTCTGTCATGCAAAAATACACCCCTAATTATTAAAGTGGGGAGACTGTTACCCCACTGGGGAAAGGAGCAGGAATCCACACTCACCTGTTGGTGAGCCAGGGCAGGTAACTCCTGCCCTCCAGCATCAGCGCTGTGTTGAACCAGCCGTAGCTGAAACCAGAAGAGAGATATGAGGACCCGCAGCACCTTCACAGGAGCCTCCAGCACCTTCACAGCAGCCTCCAGCCCCCATGCTCCCAACAGCCACTTGGATCTGGGACCCCAATTCCCCCTGGGACCCCAATTTCCCCTTGCACAACAAGCACATAAATTTCTCCCTTCCCCCCCCCGCTCCTTTACAGTATAAAGCACCTTATACTGATTGTTATTTTGACACTGATGAGGTAAGAAAGGAGCTGGAATGGCTGGGCTGCTGCTTTTTTGGCCACTTGAGGTGTTTCCTACTTATTTGAAGGGAAGTAGCTGTAAGAAAGTGAGGACACTTCTGCACCTGCAGTTTCTTGTCCCCACTGCCCCATGCCAGCGAGGTGTCCAGCCACACCTGCCCCAGTTGAGTCTCCAGAAAACAGACTGAAAAATACCTGTAACCTGGGAAGAGTTCGAGTTCTTTTGGTGTCAAGTTCCTGAATCCCAGGACAATGTTCTTCCAAGATGGGTCCTACAGTAGGGAAAAGCTCTGATATCATTAGTGAACCTGGGTCACCATGTCAGCATGGGACAGAAGAGGGGGAAAAGGGACACAGGTTGGGGGGGCAGCTGCCAACCAGGGCTGGAGAGGCTCTGCTGCTCCCTCATCCCTTCCTCACACCAGGGTGGCACAGAAAACATTGTGTCCCAGGCACTGGCACAAGGCAAACTTGGAAGGATTCGGGAGCATTGGCTGGGAAGAGGTACAGCCCTGCCCACCCCCGTGGAGGAGCTGGAGCCTTTCCCAGCCCTGCTGGAACTCGCTCCTTACCGGCACCGGCTCAGTGAACAGGTTGTAGCCAGAAAGCAGGAAAAGTCCCATTTCCTGGGCTGCTGGGGAGTGCAGGTGTCTGAGGAGGTGATCGAACGTCTCTTTGTTCCAGAGCCTGTGATGAGAACAGGAGAGTGGTGGCTCTGCCAGCCCCACGGAGCTGTGTCCGGGCACAGCTGGGGGGGGCACAACTCCAGCCTCCTCCTCCTCCTCCTCCTGTCCCTCACGTCTCCTGCAGGTTGCCGAGGTCACTTAGGTAGGGCTGCCACAGCCCGGCCGCGCCGTCGCTGGTGGTGTGCGGGGTGAAGCAGTCGGCGTAGAGCTCCAGCTCCAGGGAGGGCACCAGCCCGTGGAACTGCTCGTGGATGCACAGGGCGCTGGAGAGCCCGATGACCCCGGCCCCAATGATGGCCACACGCATGGTTCTGGCTCCCTGTGGGGACAGAGGCTGCTGGACCAGCTGGGGCTGCCCAGGAGAGAGAGAAGCAGCTCCTCAGGACCCAATCCGGCCTCAGGTCCACTGCCTGAGGAGTAGGGAAGGGCTGAGGTCACAGACTCACAAGTTTCATCCAGTCCAACCCTTAGCCCGGCACAGGACCATCCCTGAGAGTCACGCCATAGTCCTCATGGTGCATCTCTGTGCGTTCCTTGTAAAGCCTCACAGGTCTTTGTCCACCCCTGTCCGTGCTGACCAGGCACAGGAATCAGTCATGGATGAGGGGGTTTAGCTCCCCATGGGGACTGGGGAATATCTTTCCATCCTTGGCTCTATCAGCAGCTCAGCTGCCCACGGCCACATTCCTCATCTGGCAGAAAGAGCTCCAGGTGCTTCCTAACCTGGGGCACCTCGGGACAGAGCAGCACAGCCCTCAGCACCCTCCTCTTTCTCCCACCAGCCAGGAAGAGGTGGAAGAACCCACCACTCACATTGTCTGCCATGAGATGGTGTGAGCCCTCCATTCCCACAGACCCAGTCCTGCTCTGGGCAGCTCCCAATCCTTCCCAGCCCCGGGCACAGGCTGGAGGCAAGAGGTGGACATGTATAAAAGAGATAGGAAGCAGCAGGTGTTTTCCAGGGAGTAATGCCAGGTGTGATAAGCGCCGGGTTGGATCCTCACACCGCTGTCACCCCCAGGGCTGCACGAGGGTGGCTGCACCACCACCTCAAACCCTTCCTGGCATGGCTGAAAAAACTGTTGGGAAATTGCAGCTGCAAAGAGGGTCTGCAGCCTCCTCAGTCACCTGATTCCCTCTTAGCAGAGCTCCTCTGCCTTGGAAAAGCCCTGTGGTCACTGCCTGGGCAGGGAGTGGACAGGGACTGATTTGGGGAAGGGCTGGCTCTGGGAGCAGGAATAAACTCCAGCCCACAGTTTTATTCGGACAAGGTGAAGCGCAGCATCTCTGCTGGAAAGGCTGCCCACAGCGGGACTGACATTTGCTGGGATGGAGGGATGAGTCACCGGAACGGCGGCACCAGGGGAGCTGCTTCCCATCTGCCGTGGTGTTACAACCCCTGGGAACCAAAACCCACGGAACTGGGGTCACCTCCTCCACCTGCAGCCACAGGGACTCTCCCCCACTGCCCCCACAGCTCCAGCTGAGGAGGATCCCCCTCGCTGGCCAAAAAACAATAAGAATACACATTTTGCACCAGTTTACCTGTGGAGTGGGGGATCCTCGGAGGAGTCACCGCGAGTTTCAGAGGCTTCCACAGAGTTCAAAGTGGCTCGTTTACAATCCAGCAGGGCAAAGTCTAAGTGCGCAGGGCAGCAGGGCCAAAGTCTGCTCCAGCCCCCAGGAGGTGGACTTCCCACGTGCTGCTGGCAGCTGGCCCCGGAGCGATGGGAAACGGGGTCACCACCATGGATGGCAGAATGCCATCCCTGACACTGGTCACTATGGCGACCGCTGGATCAGGACACTGGGATGGGCTTAGTGGGCATGATCCTGGAGGTCTTTTCCAAGCACAGTGATTCTATGATTTTCCAGCCTCTGCATTCACAGAATCACCCTGAGATTGTCAAGTCCAACATTTGACTGATCACCATGTCATCAACCAATGTGCCAAGTCCAGTTGTTCCTTGAACACAAGATTCCTGCAGGATCTGGGACAACTGAGTGCTTCAGGCTCAATTTTTGTGTAGACGGAGGGAATTGAGACTATTCAGCCTGGAGAAGGCGCTGGGGTGACCTACTTGCAGCCTTTCAGTACCTGCTGGGGGTTGAAAAGAAACATGGAGAGAGACTATTTACAAGGGTCTGGAGTGCCAGGACAAGGGGGAATGTCTTCCTACTGCCAGAAGTCAGGGTTAGGTGGGACACTGGGAAGAAATTCTCTGCTGTGAGGGTGGTGAGGCTTTGGCACAGGTTGCCCAGAGAAGCTGTGACTGGAAGTGTCCGAGGCCGGGTTGAAGCGGGGAGCAACCTGGTCTAGTGCAAGGTGTTCCTGCCCCTGGCAGGGAACGGGATGCTGGGGTGGGATGGGGAGGGATTTGGGGTGGGATGGGGCAGGATC
>VYXB01002857.1:1518930-1561413 GCA_013397135.1 Pachyramphus minor | reverse complement strand
TTCCTTCAAGGCTTGTGTCCTTCCAGCCTTGTCAGGGTCTGGTGTGTTGAGTGGGAAGGTTTTCCTGTTGCAGGACCATCTGTAAAATCCCTGCTTCCCTTTTTGGGCCCAAACCACCTCCCCAGCACAGCCCTACCCTCCAAGGGATTGCCCCTGCCCCTTTCTCCTCTGGCTACACACAGAGGACCAAAGGAGGAGAATTATCTTTAAACCTGTTTTTGAGGGGTGGGGGTGGCGTTTTTTGTGTTTTTTGGGGGTTTTTTTTGGTCAGCTCTGGATGCAATTAGCCCCAATTCTGTTTTCCTTTAATAAGGAATTTTGTCCAGAAGCTAATAGGGAATTTGCAGGGGTGGCTGGAAAGCAGGGCTGTGTGAAAATGCTTGTTCCTGGAAGCAGGCTGGAGCCACACTTCTGCTTTGGGGAGAGTAAATGAAGTGTGAGGGCCACTAATTCACCAGAGCAGCCAGATTTGCCTCCAGGGGAACTTGCCTGGTGAAAAAGTGCCTGTTTTAATCCATGCCTGCCACCAGAGCAGTGTATCCCTCAGGAAGGCAGCAGACCTAGGACTTGTCGATGCCTGGGCGACAAGGTGGGCACTACAGGTGCAAGTGGCCTTGTTGTGCTGCCAGCGTGAGCAGCGCTTTGGGGTTGGTGATGCCAGGTTGGGATTCAGGTGCTGGCGCTGGGACAGCCCCAGCAGGGCACTTTGGGCTGTGTCCTCGTGGTGCCCCTGTGCCCCCCAAACCCTGGCACTCCCTGTGCCCAGCCCGCGGTTCCCAGCGCTGCCCTCACGTGTGCGCGCGGTGGCCGCGATGTGTGCGCTCCGTGACCGTCCGCAAACCGATCTGTGCTCCAGGCCCAGCTTGCAGGATTAGGACCTAATAGCTTTAAAATCCCCGTGAGCCCCTTTGTCACCCGGCGCCGGTGCTGATGCCATGACTAGGGAGTCTCATTTATCCCTTAGTGCCGGGAAGAAAAACCCCCGCAGCCACCCGCACCCTGTTGATGCAGGGATGCGTCTAAAAGGTGCGGGGTTTTTATTTCTAGTTGTAATGTGGAAACAACCAACATGTAACTTTCTCTGTGTCCTTCTTTTCTCCCCTCAGCTGGAGGTTGGCAGCGATGAAGAGCGTAAATTAAATGTGAGGTAAGCGGAGCTTTTGGGCTCTAAACATTGTTTCCAGGGGTGTTAATTGTCTGCCATGTATCCAAGTCCTGATCCCGCAGAGATCCCCGACCTCGAGCCTGTAGCTTGCCTGCAGGGGATGGCATGGTCTGCAGAGAGCAGAGCACTGGGGATACTCAAGCCCTTATCAGTTTTGAGATGAGCATTTACCGAGCTGAAAGCCTAAAAGAGGGTTTGTGATCCTTTTTTTCCTGGTGGGAGGACACTGGAAAATTGCTCGTCAGCTCTGGCCACAGCACTTAAGTGTTATCGCAGCATCTCTGGCTCTGCTGCTGCTCCCTGAGGCTCAGGGTTGGGGAGGGGAGAGCTCAGCTCATTCCTGGGCATTAACCATTGGGAATTGGACTCCTTGGGGTTGTGTAGAGCCCCTTTCTTCATGTAAGGGGAGAAAAGGGCTGAGAGATCCTGCAGGAGAGGAGACAGGCTCTTCACTGACGTTGTGCAGATGTGGTGACAAAAAGCTCTTGTGGTGGGGCCCTGGCTAATGGGGCTCTGTGTAATTCTATGGGGCTTCTGCTCTAAGCCCAGCTCTTACCCTCTAACCTGTAAACCACAGCCTGGGAGAGAAGTGTAAAAATAGAAAGTGGTTCAGTTCTTTCCTCCTTGCCACTCTTTCCTGCTTTAGTTATCCTGGTTTCAGATAAAAGCAAAGCCACTCGTGCTGCTGCTTAGACTCTCTTTGCCCTGCAAGTGAAGTCAGAAGGCAGAAAAGCAGAGTTGCTCCTTGCCAGAGCAGGAAAGTCAGGCTTCTTTGCTTCTGTGTTCCGGGGTGGTTTCTTGTGGCTGCAGCCTACCTGGGAAGCCTGGAATTCCGTGGCTGTCCTGTCTGCACACACATGGGTTGCAGACTTTTTGTCTGTGTGTCTGGCTCTGTGTGCTCTCCTGTGCCTTCCAGGTATTTCATGGCTGTCTGTAATGCCATTTGAGAGCAGATTTTGTGGGGAATGGATTTTGTATCAGTTAAAGCAAAATTCAGGATTCCTGGTTTTGCTCCTTGCACAATGCAGGGCTCCAACAGGAATCTGCTGAAGGCACAAACAGCCACACAACCTTAATTCTTTTAATTCTTTTGCTTTTTTCATGTTGCATTAAACAGTAACATGTAACCAAGCAGGATGACAGCCTCTTTTTTGGGATATCCAGTTCTGTGCTGAAAGAGGAAATGCAGCTTCATTCTCTTCATTACAAATGTTTTCAGTGTCCAGATAAATCCTTGGATTTGTGGCCACCTTTGGCCTGTCTGGCTTCTTTGCAAGTCGGGTACATGTCCCCACCACTGACCAGAGTCATGGGGAGTGTAGATGTACTTAGACCAGGCTTAAAGGCTGATGCTTTTCTACTGGCTGCTGAAAAATGCTGCAGCACTGACGTTGGACACCGAGATCCCACGAGCTTCTTCTGTCCTTCAGTCTCCTGGGGCTGCTCTTCCGTATACGATTGTCAGGATAAGAATCTGGTAATTAAATAGCCAGACAGACCTCGGGAATCACATGGCTCTGGTGCAGAGCCCTTGCTGTCCTCAGGGGGAAACACTGCCAGGGGCTGAAGAAAAATGTGTGGACACAATGTAGATGATAAATTGAGCTCCTCATAGTTTGGTGGGTCGATCCTGTCCCCTTCCCACCAGCAACTTCTCCAGATCAATCCACAGAGACTCTGCCCATGCCCATGGGGTGGCAGAATTGTTCAACTTCATTGTGCTGCTGCTCTGAAAAAAAAAAAACAACCCTGCAGGAACAGGCTGTGATGGTGTTTGTGAATCTTTAAATCCTGCTCTAGCCTTGGTGCAGACAGAGGTGACAGCTGGGCTTTGTCACATGTGCCCTGAGTACAGGGGTCGGCAGCTCCTGGCTCTGCAGACCTCGGAGATCCTTAGGGTTAGGAAAAGGAAGGATTGTTGGAATCATGTCCCTGTTGTGCTGCCAGCTCAAGCTGAGTTTCACTGATACAGGGTGACAGTGCTGTTACACAGTTATGCCATAATTTGCTCATCTGCCTGGTGAACAAGGTGTTTTCATGCATTCCAAAAAATTCCAAGGTTTTTATTCAAGATTGCATGGTTGGATCTGGTTCCATGAGCCAGCTGATTGTTCTCTTGATGGAACGGGGCTGTACTGTGAGTTTGTACCCAGCCATCTCTTGCTGCTCTCTGACCATCCTTCCTTATGGTTTCTGTCATTCCAAAATGCTTTTCTTCCTGTTTTCTCCCTGGAAGAGCTTCTACCCTAACACAGGCTGAGGGGCACGTTCCAGGTTCAGCTTTTCTTTGCACATATTGTTGTGTCTGTGTTTTCTTAGAATTAAGTTGCTTTTAAGTCTTCTTTTTCTCCGTTTCCAAAAATTTTTGTGGAAGCCTCTACCAGGTACCATCCACACTGTTCCCAGCAGACATTCAGGAGTCTGAGTTGCTCCCTAGGGGCAAAGATTCACCACAGAAGAAAACATAGAGCCCAGAGTGAGATCTAAGAGCCCCATCAGGCTCGGTGCAGATCTGTGTGTGCTCAAACCTCCCTTCTGGGATGCCACCAGTGGGATCCCTTTTTTCCCCTAATGGTGCAGTGCACCCACAGCTCACCTGGATCATAATATAACTGCAGGCAGGGTTAGGCCAAGTCTATGGAAGGATATGTTGACCTAGAGTTAAGCCCAGCCTTAAGTTCTCCAAAATGAGAGTGAGCCAAGTTCCACGTGAGCCTCGTGTGCGCGGTGCCTGGAGCCTTACGGCAGCACCACGTCCTGCTCCTCTGGCTCTCAGCAACCCCAGAGGAGATGGTGTGGAGCACAGGGAAGAGCAGAGCTGACCTGAGCTCTTCTCCGGCAGAGGGAGGATGTGCAGTTTTTCCTACGCTGCTTTTTGGTGCACCCCAGTGGATTCTCACCCTTGGCCAGGGGTTGGCTCTGTCGCACCGACTCAAAGGAGATGTTGCACAAACCCCGTCAGTTGTGAGTGTTGGCTGATTCTCAGATGTGGTTGGCAAACATAGCAAGATAATCACTGGTTTTAATTACAAACATAAATAAGTTTGTTTAGCCAGTCGTTCTGTAATCTTTGCCATTGTTGGCTTTACAGTCACAGCCTGAATGTGGGGCCTGGTGAGTGTTTTCAGGCACCTTCTGCAGGGAGATAGAGGCTGAACTGCTGCAGAAGGGCCTGGAAGTTGGTTATCTCCAGCCTCTGATCAAACCTGAAGATGGTTATGGAAAGAACTGTTCTTTTTTAGCACCACTAAACCAAATTTTAGGAGTTGGCAAGAGCAGCTGTGGGAGGTAGAGGTTTTCAGGGTTGCGCTCATGTACATTTGCAGATCAGAGATCAACAGGAGGAGTCGTTGCTGCAGACAAAGTCTTTGCAGAGCATCATCGAGTTTAGATTGCAAAATACCTTCATGGAAAGAGTTGTCCAGCCCTGGCTCAGGCTGCCCAGGGCAGTGGTGGAGTCACTACCCCAGAGGGATTTAAAAGCTGCATGGATATGGCACTTGGGGATATGGGTTAGTGGTGGCCTTGGTAGTGCTGGAAGAAGAGTAGGACTTGATCTTAGAGGTCTTTTCCAACCTAAATGATTCCATGATCATCCCTCTGGCACACACCAGAGGATGCCATTATATTATAGTGTAAATCATATATGTATGTTATATGTATATGTTTAGCTCTGTTTTACATACATGATATTTTAAGGCATGAAAAATTATTTATTGGCACCTTGATCTTTAACCTTTTTATGGATTTAGGAGCATGTTTTGCTGGAGACAGCACTGAGTGAAGGGCTTGTCCCCACAGCGTGGGGTGGCCGTGACCATGTGCTGGGCAGGCGCTCGGAGCTGCGGGAGCACTGGGACAACTGTGTGAGGGTTTATTTGTGGGGACAGCGGCTCGTGACACCGTTGATGAGTCCTGTCACAGACTGGTTGTGTCCCAGTGAGCTGGTGGAGATCTCGGGACAGAAGTTGCTGACTTCATGAACTGTTCAAAACAGGACGCTGAATCACATCCTGGCCCAGCGGCCGCATCCTGCCTTAGCGTGCTCCCTACAATGGGAGCAAATCCGCAGGCTCCCGACCATCGGGAGCTCTCCGGCCCGGGGGTGTGGCCTGGGAGCCGGTGGAGGTGTAATTAGGCTTTGCCGTTTTGCAGTGGGGGGCGTGGGGACAAACACCAGGGAGCCGAGGAAACTGCGCTTGCTTGACGCTTGGTTAAGATTGGGCCTTTCCAGGAAACTGTTGCTGACTTGCAGTTGAGCAACACAAGGAGTTTGCTTGGATGTAGGTAGAGGAACAGCAGGAAAGCTGCCAGTTTGAAGATGTGATGATCAGATCCTTTTGGAATTGTATCTACATCTTTTTTCTTTTTTCCTTTTTTTATTCCATGAAACCTCAGCAGTTTGGCAGAACAAAGACCAACTGGCCCTGTTATCAGAGGTGCTGGCTGTGCACTGAACATTTGTTTCTGTAAAGGGCCAGTTTGGTCACTGTTTATTTAGGTGTTACAGCTGGGTCAGAACAATATTTTGGTTTCAAATGCCTCTTGATTTTAAATATCTTAATCTTTGATAATCGTCTGCCAAGATCTGTGAGTCAGGGATTTCTCATACAAATCAGAGCTGTGGTCTGCCTGGCAAGTGGTGGTAAGGTGTTTTTGGACAATGTGCAATGGATAAAACACCTTCCTAGGCCTGGCTTTACTTCTAATGAAAAGTTTTATTTCCCAAGAGTGCTGAATTTATTTCCCAAACATTTACACATCCCTTTGTAGCATTTAAATCCCTGATGACGAATTACTTTGCCACTACACAAACCAAGAAACAAAATAAGCCAAAAATAAACCCAGATTCAAATGGATTAGGGTGCACACTGCATCCATTAGTTGTTCAGGTTTATTTGGGATCAGGATTCTCCTCTGCAGAACTTCCCTCTCTGAAAATTTTAGCTTCCTGAAGGAATCCTGCTGCAAGAACCGCTGGTGAAGGCAGCTGGGCAGGAAACCTCTGGGGCTTCACATCACAGACCAAGTCAGCCAGAAATGCAGGGAACAGGACAAAATGTGCCTTTCAGATTTCCCAGGAAGCTGCCAGGTTCCTTGTTTGCCCTGACTGCCATCCAAATGGTCACATCCAATGCTCATATCCCAGCGGAGAGCACTGCCCATGGCTGGGCAAAACCTTTTGGATTCCAGTTGCCTGCTTCCCTCTGCATTCTCCTTGTAAAAGATGGGTTTGGAGTGGATGGAAGGGTGATCCTGAGGTCTTTACCAACACATTTTTGACATGAGCTTTGCCCCTGCCTGGCAGTGTCTTGATTTTTGGGGTGCTGGCTGAGTTCCCCCAGGGAGCTGGGAAGGCAGGCTGTGGTCTAGTTAAACCCTCAGGGAGGTGTCAGGGTTGAGTCAGAACTTTTCTCGCTCTGCTTTTACCCCGCGTGATCCCTCTGGATTTAGTTTATTTTACTTTTCTGTGTTGCCAGTGTGTCAAGTACTCCCTGCTCTGGGCTGCCTTTTTTGGAGTCCTCCTGAAGCCCAGCAGCAGAGCTGTTTTTTGGGTTGCTGTGCCACCAGGGCTCTCAGCCGTGCTTCCGATACCATTGTCTGTGTCCTGGCTGCCCTTCGCTCACACCGCCTGGAAACTGCTTTCTTAATCCTTCAAACTCTTATTCACCTTCCTTTTCTTTCCCAGTGGCACCACTGGAGAGTTTCTACTTGTTTTCTTGTCCTGTCTCTGGGAGACACTGTTGAGTGGGTGCAGTGGGATGACAAGGAAATAGTTGGAAGGATTAAAACAATGAGCTGACAGGAGGAATGCAGGAGGATCGGGGATCTGCCGATGGCTCTGCTGGGGAGGAGGATGGGGGCAGGATCGGCTCCTGCCCGGGAGCTCTGCCTCTGATGTGTCTCTATGGGGCATCATCCCACCTCTCTTCCAGCTTGGACATGGCTCTGGGACAAGTCCAGGGCTTGTGGGCTGTCTCCTCTCCACCTGCGGTCATGGAACAGCTATGGCAGTGACATGGCAACAACATCCAAAAAAGTGACCTGTAGGAAAACACAGGGTGTCTTTTGGTGTGAGGGCAGAAGGGAGCCAGTGTTTTGGGAATAGCTGGCTTCCCTCAGGCCCCCAGGATGCTGCACAACGGAGGGTGCGTGGGGACATCCATGTTGTTGTCNTCCAGGGCTTGTGGGCTGTCTCCTCTCCACCTGCGGTCATGGAACACCTATGGCAGTGACATGGCAACTCTTTCCCTGTGCCACCTGCTGCCTTCTGTAGCCCTATCCTTTGAATCCATGTGTCCAGGCAAGCGGGAGGTGCTTCCTGGAGCTGTGTGGAGCATCACAGCTCAGCCCCCACTGCGGGGTGGGTGGCCCTGGGCTGGCACAGCAGGATGGGGACAGTCCTGTGTGAGCTCCAGGGACACAGGGGCTGGGCAGCTCCATAGGGTTAATATTCCTAAGAGGAAGAGGAGGGTTTCTTCCCAACAGCTCATGCAGGGAAAGGATCTGGCCTGGTGTCCCGAGACAGTGGCTGTCACAAAACTGCCATCATGTTTCGGTGGGAATGTCAGAAATGCTCCTCGGAGTTCCAAGCCCATCACGTCGCTGAGTTGATGCTGGGATCAGCCTCGTGCCTTTTTGAACTCTGCGATTAATGGGATGAGCAGAAAGGATTTCTTTTTCCTTGTGAAACAATCTCGTATTTTATTTGGCTTTTCCCCATCCAAGTGCTAGGAATTCCTAGAATTTTCTCATTCTTGGCCGTTTGGGAGCAGATCTGATAACTCACTCTGCGCAAGTCTGCTGGAATGGGGGATGATCCTGCTGATTTGTTTGCTTCCCTCTTCCTGACCTGTCTCTTGGATGTTTATTCCAGCTGTTCCAGCATTGCCTGCAGGCACAGCCTGGGTTGTGGGGTACCCCCAGCAAGGGGCACCCACGGCTGAGCCAGTTTAGCTCCACATGGAGCCGTGCCGGTGACCACTCCATCCTGATGCATCCCAGGAGCGGCTGGAGGCACATCAGCAGCAGTCTGTTTGTGTTGGGAAATCGGCTTCTGTGGGCTTCATGATTGATTTCATTTCTCCCTTTCTCCCCTTTGTGCCAGAGGAATGTTTGTGTGTGAGTGGCCTGCAGTGTCTCCAGCCCCTCTCACATTCCTGCGCCGGGACGTGGCCCACGCCTCTGAGCCAACAATGTGTGCTCAGACCCCCCTTTGGTCACTGCACTGCTGAAAGCAGCAAAACCTGGTGGGTCTTCCTGCCTGCCAAACCATCTCCTTCCTTGAAAATCAATGGAAAGATGTTTGTCCCTGTAGGGAGCTGTTAGAAGACCCCCACCTCAGCTGGAGTTGCTGCCTGGCCCCCTCTCAGGCAACTCATTGCCATGGTGTGATGTCCAAGGAAGGGGAGATGTTCTCCTTGTGAACATCAGACCTGCAGCTCACATTTGGGGTTTCTTCTGGGGATGACTTGTCTTCAGCTCAGGAAAACTGGGAATGATGACTTTGGGGATGGAAGGAGCTTTCAGAAGACAAACATTTCATAAAGCTGCATCTCAATCCAAGTGATGCTGCAGAGGTAAAGCAGCTCAATCCAAGTGATCCCAGCAGCTCTCACCAACCTTCCAAGGTGTTTTGGGCACCCACAGTCCTGATCCCAGGTGAGTTTCTCGGCATATCACAAATTCTGCAATAAGTGCAGTAAGACTGTTGTAAAACATCATTGCACCTGTTGGAACTGGGCTTTCCAGGTGCTGCTCATCCCTGCTGGCAGCCGGCTCTGTGTCAAGTTGAGTGGGGATGGTTGTGGACATCCTCCAACTGTGTTTGTCAGGATGATTCCTCTGCGTGTCATTTAACCTTTCTGTGGCTCTGGGCTCTGAATGTCTGGTGTGACAGGGAGCAAAGGCCACTTGGACACACGAAGTCCTTCATTAACAGCGGGAGCAGGGACTCACTGGAGCCCCTGGGGCTGTTCTGGGGTGTGCAGGAGTCAGTAGCTTTGAAGTGCCTTTTCCCTGGCACTGTTTGTGTTGCTCAGGCCCCTTCCAAAGGCCCCTCTCCTGGTCAGGAAATGTTATCTGATGTGCCTCTCTCCAGCCAAAGCCAGCAGCCCGGCTGCTTCCACTGTCGGCTTGCCTTGGGAAGCGGGAGCTGTGCAGCTGCTCCCGACTCTTCCTGCTGTTCCTCTCCCTGTATCTTCCTTTCTGTTTGATGTGCTCCCAGCTTGGTTTGTGTGACTGTTTCGGTGTGGCTGTGGGATGATCCCAGTTCCCTCTGCTCACTGCAGCAGTGCCCTGCCTAAAATCCACCTTTGGAACACTAAGAGGTCTGTCCAGGTTGGGAGCATCCGAGGGGGCTCAGCCCTTCACCAGGGCTGTATTTTGTGTCCTTGCTTGGTTTCCTTGAGGTGGCCAGACTGAGCAGCAAATGGGAGAAGAAAAGGGGGGAAAATCAGTTCTTTTCCTCCTTATCAACAGGGCTGGGGAAAAGGGAAGTGTGTTTCATTCTGTGGTGCTCAGGAGGCCTGTTTTTCCCTCACCTTATCAGTTTGGAAGTGTTTTGAGTAGAAGATGCCATAAAACCCAAGGAATCAGGAGGCATTACCATGTTTGCCTTTGTAAAATCCTGACCAGCTCTGGGAGAAGAGAATATTCTTTTCTTTGCAGGGGTTTGTTTTTTTTTTTTCCTTGAGCATAGACCTGGTTGCAGAAGGGCAGCAGGAGGCTGCTGACTCACCTCAGGCTTGGCTGGGGCTTCCCAGGAAAAGTGGTTTTCTCTCTCTCCTGACTTCTGATTGTGGATATTTATTTTGAGATGTTCTGTAGAATAAAGGTGTTTTCTTTTGTCCTGTGAGAGATTCCCCATTAAAACACGGAACTCCAACACCCGAGGCATGCCAGGATTCTTCCTGGGACATGCTGGAGCCACGATGGCAAGCAAGCTGTCCTTTCCCAAAATCCAGTATTTTTAACAGATTTCTCACTCCTGGAGCCGGGGGGTGGTTTGTACCGCCGAGAAGGCGCTGCCTATTGTGTTCTTCAGCAGCTTGAGATGTGATTGATGTGTGTTGCAGCCACGCTCCTCTGGAGCTTTCCCAAAGGGAAAGAAATATTTCCTTTTCAAGTTGAGCAGCACGGAGCCGCCGGATGGAGCAAGAGCTGCTGGAGCTGGCTCTCCACAGCGCTGTGGCCATAAGCACCCTCTCCTTGCCAGTCCCTGGGTGCAGAAGGGGCTGTAGCTGCCTGTACCCTCCTCCTGGCATTTCTCAGCTGCTGGAAGTGTAGGGTTTTACCTCCCTCAGGGAGATAATTCCATGTGTTCAGTGAGCTGAGCTTAGGGAGTGAAAGGAGGACTGATTTGCAGCTGTACTGGAGCTCCAGGGTCCCAGAGCTGCACAAAACTTGTGGGCTCTGCATTTATTTGAGAGCCTGAAGTGAATCTTTGTAGAGTAAGCTGGTCAGGATTCCTGGAAGGGCATCCAGGGAATGGGTGGTTTCTGTGGTGTGTGCCAGTCAAACTGGGTGAGAACCTGGTGAAAACTGAACAGAGAGCTGCTTCTCCCCTTGGTCAGCCTCGTGGGACCAGCGTGGCATTCTGGTTTGTGCCTGGAGAATTAGGGTCTGTAAGGACAAATCTTCAGGGAATTTGGTGCCAGCCAGCCCCCAACACACACACACTGGACACCTGAGAGAATTCCTTGTTCAGCAGGAGCTCAGGAACTCGGGAGTCGCTCTGAAAGTCCAATGTGGGAGCTGCACAGTGAGGAAAGGACCATTTGAATTTACTGTATCTGTATTACAGTGGTGGCTTGCAGTGCTTTAATCATAAAGGAATGAACAGGCACCAGCTGATACGAGGCTTTTCCTCCAGTCCTGTCCCAGGGAATATGGACTTCCCACAGCGAGGGGCTGTGTGGGTGCTGGAAGGAGCCGCGTTGCCTCCGGAGCACGAGGGGGGAAGCAAACAAACAAACAAGTCTGGAGGAGGGAAATGATTAGACGAGCCTCAGCTGGTTGTTTCCCCTCTTGAATGGCCCTCTTTCATCAGGATGTGTTGGGACAAGTGCTTTTTCAAGGCAGGATATCAGTGGAAGACACAGTGTTCTCTAAAAGCCATCCAGTTCCCGGGGAGCATCACCAGCCGCGATCTCTCTGCTCCGCACACAATATACGGTCGACCTTTTCTTTGCCTTCTTTTCTTTTATGGGTTTAGAAGCAGAAGGATGTGAGTTTTACAGCTAGTTATGAATCTTTTCGAGTTTCCTGGCTTCTGCCTGACTCTGGGGCCAGCACGATGCTGCTGCTGTGCAAAGAGAACCAGCCCAAATTTGTATGTATGAGCCACTGGTTTGTGCTGCTTTGGGGCATCTGGCACCGCTGCCGAGGGGCAGAGCTGGGGCTGTTCTTTAATGGCAGGACTTGGCTGTTCTCCAGGAGGTTTTTTTTTACAAAAGGCCAGAGTTTTAGTTGTTTACTGGATCTGCAGGATTTAAAAGGGGGTTGGAATATTGTGCCTTGCCTTCCTCCTTCAGCTGTGTTTGGAGCAGTTGTGTGAAGGGACTGAGAGCAGAGAGTGTTCCCAGAGCGGAGATAAGGGGAGTGTGGGTAATGTTGTTGTTACAATGTGGTATAAACTATGAGTTTGTGCTCAGAGGTGTTTGGGTGTGTTACCTGTGTCCAGCACTGTGGAAATGGGAGTTTGTGTGGGGATTGGGAATGCTGGGGATACAGGAGGTCTGGGTGGGGAAAAAGGATTTAAACTGAAACAGAAATCCTGCTCTCAGCAGGCTCTGGGCTTTGCTTCCCGGATCTCTTCCAGGCAGAGGAATCCACAGGGACAAAACCTTTACCATTTGGGTTGTCCTTTTCCTGCGACCATTTTCTGCTCTGGCAGCACAGCTTTCCCTTTTTCTGCTACTGGGAATACTCTGCTTTATTGTAACAGATTTCCTGATGCAGGAGAGGAGTATGTCAGGTGAGATGAACCATCAGAGCAGCAGGTCCTGAGAAGGGAAGGAGCTCTGCCTTTTCTAAGGCTTTTCCTGCTGGAAAAATCCTAGGCAGTACATTATTAGGGATAAAAGAATATCCTTTCTCATTTTCCCAAATTCTCACGATGGGAATGCCATGAATTACCTCCTTGTGCATTATCTCACCATTCCCTTCCTCTTGCTGGAGTGTGTGTGAAGCTGAATATTCCATACATTGTGTTGGGGTCGCTGCTTTTGTGTCACTTCTGGGCTTTTTTAACGCTTTCCTGTGAGCTCTGGGGTGCGAAGGAAACAAGGCTCTTCCTGGCTGGCCCCTGGAATGAGCCACATTCCCGCTGGGAAGCCAGGCTGAGCAGAGCAGCAAACCCCGAAGGCTCCTGTCCAGACACAGCTGGGGAAGTGAGGGGTGAGTGCTGGGATCCTGCAGGAACGGGAATGGAGAAAAGCCTGTTGGAATTTCAGTGCAGTTCTCCTGCTGCATTTTACTGATCTTGTGGAACCTGGAATTTAGGTGGAAATTTTAAGTCACTTTTTAAAAGTTCAAATTTAAACCTTATCCAGATTTTTCTGGGGGTTCTGCACCTTGAAATTCAGTTGGAAAAGGAGGAAGCTTTGCCTGGGAACCTGGGCTGTGTTCCTAGAGGTGGGAAAATCTGAAAAGACATGAAATTCATGTCTGTCCTCTCAAAAACACTGGTGGAGAACGGAGTATTGGGAGCATTAGGGCTCAAACCCTGCCCAAGGCAAAGACATTGGATAAAGTATGGAATAGATGAGTGCTGGGAGTAGTAACTCCAGAGGGATCATTTGGTGCAGCAGAAGTAACTCCTGTGCAGCACAACTTCGTAATGAAACATTTCTGTTTAGTAGCTGCAGTAATTAATGAGGAGCTGTGGTTGGGAGCGTGGGGTGGCAGAAAATGGGGCTTTGTAAGAAGAAATGGCTCTTGTGCTGTTTGGGAGCGGAGGAAACGCAGTGTAAGCAGTTCCTGTGGCAGCTCAGAGGTTCCTCAGGAGATGGGATTTTCAGCCATGTGGGAATTGCAGCTTCCCTGTTCATGGCCAGATCTGTTTCTGAACCATTCCCCAAGTGCTTGTGTGGGTCAGGGCACTGTGGAATTGGGCTGTGCTGGTACCTGCTCTCCCCACCGGTGCTGTTCCACCTTCTCCTCTGGTGTTTTCCAGGCCCTGTGTGTCACTGGCCTCTGGGAATGCCGTGGTGCTTGCCCAGCCCTTGGCCTGCCTTGTCCCCGGATGCTCCAGGCAAAGCAAAACCTCTGCAGTTGTGCTGGTTGTTTTCCCCAGAGGGTTCAGAGCCCTTTCCTTTCCCTTGTGATGTGCAGGTTCCATCTGCCCTCCCTCCCTTCCTCTTTACACAGTTTTGTGTTCTTGTTTTTGCATTCCAAAGAAATCCCAAGAACTGAAATAAGCAGGAACTGGTGGACTCTGAACCTGCTCTTCAGTCCTGTTGCAGGTCTGAGCCTGTACCAAGTCCTACCCTCTGCTGCTTTTAAGCTGCAGAATTCAATAATCAAGCGATAAAGTCATTTCCAGCCCATGACAGCTCAGGGAAAGGATCTCCTGCAGTGGCCAAGTAATAACACGGTGATGGAAAATGACACATGAATAATCCATGAATAATCCTGGAGCCATGCGGTGCAAGTGGCAGGATCAACCTCTGGGAACAGCTTCTCATGGCAAAATCCTACTATGTTTTAGTGGGGGAAGCCCTTCCTTCCCCGGCTGTGCACGGTCTGCTGCTGTTTCCTTTCAGTTCACTCCTGTGTCATTTGTTTTCCAGCCTCAGCGAGAGCTTTTTCATGGTGAAAGGAGCAGCCCTTTTCCTGCAGCAAGGAAACAGTTCCCAGGGCCAGCGAAGCCTCCAGCACCCTCACAAACATGCAGGTAGTGGATTAAATCCCCTCTGGAGTGTCTTTTTCCATCCCATCCACATGGACAGGCTGCTGACACATGTGGATGGGTGGGTGGCTCCCCAGATTGTCCTGGTGGGCTTTGTACAACCTGCTGAGCAAACCCAGGCTTTAAAATGGGATTATTGAGTCTTGATTTAAACTTTTATCATTGTATTGGAACTGTGACTGGAGTAGAAGCTTATTCTCTGTGGAAATCATGGCATTTTGCATGGCTCCCTTTGGGCAGGGGAGGGCTGTATGGAATATCTATCCCTGTTTTCTCCAGCCACAGACAAAGAAGTGTCACTGGTGCTTCAATTATTTGATCTTTGCCTTCCCTGTGGCCTGTGGGGAGGCAAAGTGGATGTGCTGAGTCACAGGGCTCAGCACCTCCAAGTAGTTATGGATGACCCTGCTCAGCACAGCAGGGACATTTCTCCAAGTGCTCTCCCAACCTGTGGTAATCCAAAGGTTGGGCCTTTCTTTTGAAACTCCCTGTTGGTGGTTTTGTTTGATGTTGCTGGCCAGGGTAAGGGATGTTTCATCAGGATTTGGGTATCTGGATACCCAAATCACACCCCTTTCCTGGTTTCAGGAAAACCCCCTTTCCTGTTAACTTCCCACAACCTGCCCTGTGAGAGTTTATCATGGTTTGAGAACAATCTGTCCTTCCCCCAGTCCCCTCCAGTGTCCCAAACTGGTGGGAAGAAATGGTAGGGAGGGGTATGGTGAAGGTACACCAGGACTGATAAGCAGATAAGGAGGTTCAGGGAAGTGGATTCTGCTTTCCCAGTGATTTTAAAGCTTCTCTCTTTGACAGTTTTGGAATGGGTGGTCACTGGGCAAGAAGAAATAGGATCTTGGGAGCACTTGGAGAGCAGGAGCATGTGGGAAAGGCACAGTGTGGTACTGTGTGGCTGCTGCTTAGTAAACACTTCCAAGCACAAAGGGGGTGTTTGAATGCCAAGCTTGGCTTTGGGTTTCTTTAATTGTCAGCAATTCCATATGCCCAGCAAACATCCTACGGAAGGAATTTTATCTCTCATGGAAAATTATGAGCGCATGACTCAGTTATTAGATGGGAACTTGGTTTGTTTCCCTGTAGATTCCTTCTTCCTTTGGTTTGCTGTCCCCAGACAAATGCACCCACCACTCTAGAGCTGAAGGGACTTGTTGCATGAGCAGAACTTTGAGAAGGAAGGGCTGCATCACCCAACCCAGGCCACTGGTTGGGTTCTCACACAGCCAGAGAATGCTCATCCAGGAGTCTCCCTGCTGTTGGTGTTCTCTGGGACAGCAAAGTTAATTGCCCTCCCTAAATTGGTATTTTTTGATTGAGAAACATCCAATTTTTTTGAAGGTCAAGATTCTGCTGATTCTTAGTGCAGCAAGAGCCCCTTTTCTGATGATTCCTCTGTTTCCTCTGCAGGTGATTTGCCCCAGCACCTCCAGGTGATGATCAACCTCCTTCGCTGTGAGGACAGGATCAAACTGGTAAGGACAGGTGCATTTTCCTGCTCTCCTTTCTGTTGGAAGTGTTTGAAACAGACCTGTAGAGGATCAGGAAAAGCATTGGCAGATCCTAGGCTTCAGAGTTGCCTTAACTCTGTGCTGTTTCCCAGCCCTACCATGTTCTCCTGTCTGCTCCTTTTGCCCTGGTCTTTACATCCAGGTAGAGTTGGGTCAGGGAACTGCTCTGTCTGAAATGTGGTGTTCTGTTAGATTTAATTTTCCAAACATGAATACAGGAGGGGAGACAGGAGCTTGCTCATGCTTGTGGACACTTTTAAGTCAACCTTGAAATTGCATCACATGGGGCTGGGCTTTCTTTTAAAGAAATCTACAGATAAAAATCTGCTGCAAAAGTCACTGCAGAGAAGTGAATGTCAGTTCTCCTTCCTGCACGGGCATATTTCAGTAAGGGCCTGTGAGTGGGACAGTCCTCTGATCCTGCATGTTCTCAGTTCAGTGCATGACCAGTGTTTTTACACTTCCTAGTTGAAACTCTTTGGAACAAACCCTTGGGTTACATTTTTTAGCGTTCCCCCAAGCTGGAGCAGGTGATCTCAGCTGATCATCTCCCCCTTCCATGCCGAGTCAAACTGGCAGCAAGCCTTGCTGTGTCTCATACTGCAGCTAAATAAAGCTTTGGGGCACAATCATACCTTAAAAACTATGAGGCAGCAATGGGATATTAATTAGCCAGAAGGTAATAAGCAGGCCTGGTTCCCTGTTTCCAGGCTGTACGTCTGGAGAGCGTGTGGACGGACCGGGTGCGGTACATGGTGGTCGTGTACAGCAGCGGGCGCCAGGACACCGAGGAGAACATCCTGCTGGGGGTGGATTTCTCCAGCAAGGAGAGGTATGGCAGCCTTGGGAATCAGGCAGGCTGGGCTCTCTGGAGAGCCTGTCCACACCAACATGGCCCTGAGCAGTTGGTTTATGTGTATCTGCAAATCTGAGCAAGAGGAAGGACATGCGTTGAGTTTCCTGACATTTTTTATTCCAGAAAGCTTGCAGTCCCCTTGGAATCAAGGCACGCATGTAGAATCCAGCTGTAGGGATGTAGCATCCACCTCATCAGTGGGAGTTTGCTGCCTGCTCCCTGCAAATGCTCTTGGAGACGCATTTGCGAGGCTGGAACTTGCTCTCTGCACCAGACTCAAGTCTGTTGATGGGATGATGCAATGGAGCTGGTTTGGGGGAGTAGCTTAGTTGCCAAATAATGTCAAAAAACAATACTGCAGAAGTAGCTCCAAAACCAACAAACAACCGTGTCAGTAACGAGCTGTTCCTTTTGTCTGACTGATAAGAGCACACAGAATTTGGCAAAGCAACGGAAATATTTTGTTATCGCAACCCCTCTCAGATTATCCCAGTCCTGGGTGAGTAAACCAAGACAGAAAAGCTCTTGGCTGGGAGAGATGGGACAGGTTGCTGGAGTCAGGATTCAGAGCTGCCAGGCTGTTGTGTCTGTTCTCCCATGATTTAACAGGCTGCCCTGTCGTGCTGGTGCAGCCAGTGTGAGTTTTGTTTAATTTTGGAAAACCTTACTGGTGGCTTCCAGTGGAAAGGGGAAGCTTTGCACAGCAGAGAGATCTGTGGGGAAGCTCCTGGACGTGCCTTCTTCATAAGTTTATTGTCATTGCTTTGATGCTGCCTCTTGTTCTGCTCTGAAGTTCCTGTTGTTAGTGTTATGGAGGAAATTCCCATGTAGCATTCCCTTGGTTTGCCACAGCAGTGCAGGTTTGCACTGTCACCTCCAACCTGGAACAACTTTGCAGTAATTTACTTCTGGTGATTATTGATGTGAGACAAGAAGACAGATGGAAAAGTTGTGACAAATCCATCCCAACTGTAGGGACAGCTGCCACTTCAGTGAGTGGCTCCCCAAGACCCAGAGTTTTTGTTGATTAAGGGAAAATTTGTGCATAAAGAGGTCATTTGGCAGTAGTGACTTCATTGAGTGACCCCATGACTCTTTGTTGGGGCTGAGATGTCACTGCCGAGCTGTAAACGTTCTCCCTGCTGAGAACTTCACTAGTCACATGCTTTTGTGGGGTTTATTGCTTTTACACGTGCTTAATAAAATTCTTTTTAACTTGCAAAGCTCTAAAGTGCACATTGCCCACATGTGTGCTTAGACTGGCCTGTCAAATCCTTTGTAGAAAGTGGCTGCAGGCTTAAAAAAGAAAGGAAAAGAGCAAACCAAACCTGAGTTCTGTAGTTGTGTGCATCCAAATTTCCTTTAAAACCTGGATATGTCAGTAGCTTAATTATTTACTAGTTGGAAACTGCTGGCCCCCGTTATAGTAGGGCTTTGTTGCCAAATTTCATCTCTGAACTGAAGGTGTTCTTTTGAGTCAGATAAGTCCCCAAAGTCTCTTTTTGTCTCTTGTACCAGCCAGAGGGAGGGAGCACAACTAGAACTTGAGAGGCTCCTGGGATGCCCTTTCCAGGGGGTGGGCAATGAGGGGGTGCCTCATTTGATAGCCTAAAATATTACTAGGGATTACTAGAGCAAGGCTTGAGGATTTTAAAAATTAAAGAGTATTAATAATTTAGGCTATTGGTGTGACCACATCATGGCCTATATCTAACATCCTGTGTAACCATCTCTCTTCCAGTAAAAGCTGCACTATAGGAATGGTTCTTCGCCTGTGGAGTGACACCAAAATCCATCTTGATGGGGATGGGTAAGAAACCACATTAACAGGATAAATGTGAATGTCCTTCTCTACTTGGAAGCTGCCCTAGGAGAGATTCCCTGTCACCCTGCACAGAAAGTTCCCATTTGGGATTCATGTCCACAGTCCATTATTCACACAGTGAGTTCAGTCTTGCTGCCCTCACACTGCTCAGTGGGACCCGTGGGACCCCAGGAATTCTCTGAAATCCCACTCCAGGGGTGCAGCTCCCATTCCTGGCAGCCTATGCTGGGAGGGGTGTCCTCTTGCCCTTCTTATCTGGGAGGATGTTGGAAAATCAGAGATGGAAATTCTCCTCCCTGATTCTTTTGGACTGAGTGTCTCAGTAGCTGCTTGGCAGTAGCCGTTTGTGACAGTTTGTGACCTGTTTTCCCCTCTCTCTGCAGTGGCTTCAGTGTGAGCACAGCAGGGAGGATGCACATCTTCAAGCCCGTGTCAGTGCAGGCCATGTGGTAGGTGTGCTGAGGGGCTGGGGGCACAGACACTGTCCTCTGTCAGTCAGTTAAAAACAACCAACCAACTGCGTGTTAGAACTCTGCATAAACTGGTATTTAGTGAGTGCAGCAGGGATCTGCTTCCCTGTATCTGTCAGCAGGGCTATTAAGGGACTGTGGGAATCCTGATCCGAAACCAGGATCTGCAGCTTCAGTTCAGAGCAGCTCTGTGCCCTTCAGTGAGAGGGAAGTGGCACCAGGGAGATGAACAAATATGAAAGATTAACTTGAATTCACCGAGCTGCAAACCCAGAATTTCCTCCCTCTACATATTTCTCTCCCAGGCTGACGGAGGAGGCTCAGGACCCACTGCCAAACTGTAGCATTCCCTGTGTCCTGCCTCATTCCTGGGGTTCCTGTCTCCCCAGGGGCCTGTTCACCTTTCAGCTCCTGTCACCCCTCCCCTGTGCAGGGATTCCAAACCCCTGAAGCAGAGGTGGCTGAGTCAGCAGTGGCTGTGCCAGCACATTCCTCCCTGGAGAGGCTGCTGCCCAGCCCTGCATGGAACTGCATCTCCCTGGGCCTGGGCAGTTTGCTGGCTCCCCTTGGAGCCTGGAGAGATCCCTGTCCCAACAGCATTTGACAGGGAAAAGATGTGCTGAAGGATGTTATGCTGGGGATGATTGGGTACAGAAACAAGTGAAACTTCTGTTGTCGTTTTTTGCACTTGGCCGCCTTGGAGGTGGTTGATATGTTCAGTACAACAAGTTTGGAGCCTTAAGGAAAGAAAAAATTGAGGAGGGAAGGAAGAATAAAGTAATGCTAGAATTTGCAAAAACAAATGACCCAATCTGGGCCTGGTCCCTGGAGCCTGTCAGTGGCCAGGAATGCTGGTAAATATGTATCAGGCTCTTTGCTGGAGGTGGTGTGAGAATTGTCCCTGTTCTTTATTTTCCTTTGGCTGAACAAGTTGGATGATGATTAGATCCCAGAGGGACTTGTGTCTCCTGATTCCCTGTTAATCAGGAGAAGATTTCAGCCTCTGCCTTGGGCCTGCTGTGAGGAGCCTCCAAGGTGCATTTTGTGCCCTCTTTGAGCTCCATAAATCTGCTGCTCTCAAAGAGCAAACCACAACAAATAATGCTAAAAATAATTTTTTCTCTGTGGAAATCTCTCCAATCCTGCTCTTTCTGTCCCTGCTGCTCACGGCTGCACTAATCTCTTCTCCCAACCTGCAGGTCTGCTTTACAGATCCTCCACAAAGCCTGTGAAGTTGCCAGGAGGTACAACTACTTCCCAGGAGGGGTGGCCTTGGTCTGGGCCACCTACTACGAGAGCTGCATCAGCTCTGACCAGAGCTGCATCAACGAGTGGAACGCCATGCAGGACCTGGAGTCCACCCGCCCCGACTCTCCCGCCCTCTTTGTTGACAAGTCAGTGCTGGATTGGATTAGGAAAAGTCTTGGCTTGCACAAAAATCTCCTTCTCCCTCTTCTTCCTCACCTGGTTCATTTCCTTTTCATAAAAGGCTTCAAATGTTTGGGGTTTTTTCCATTATTCTCCCCAAAATTGCCTTGACCCCAGGCCTTTCCCCCCTCCCTCAGTGCTGGGCAGCAGCACTGTGTGTTTGCTGCCAGCCTGGAGCTTCCTCTCCTGTTCCTGTTCCCTTCCAGGCCCACAGAAAGGGAACGGACAGAACGGCTCATTAAAGCCAAACTGCGGAGCATCATGACGAGCAAAGACCTGGAAAATGTGACTTCTAAGGAGGTAAATAGAAAAATTCTTGCTCTTATTCTTCCTGCCAGACTCCCTTTCCAGACAGTGCTGAGGAGGCACTGTGTCCCTGGGTGGCATTGGCTTTGGAATGTGCATTCCAACTGTTCCTTAAAGGCTCTGCTATGGCTTTACTTCACCTCTCTCCTGAGAAATCAAGATAATATCAGCATCAGAACATGTTTTTCAGGACTTGAGTAACAAGTGTGTGACTTTCGAGTCAAGTTTTAAGGTTTTATTTCCTTTTTTTTCCTGTCAGAGGACCTTGCAGACAGCATTTTGCTGGTGAGTTTATAGATTGGAAAATCACGAGTCAAAGCTGAAGTTAGTTTGGATCCATCCCCAAGGCTGGTGAAATACATCCACCCGCAGTGCAGACATTCAGAGTGGAAATAGATCTCTTTGGGTTGAGTTTTTGTTTTTTAAGGGAGGTTATTAACATGCAAGTGGTAGGAGGAAGCTGAGAACTCGTCTGTCTGTGCACATGTTCCTCGTTCCCAGTGCACACAAGATGCTTTGGTTCTGCTGCAGCCATTTTCCACAGTGGGTTAAAATAAAGTTGTGTGGGTTTGCATTGCCCCAGCCAGAAGCTGAGGGCAGGGAGAGGATGTTATGTCCCATTTTAAAATGGGAGAGTACTGGAAATCTCTCTCTGCTGCCATTTTTACTCCTTGCTTCTAATGGGTCTCACTTTTTTTGTTCACAGCTCTCCAAGGTCTTGTTTTTCTTCTCTCAGTTTATTATTTTTAAGAATCAGGTACCCCAAAGTAGATTTTTTTTTTTGTTTTCTGATATTATCTGAAACTTTATTTCACAGCTCTTCAATCTGGGGGCTTAGAATGTCAGGGTGCCAGGACAAGGGGTAGTGGTTTTAAACTGCCCAAGGGCAGGGTTAGATGGGATCTTGGAAAGAAATTCTTCCCTCTAAAGGGGTGGTGAGGCCCTAGCACAGTTGCCCAGAGAAACTGTGGCTGCCCCAGTCCTGGAAGTGTCCAAGGCCAGGTCAGACAGGGCTTGGAGCAACCTGGGATACTGGGAGGTGTCCCTGCCCATGGCAGGGGGTGGGAAGGAGATAATCTTTAAGGTCCCTTCCAGCCCAAGTCTTTCTTGGATCCTTGGAGAGATGCCACATAAGGAGATCCCTTGTCTCCAAAGGGTTGAATCCCTGTTGCTGTTTTTGTTGAAGGACAGAAAAGTGTTTTGCAGGCAAGTGCCAACCATGTTTCTGTTGAACACCACGATCCCAGTGCCATCCTTTGTTTTGTGCTCTGCAGATCCGAAATGAGCTGGAGAAACACATGAACTGCAACTTGAAGGAATTCAAGGAATTTATAGACAATGAAATGCTGCTAATCCTGGGTCAGATGGACAAACCATCTCTGATTTTTGATCATTTGTACCTGGTAAGTGTTGAGTTCCAGCAGAGCTGGACTGTGCCACATCCGGTCCTTTGCCACTAGATGGTACTCCAGGCAAAACCAGGCACTGCCTCTGGAACAAAGACTTACTGGAGATGAACTCAGTTGTGCCCATTGGGTCTTTTTGTTGTTGTTCTAGAGACAGTCAGAGGAAGTGCCCGTGTTTGAGGGCAAAACCTGCTTTTTAAGCAGTTTTAAGCTTTCTGTTGTGAAGGTTTGGGGGGAATCCAAGGAGTAATTACCCCCAGAGCTTTCAGGATTTGCCTCATTTCTCATGTGTGGCATGATTGGGATCACAGGTATAATCACTTTCTTTCCCTGCACTGTTTATCCCTGTGTTTAAAAATCCAGAGTGGCCAGAGACAATGATTTGGGATGAGCTCAGTCACACACTGGCCCAGAACTAACTGTGAGTTGTCCCCTTGTTCCCCCCTTCAGCAGGTTCCTGCCCAGGACAGGACATCTGCTGATGCCACATTCCTGTCTCAGAGGCCTTTTCCAACATTTCAGTTGGCAGTTCAGGAGGATTGCTGGGGCTGGGGGATTGCAGACCCCGAGGGAAAAGGGCTTCTTTGGGGCTCCTTGGAAACTTGTGTTTGTGGCTCTTGCAGGGCTCTGAGTGGAATGCCTCCAACCTTGAGGAGCTGCAGGGCTCAGGGTGAGTACAACTCCTCCCAGGCACCAGCCCTTAAACCCTCCAGCTGTTTGCCTGTGACTCCCACCCAGCACTCTGGAGAGGATGTTTGTAGCTTTAGGGGTGATTTGGGCCCATTCTCAGCCATGTGGTAACTTAGTGCCAACACCTTGGTCAAGAAATCTCTCCAACCTCACTTAACACACAGAGTGAAAATAACAACACTTGTCATTTGTGGGGTCCATCAGGATCTCCATCCCGCCAGCATGTGCCATCCCTAGTGTTGTGCCAGGTGGGAATTGCTGCAGGCTGCAGAGGAGCAAAGATTACAGCACTGAGGAATAAACTCCGTGTAAAGGAGCAGAGCTGCCTGTGGATGAGCCAATTCCACCTCTCCTGCCCAGACAGGCAGCTCAGGATGTCTCACCACACTCATCACCACAGGGCTGCTTCACCCCATCTACTGCAACACTTTTTGGACAAGGCAGAGTTTTGCATATGAATATTTGCAGCTCACCCAAGGCCTGCACCAACCTTGGTGTGAGGAACTGAAAACTGTTTCTCAGCAACGTGGCTGGAAATATGTCATTTGGAGTCCTTGGAAACAGATGTCTGGACATCTTGGGACAAGTAAATCAAACAGGGTGTTAATAATTTTGTTCTGCACAGGGACATGCAGTGTCTGAAGTCAAACCTGGGCAAATTCTGAGGCAAATATCCTGTGTCCGTGATTTGTCTGAGTGATAGGAGTTGATAAATGAATGTGCACATTGGTTCTCGTCAGGTATATTGTCATCCCTACTGTGATATTGGGCAGGAATCAAGAGATAACCTGTGACTCTTATGATTTTGGTCAGGAAGAAGAGAAAGGGGTGGGTTTGCAGCTAAAACCTGCAGTTGGAAGTGGTGATTCCTGGGTTCTGGTCCCAGATGATTCACTTGCAGCTGATGCCCTTCTCTTCCTTCAGGATCCCCGAAGCCATGTGGCACAGCCAGGATTTTCTGGTTGGGTTACACAGACTCAGATTAAATAAGTGGGATAAAATAAACTTCTCCCTTCTGTGCCCAGGGTGTTTGGGTGCTTTGTGTGGTGCTGGTGGTGAGAGGTGGGTGAATGGCCGCCTGTGTCACCGGGTGTCCCAGGGCTTTGGGATTAGGGCCGTAGATAAAACCTTACAGCTCGTGTTGGGTCAGATTTCCTGGATTCTCGGTGTCCCTCAGTTGCTGTTCATGGCCATGGCAGTTGATCCTGAGTCTCCTGTTCCCCCCAGCATTGACTACATCCTGAACGTCACCCGCGAGATTGACAACTTCTTCCCAGGGTTGTTCGCGTACCACAACATCCGCGTGTACGACGAGGAGACCACGGACCTGCTGGCACACTGGAACGAGGCCTATCACTTCATCAACAAGGCCAAGTGAGTGCCTGGGACCCCTGGCCTTGTGTGGGGCCACACCCAAGCCACCCTCTGTGTCTCATCCCACGGGCCCTCCCCCAGCCACACGTCAGGGCCTTGGCATCGCTGCTTTGTGCCAGGAGTTCCGTATCCCCAGAACTCCCCTGTGCCTTGTCTCTTCCTGTGCTGGCATTAACCCATTCCTTGCCTGTCATTTTTATTACTACTTTGTTTTGCTTCCAAAAGGAAATGAGGACATTTCCTCTTCTGGAGAAGTTCTGGAGCTGCTCCAGCACATGTCTGTGTGTGACCTGCCCCAGCTGTCCCTGCAGACAGATGGTGACAGAGCCCATCAAACACTGCTGGGCCATTACACTGTGCCTTTTCCCACTGATCCCTGTATCCAAAAACTTGGGCGGGCAGAAGGCTTCCTGGTGGTCTCTGAAATGAATGAGGCTGCCCTTCTCTACCTGCCAGGTTTTCCAGAGAGGGACTCTTCTCATGGCCCATCAAATCCAGAGCGTTGGGGTGGGCAGGAGCAGGAAACACTGTCCCTCCTCCATGTGAAGTGGTAACAGACCCATAACCAGGGATATGAGATTGATTCTCCTGTCTGTCCTTGTGCAGGAAGAACCACTCCAAGTGCCTGGTGCACTGCAAGATGGGGGTGAGCCGCTCGGCGTCCACGGTCATTGCCTACGCCATGAAGGAGTTCGGCTGGTCCCTGGAGAAGGCCTACAACTACGTGAAGCAGAAGCGCAGCATCGCCCGGCCCAACGCCGGCTTCATGCGGCAGCTGCTGGAGTACGAGGGAATTCTGGATGCCAGGCAAGGCTGGGGATGGGTGGGAAGGCAGGTCAGGGAAAGTAAAGGAGCTGATTGTGGGTAACACCACAAAGCATTCATCGATCTCCCTGTGGTTCTGTTGGTGTCGTGACACAGACGCGGGCAGAGTGTGCAGGGGCTGCAGCCTGAAGGGCCCCTTTGGAAGGGCATAGGCAGAATCCTGGGGTAATCATGCTGTTCCTAAACCTTTCCTGTGCCAGGCTCCCTGGATGGAAATTAGCTGGGAGAGCTGCTCTGGTGTAATTCAGGGAGGGTTTCTCTGCGCTCGGGAGGCACATTTGGATTTCTCAGCAGCCAGTGCTGCTCAGCACATTGTTCCTGCTTTATGAGGCAGAACTGAGCTCAGCCATGTCAGAGGTTCTGTGCCAATCCCAGGGCTCTGTCACTGAAGGGCTGCAATATTTATCTAATAAGGGAAGAGGAGGGAAATCTGTTCCTCTGGATCAGCAGAAGCTGTTCCATGGGCACATGCAGAAAGGTCAGATTGGGGTGTTTTGCTCTGGTGGGGACTCTGTGCCCTGAGGGGTCTCCCAAGGGCTGATCCCACCACAGCTGCACTTGGGGCACTGCTCTGAGCCTGCTGTGGAGTGGGCAGGTAGGGAGACAGATTCTGATGCTGAAGGTGGTTTTTCCAAATGGGACTTTACGTCTGGACCCAGCCCTTCAGTTCTAGGCTGTGGAGAGGGAGGGGAGCTCCTGGCACTTCTGCAGTTCCAGGACAGTCAGTCGTGTCCTTGTCCTCTCCCCAGCAAGCAGCGCCACAACAAGCTGTGGAAGCAGCAGGCAGAGAGCAACCTGCCCCAGCACACCGATGGCACCACGGGCTCAGGAGACTTCCTGCTGGAGAGCTTGGACATCGACCTGGAAAACCGCCTGGCTGACCTGGACATGCCTTCCCAGTCGGGATACCTGGACAACCGCACCAGCACTGATGGGCCTGGGGGCTTCGACTACTGCTTCCGGCGCCTCTCGGACACACTGCTGGAGAACAAGGTTCCTGGGGACAGGGAGGGCTTTTTCCACATGGAGCAGCTGGAGCGGGATGTGTTGGTGGGACAGCCCCCATCTGCACTGCCACAGGGGAGGCTGCTGGAGATGGGAAAGACCCAGGAGAGAGCGGAGCCACCGGCAGAGCTGAGCAGCTGCTGCGAGAGGGAGGCGAAGAAGAAAATGGACTTCAGCCCCAGGAAGGGAAGGATGGGCCTTGGGGAGCCAGGGGAGGACGGTGTCAGGGAGGAGAATCCCATGGAGAAGTGGAAGCGGCGTTTGTCCATGCACAAGGAGGAGAGCAGGCTCAATAGGGAGAACTTGAACAACAACAACAGCAAAAGGAGTTGCCCAGAGGATTTTGAGGTGCGTATGGAGGTGAGATGGAGGTGATTGGCATGGCTGACTCTGCTGCAAGTGAAACTGCTCTTCTCATCCTCATAGCCCAGTTTCATTTGACTTGGATAAAGCCTTTCATTCCATGATGAGCTTCTTCCCTTTCGAAGTGCTTCTGACCAGGGCTTTGCTTGCCCGAGCTGTGGATTTAGATGCCAGGAGTGCACACGTGAGTGCCCTGTAAAGTGCTTTGGGCAGCTCGCTTGCATGACCCTCGCTTGGCACGGTAGGTATTCCTTGGAGACACTGTCTGCTGGGAAAGCACATGGCTTTAGCTCCTGCTGCAGGGCCTGAAGTGGAAATGTTTGTTATTTCAGAGCTGTTTGGCTGTAAATACACCCTGTGCTGGTCGCTGGTGTGTGTGTTCTGTACCCATTGATCTGCCCCTGTTTTCTCTCCTGCAGCACGACGCCGTGTTTGGGATCCTCAGCAAGGTGAAGCCTCCCTACCAGTCCTGCACTGACTGCATGTACTCCTCAGCTGGGCTGTCCCCCGACCCCTTTGGGGAGCAGTGTGAGAAGCTGAACCCTGCGCGGCGCAGCACCACCATCTGCACACAGCCAGCCCTCCTGTCCCACCTGCACTCCAACCTGCTGGACCACCTGCCCACCAGGGCACATCCAGAGGAGGCAATCAGAACTAAACATAACGAGGCTCTGCTTCCTATGGTGCCAGGAGCCGGGACTTTGGAGGTTGGCACGTGCAGGGCACTGGATCAGCACTGCAGCATTCTGGAGAGAGGAAAAGATGCGCCAAAAACCCCGGAAAAAACTCTGCTGCCCAGGAGAAACTCTCACTGTGACAGGAGCCTCCTTCACGCAGAGGTGGTGAGAGAGGAGTCTCTGGCCAGGAAGGACACCAGACCTACCAAGGACCTGAAGTACCTGTTGTTCACCAAAGACTTGGAAAAGCCAAGCTCCAACAGCTACTTGATGCAGCACCAGGAGTCGCTGATCCAGCTGCAGAAGGCAGGGTTGGTCAGGAAGCACACCAAGGAGCTGGAGCGGCTCAAGAGCCTGCCCTCAGATGCCTCGGCACTGCTCCGGGACAGGGTGAACTCCAGTATCATGGAGGAAAGCGAGGACATGATGTCCCACCCCAGCCTCGTGCCTCTCCTGACACCGGCCCCGATGGTCCTCGGAGACGCGGAGAACAACATGGAGAGGCTGGAGGTGAAACGCATCCTGGAGGGAGTCTCCCAGAAAACCTCCACGCCGGCCGTGTGCCGCCTGGAGCACACGAGCAGCTTCACCAAGGACTTCCTGAAGACCATCTGCTACACCCCGTCCTCGTCCCGCAGCTCCAACCTGACACGCAGCTCCAGCAGCGACAGCATCCACAGCGTGCGGGGCAAGCCCGGGCTGGTGAAGCAGCGCACGCAGGAGATCGAGACGCGGCTGCGCCTGGCCGGCCTCACCGTGTCCTCGCCCCTCAAAAGGTCCAACTCCCTCGCCAAACTGGGCTGTCTTAACCTGTCCTCCGAGGACTTGTCGAGTGACGTGGACGTGTCCACTGTGACAGACTCCAAAGAGGCCGTTTCCAGCGAGTGCTCCGTGTTCTGTGAGCCACAACCCTCCCTGAGGAGCACGGACGGCTCCTGCAAGCCAGGGGTGAAGGCGGCAGGAGGGAACTTGAAGAACGTGCTTTGGATGGGCAAAAGTTGATGCTTTCTGTAGAGGGGAGGAGGGGACTGGATTTTGGGGGGGTTACAGCATTTATTCATTGCACCGGCGCAGTTTTATCATCTGACTTGCAGCAGTTCATCCAATGCCACCTCTGCATCCCCTCCCTGTGCTCCAAAAGGGGGCAAAAGAACCACGATGGGTCACGTGAAGGGCACAAGGGAAATCAAATGTGTTGTTGCATGGCTTAGAGGAGGCCTTGGTGTGTGACTTGCCTGTTGTCCTGCAGGACACTCTTCTAGTACTGTTTGCCAAGTGTAATAACGTGGATTTGTGTGTGGTTATGGATAGATATTTGTATCTCTATCTATATCTAAAATGCTGAAATGTTCTGTTTCAAAGACTCAAAATAATTATTCATGACTTTTTTTTTTACAGAGCAAACACAAGGCTCTGAACAGGGCACTTGTGGGAAATCCTTAAGATGGTGACACGCACACTACCTCTGTTCCCGCTGGCTTTTTGTCCTGCTTTGTTGGTTGAGGTTTTTTTATCCAAAAGGCTTTTCCCAGAATTCTTGCTGTTGTTTGAAGGAATTCCCTTGGTGTTGGCTGTAAAGGCCTGGAGGAGTGTGGACGTGGAGGCTGCCCTGGGGCTGGGAGGTGAAGAAGCTGTGTCCGTGGGGACGGTGAGACTGATGTGACCCCGGCTGTGTGGCCGTCCCAGGTGTTGTGGTTTTGGGGTGTTTTTGCTGTCCTTGTGGTCTGTGATGTCCCAGTGCTGACAGAGCCCGTGAGTGCCCGTGGAGCCTGTGATGTGATTCTGTGTTGGTGTCGTGGATCCTGTGCTGGGACCCTCTGTTGGCTGTGGGTGACACGAGGTGGCCAAGCAGGGTCAGCTCTGCTGAAATCCCAGGAGGTGACCGTGTCTTTTCTGGTTGTTACTGTTGTTGGTAGAACAGTCCCTGTGTCCTGGGTTTCCCAGCAGCCTGGGGAGCTGCTGGTGGAGTCCAGGGTGTTATTTATGCTGGGTGTCAGGAGCCTGGGTGGCCCTGGAGTGGGAAGCTGGGTGGCCCTGGAATGAGGAGCCCAGCTGGACGTGTCCCAGCCCTCACAGGGCTGTGAAAGCCCCGTAAATCCTGCTCAGGGGGGTGAGCAGTCAGACAGAAATACATGTGTGCTCCGAGGAGAGGGATGTTGGAGGTGGGGGTGAGATCTCCTGGAGGAAAGGGGGCAGCTGGGGACTGCCTCTGGCCCCCTGGGTCTGGTGTTACCATGTGCTCCCCCCTGTGCCGGGGCTGATGCCTGGGTTGCAGCAGTGCCCCCATTCCATATGGAATGCACATTTTCTTGGAATATTTTTGACAGCCAGCCTGGTCAAGAGCTGCTCTGTGCAAACCCTGGCTGAATGCTGGGGGAAGAGCTTGGGAAGCATGCAGGGGACATTCCCCAAGTCTCAGTGCTCCCTGAATCCCATCTGAAACCATGTTGGCTGCTTGTGCCTTCAGGTGATATTTTGAAGCAGATTTGGGGGTCAGAACAGATCTGGGGGCTCAGTGGTGGATTTACTCAACCAGGCTGTGAGTGTGAAAGCTCCCATGTTTTAAAATCCCCGTGCAAAGGCTTTCTTAAAACTCCCCTCTGAGCTGGTGCAGAGCAGGGCTGCAGCAGCCAGTCTGAACTAATTAATCCAAAATCCAGTGTCTTGAGGAAAGGAGCTGTGGGTTTGCCTGTCCTGAATGCCCAGAGTTCCCTTTTCTCCCTTAAGCGTAAGATCCCACATTTCTATTGTGTGAGAACTTGTAGGGACGGGCAATCAGTAAATAAACGTCCCTCCTGAGGGAGCCTGAATTTGATTTGCACTTGTTTCACCCTGGAAAGCTGATGAGGAGCACGAGCCGCTCCAGGAGGGAAGTTGTGCAGGAGGAGCCGCCAGGTCGAGTTCAGGGCAGGATGAAAGCCCATCAGTGAGCCGGGAACGCGGCACGGCCGGATCACTGCGAGCCATCTCCTGGGCTTCTGTCATCTTCATCCTGCTGTACACCCACACTGGGATTTGGGAAGGGCAGACAGGAGGCCCTGGGGCTGTTGGGTGCCATGGGGCTCAGAGTAGCACCTGGGGGAGCCTCAGGGGCTGCTGCCTGCTGAACCCCTTGGTGTGACCCCAGCAGGGTCACATTTCTCTGTGCTGCTGACCCTTCCCATCCCTGCCTGGCTGAGGGAGGAGGTGCAGGGTCGGATTTGAATCAGTTCAGAAGGTTCCATGAACTGCTGTGGGTGAACATGTGATTTCCTTCCTGTTTTTCGAGTGCCTGCCAAGTTCTGCCGCGTCCAACCCACCGTGTCCGACCCAACCCCCTCGTTCCAGGGCACAGCTCAGCTCCCTCTGCCTTCCCCTGCTGTTGCTCCCACTCAGCTCTTGCTGGATCAACCCCATGCTTCCCTCACTGGGCCCTGGGCTCCCTTGCTGTGTCATGGGATAGAGGCAGGATTTAGTGGGAGCTGGCCTGGAAGCTGCTGTGCCATTCCCAAGGGTTTGGAGCCAAACCTGCACCACGTGTGGTCCCGTTGGGTTTGTTGCATGAGAAGGTCAATGTGCTCGTCCTCCCCACGTGTCCTTACAACAGAGTGCCTTACTCATAGTTTACAAACACTGTGTATCTGCTGAGCTGTTCAACTCTGCTGTTTGCTGTTCTTTGGGGAGTTTTTGGTGCTTTTGGTGTTTCTGGTGGCAGTGAGAACGTTCCCCCCCCCTGCATCCCACCCTCCCATCCCTGCCGAGCTCGGCACTGCTCACCTGCTACCGCTTCCCTCTGGATATGGGGGAACCAAAGGACAGCCGGGGGCTGCTCCCGGTGTCCCTTTTTATCCCCATTTATCCTGTGTATCCCGTTTATCTATGCATTGCTGCCGAAACACGAGTGGGGTGTGCAGGGACACATCCCATCACCGACTGCGCTTTGCTCGGCGGATCCAAACCCAATCCTGTCCTGCCAGGAATCCCGAAATGCACAAACTGGCACCTTATTTCCAGTCCAGGTGCTGTTGATCCATGTGGTGGCAGTGCCCAACCTCCTGGGGGTCCTTCCCATGCAGGTGGGGTTTGGCTTGGCCAGCAGGAGGAGGGGGTGAGTAACGTGTAGCTGTTCCTGTGCATTGCTGTCCTCCGTGATAACAAGGTTCCTTTAATTCCATGGTATTTCTGAATCCCGGTTTTGTATTGGAATCAGCGGGATTTTTGTACTGTACGTCCGCGGGAGGGAACGATGCATCATGCACTTTTTTTTTTTACTTTTGTTTGTAAGAATGTCCTGAATATTTTATGTGCTTCTTGTGAGGAATAAAATAAAGGGTTTTTGTTTCCTTATGCAATGAGTTTTGCAGCTTTTTTTGGAGGTGGGCACTTCCTGATGCCAATTTGCCAACTCCTCCCGTGCTTGGAGCACAGAGTTGTGGGGTTAGTTCAGTGGCTGAGGTAACACAGCTCACTGGGGTGGGCTTGGGAGGGTTTGGGTGTCCTCCACCTGAGGGTGTCCCTGGTGGAGAGGTGGATCTCAGGTGTGGGAGCAGCTCTGCCGTGGCGAGGGGAAGCACCAGGGGCTGGAACTGGCTCTGTCCTGCCCTGGTGGAGGACAAGGACCCTGGCTCGGAGCACTTGGCTGGGGGTCAAGGCCTTCCAGGATTTGGCCAGAGGTGCTGACATGATGGCAGGGGAAGGAAAACAGTGGAACCATGTGCCTGTGTGTGTGTGCAGCTCGTATACCCCGGGGTTAACTCTCTCCAGTGCTGAGCCACAGCAATGCTGGGAAGCTCATGCTGAGCTGGGAGCCCTGGAGCTCTGGATGGGGAGACAACATCTTCCCACTGGTGTCTGAGGTCCTGGGGCAGAGCCTGTCCCTGAGCCAACGCCATTTTAGGGTCAGTTTGCATTTAACTCACGCATCCCTTGGCTGGGTCACAAGACATCCCTCCCTGCTCAGCTTGGCTTCCTAAAGACAGAGCCTCCCCATGGAGCTGTTCCCAGCTCCCGAGGTGGGTGTGGGAGGTTGTGTGAGGGACACCACAAGCCAGGAGTGCAGGATGGCTGGAGGGTGCCTGGGCTGCTGGTGAGTCCCTGGGACTTCTCTTAGTCTTGTTTTGATTGAAAGTTGCTTCTTTTTGGAGCAGTTTGTTCCATCCTGTTGTGATGTTGCTATGGCAAAACCAGGCAACATCTGGAGCAACACAACTTGTCTCTGGCGACCATGGAGGGTTTATTTATAGCCCTACTGGTTGAGAGGAGATGCCTGAGTGTGGAGCTGCCCTGGGCAGGCCATGGCAGGGGCAGCCTGGCATTGGGTGCCCTCCTGATTGGGAACTGGGGTGGGGGGAAGGCATGAGTTCCTCCTGCCTGGAGGAGCTGCAGATGGTACTGAGTGCTATCAGAAAGGAGCTGAGTGGTGTCTCCTCAAGGGCCCTCTGATGGGAAGATGTTGGTTTGCTGGCAGCGTTTCCCAGCTCCACGTAGGGCTGGGTGGTGAGCAGATACTTTAATGTTTTTGGGCAATAAGATGAGGTTTGGCTGGTGAGTGGTGCAGGTTGTAGCACACACAGAAGGCACAGGAAGGACTCCCAGGGTTGCTGATGCACTTCCCCAGCAGCAGTGACTGCAGCAGAGAAGCTGCTGCCCAGCAGTGGTTCTCCTGCAGCCCCAGGGTGATGCCTTCGTGTCCTTCCCTGTGGGCTGTGGTGGAACAGCCGCGCTGGCCCCTGGAGAGGTGGGAATGTAAGTATTTCCCTCAGCAGAAGCTGCAGGTCGGTGCTGCTGAGGGCAGAGGAGCTGGTTCCTGCAGCAGGAACGGCCCGGGCTGCGCTGCTGGCTGGGTTTGCTCTGGCCTCATTGCACATTCCCTAAAAGTCTCTTCCTCTCTCAGTTTGAAGGATGGGGCAGTGGCGACGCTGCAGCAGCTGCCATTGCCTTTTATGCAGAGGGTTCAGGAGCAGAACCATCAGAGCCATGTCACAGCTCCGAGAGTTTGCTGGAACACCCAGGGCAGGCCCAAGGACCCAACTGTGCCCGTTCCACACCAATCCTGGCCTCTGTGAGCCCCACACAGGACAAATCAAACCCACCAAGATACCCTCAAATCATGAGGGGCTGTGAGAAGCCCGGGATGAATTTGGCTTCACTGTGGGGAACTGAAGGCTCAAGGGGAAACACCTGAATTATTGACCAGGTCATGGTGCCAACACTGAGTGAGTTCATCTCACTCAGGTGACAGATTGGCTCTGGAATTCCTCACTCACACACCTCTCAGCACATCTTGCTCATCATTCCTCTACCTGCCAGAACTGGTGCTGCCAGGTCCCCCTCATGCCAGAGCATTGGGAGACGGATGCTGGTCCCAATCCCACTGGGAATCGGCTGTGTTTGGTCTGGGCAGCCTTGGCAGGGATTTGAGACTTCCAATGGAAACAAATGGGGTTTTGTCTCACTGCAGAGCAGCTCTGCAACAGGCATTGATAAAGAACTGTCCCCATGAGGGGCCTGGCTGGCTCCAGGCCGATAAGGGCTGGGATAACCGTCATCCCTCACTCCTTCCCCTCAACAGCAGCTGGGACTGGCTCCTGAAATGGATCATGGGACAGGGACAAGGTGGTGGCATCGTGACTGTGGGCCCACATGCAGCCTGTGGGAGTGCTCAGAGGGCTGCCAGAGTCTCTGGGGGTCTAGATGGAGGCGCTGGTAAGATTTTCCAGCCCCATGGAATATCAGAGGATGCCTTTGGCCTGGGGCCAGCAGGCAGGTCCTGGGGGCTGTTTGCCAGCTCTTGGGGTGGCACTGGGGTAACTCAGCTCCAGCACCGTGGAGGTGCCTCTGCAGGCGCCTCTTTGGGACCATCAGGTGTTTTCCAGCATCCCGCCTCGGGATGCTTCCCGGCTCGGGGAACCATAAAAGGCAAAGCTCTGGGGCAGTGGCTGGGCTGGGAGCCGGGCCGGGAGCCGCGGCTCGCTGCAATGCCAGGCATCCCGGCTGTGTACAAACGGATTAGAGCCCTCCAGCTCCCCGGCTCCAGCGCCTTCCGGAGCGTTATCCAAAGGCAGGAACGTTCTGCTCGGAGGGTTTCTTAGAGAAATGCCCAGTCGTTAATAGGGATTTTTGATAAGTTGTGTTTTGGAGTCTCTGCAGGGAAAGTTGTGTCTGGGGCTGCCGTCGGGCTCCTGTTTATCTCGGGCGGCGTTTTTCTGTCACAGCAATTCCCTTCGCAGTAACGTATTCCCGGGATCATTCCAGCCGACCCGTCCCTGCCCCGCGTGCTCTGTGCAGGCGGCATCTCTCCCCCAGGCACTGGGACGCAGCCCAAGGCAGCGCGGCTTCCAAGGAGGGAGCGCTGGGGGAGCCGCTCCGCGCCCCCGGGCGCAGGGCAGGGAGGCAGGGAGGAGAGCCAGGGGCACGGATGCGGCTTTCCAAGCTCTCCGTGAGACCCACGGGGAAGCTGCCGGAGGGGATCCTGTCCAGACGAACCGCAGCAGACAACCTGGCTGTAAATCCCTCTGGAAGCAGCAGGATCGGAGGGAAGCCAGTATTGCTGCACGGGACCGTGGGGAGCTGTTGCTGCAGCAGGTTGGGGCAACAGGAGAATCCCTGGAGAAGGATGCAGATGGGAGGCAAGTCCTGGCTGTGAAGTGCCATGGACCAGCAAATTAGCAGCTGGGGAGTGCTTTTCCAGTTATCCAGGTGGGATACATCTGGGTAGGGACCCATGCAGCATCAGCTGTGCCGGGTGCTGTCGCGCTCCGTGGTGCCAACGGGATGTTCCTCTCCTGGCCATGAGGCCAAGGAACGCCGGTTCACATGACCCAGGCTCCGACACTTCCAACTGCCGCCGTCTCTCCCTTAGCGGAGCGAGGAGAAGGCGGTGCCGACAGCCTGCCCAGACCCAAGGTGGGGAGAAATCTTGGCTGGCCACTCTCAAAGCATTTGGAACCAGGAATTACGGTGACGGAGCTGCCGGCCATGGAAGCCTCCACCTGGCAGTACTGTGGATATTTACGGGATGACACAAGTAAGAAGAGGGGGAGAGACCGCGCTGCTTCCCAGGGAGACTTGGCGGGAACACGCGAGGATTGTACACGGAGGCAGCCCGGCCAGGAGGGCCTGGGGAACAGGCTGGAGAGAGGGGACACCAGGGCCCCTGCCAGGAGGTCAGAGATGAGCAACAACAGGCAGGGAGGGCAGCAGGGGCTGGCAGGGGACCTGTGCCTGGAAGAGCATCCTGTGTCCAAAGGGTGCAGGAGAGGGGAGGACGGAGAAGCCCCTCCGAAGGTGTACGAGATGGAGGTGGGGCCCAGGCGCACAGGCAGGACGGTGAGGCCGGTGGTTTACAGGCTGGAGGAGAGCGAGTACCGGCGCCTCATCCAGGAGGCAGAAGAAGAACCTGAGGAGGAATGGGAAGAGACAGAGGACACGGTGCTTGTGATTCAGGAGGACTGTGCAGGGGATGGGAAGGTGGCGAGTCCAAGCCTGAACAGGCTCAACTCTTTCCAAGGGGTCCTGAGGGGGCAGATGAGCCGTTCGGACTCGGAGAGCAGCGTGGAGAGCAGGCAGGTGAACAAACTGAGCCTGAACTGCCCCTCGGAGAGGAACAAGCCCACAGTCCCTGTCAGGTCCGACAGCTTTGAGCTCATGGATTACATCCTGCAGAACAAACACGAGGCAGCAACCTCTCTCTCCTACATCCCCAGGGACAGCAAGGCAGCCGAGAGCCTCAGGCCGGCACAGAGCTTCACCCCCCAGCCCGAGGGAACGCCAGACCTGTGCCAGAACGGCCAGGCCGGCGAGGAGGATCCGGCCAGGAAGCAAGAGCCAGACAAGCAGGTAGCAAAGAGCCTGGAGAGAATGGTGTCTGCGGTCACAAATTATCCCTCACTGGCCAGGGACACTGGGAGGCTTTCAAGACAGAGCAGCAGCCAGCTCCCGGAGAGCTGGGAGCAGCTGGGAGGGGAAGCTGACACAGGGATGCTCGATTCCTACATCCAGAAAAGAACCCCACCAGCCCCTCCGGTCAGGACCCACAGCAAGGAGAGCCTGGCTCTCAGCATGAGCAAGGCTGTGGCGCTGACGGAGGCGCTGCTGGAGCCCTGCGGAGATGAGGCCAAGCCTGGCAAGGAGCAGTGGGCAGCAGGCACGGAGCAGCTCCCTGGGGGCAGGACTGTGGGAGGAGGGGGCTTGGAGGAGCCAGAGCGGAAGGGGAGGAAGAGTCAGGAGGATGAGAACGTGCTGACAGTTGCCGATGCCAAGAAAACCTTCGAAAAGCCCAAGGCATCAGAGGGGGCGGCGGCACCACCAGCGCCCAAGAAAGGTGAGGAGTGAAGGCTCCTGGCTCTGCCCTGGGGGTTCTGGAGGGCACTGCACCAGGGGAAGGGAGGTGGGAGCATGGAGGTGGTCGGAAAATACCTGCCTGGAACAGCCAGGTGACAGATGGGATGTGCTCAGGACACATGGAATCTTATAACGAGACAGGACGGAATTCAGGTGTTGGTTCAAAGCACTTTGAGTAGTGAAACTGTTTTGGAGAAAGCTTTGCTTTGTCAGACTCTGCTGTGTAGGAATAAGTACAATATACTGCTTTTTCAACAGCCACAGTGCAGCAGTGCCCATAGGATGCTCCCTCCCACTGCCATGTGGGATTATGTGCCTCTGTCTCTCCAGGCACTGGGTGAGCCAGTATAATTTTATTTTAGCTGTGGCATTAAAAAGAAGCACTATTTTCCTTAAGTACTTTTTCTCCTGCACTGTGACTTCACTGAATAAGCCTTTCAGGAGAATGACATCAACTTGGAAAGCCTTTCACTGAAAAAATACAGATAAGTGAACTTTGTTGAAATTTTCCTGGTAGAACAGCAGTTCTGCAGAAATAGGGAAGGACAGAAATGAGTGTTTGTGTGAGAGAGTGGATCCTGCAAGGAGCCACCCGGCCCACACTGCTTAACTCACATCTTCTGTTCAGTGACAATCTGCAATTGTGCATTTCCTTATAAGGGAAAATAAGTGTTTTAAGGCACAGGAAATCTATGGTGGCTTTGAACTGAGCTGTGTGTTTGCTTAAAAAAATAGGTGTGATTATCCCGTGGCACCAGGCACGTTGTGCTGTCGGTTGCTGTCGCGACAGTGAGGCAGAGCAGGAATGTTGCCACAGTTTGTGTGTCAGGGATAACAATCCCTGCAGGGATGACAAACAGGTCCTGTCCCCCTCAGGAGGCAGCTGAGGACACGTTGTCATTCTCCCAATATAAAGAAATAGGGTTGAGAGGCTTTTGTCACTGCAAACTGGCTGTGCCAGACTCTGAGCACGGAGCAGGGATGGGGTTGGTGTTATCCCAGTGTTTGCATCTCTGCTGTTCCTGGGTGGGAATTGTCTGATGCCAGTGGCACAGCTGATCTGGAGTGTTCCCATCAGCCACACTGGGATGTCTGATCAGCCTGTCCTTCCCAGGAATTGAAGGAGCAGGTCGATGCAATGGGTGCAATGGGTGGTTTGGCAGAAGAATGGGGTGAGAAGGGATATAAGGAATCAGCTCCATCCCCAGGGTAATACCGGCCTTAGTAAATCCCTCCTGGCACCTCCTTGTTCTCCAGAAGAAATAAGGATGGAGGGTTGAGACAATATTTCAGTGCTGAACTGTGAAAATGTTGCAACAAAAAATCATGGAATCACAAGACATTTCAGGTTGGGAGGGATCTCAAGACTCATCTTGTTCCACCCCCTGCCATGGGCAGGGACACCTTCCACAGGAGCAGAAAGAAGAGCAGGAAGAGCTTCTCATTTTGCTCTGTCCAAGGCAGCCTGTTGGGGTTTTAAAAAGCTGTTTGAAACATTTCTCTTCCCAAATCTCAAACACAAACACCTCACCTGTATTTACCCTGACATGATTCCTTTCTTATACCTCTGATTTTTCCAGCACCTTTGGTCCAACTTGATTCTAGACAGCAGGGAGAGAAACAGAAGGAGATGGCAAAAGGATTCCAAAGTGGTTGAATAATGAGGTCTGTGCTCAGTGCCCAGGAAATCAGCACCCAACCCCAGCTCCTTCCCTGCCTGCCTGATTTTTTGCTGTTATTCAGGATTTCAGGATGCTAGGAAGTGTCAATCCCAGGATTTTCATGTTGTAAATAAAATAGTTTGCTGGGCTTTTTCTTTTCTCTCTCTCTTTTTTTTTTTTTCTTTTTGTGTTCTGCTTTCTTGTCTCTCTCCTCCTCGTTAATCATCCACGGATGGCAACAAAGGAAATCCCATCTGTTGCAAGTAATTGCTTTGGTTTTATTTGGTGGCCCAATATTTTAATTAGGTATTGGGACTTACCTCTCTTTCCCTGCAAAAATAGGAAAGAAATGAAAATATACTTTACAATCCTGTCTAATGATGGAGAAAAATACATGAGGAAATAGAAATTGAAATTAGAGGTTTCTTTCTGCTGTAAAAGCACTCTTTTGGGTGCCTTTCCTACAGCTGAGTTGGGAGGGATGTGTTTGACATCAATATTACTGCACAAAATGTGTGAGAGTGGGTAGATGCAGTAATAGATGTGCTTGATGAAATCTATTGTAAATCATTAATAACAATGGCATAAATTATTAATGCCCATCCTGGCCTAATGTTCACTCATTCCTTATCCATCTCCAGCATCTCCCAGCCATTCCAAGCGGCACAGACACGACGTCAGAGCAGCTCTCACTCACCACGGCGGATTTTATCACCCTTTGGGGAGGGGGTTTGGGATATGACCCCAGCTTTGGGGTCTGGAAGTAGCTCAGTGATGGCTCCATGTCACACAGAGCTGGGAATAAAGCTCAGGAGTGCTGGCTCCCAACCCTCTGCTTTGATCCAGGTTTTCCTCTCTTCTTGCCCACAAGCTCAGATTCACTTTCCTTCACTTCTCCCTTCCTGCCTGTTGTTTCAAAATATATCCTGGAAGATTTGGTTCTCCTTATCTTCATTCCCTAATTGTATAGCTCCCCTTTCTGGCCAAGGACTGAATAAGGCCCATCCAAAGGGATTTTTCTCTCCCTCTCTGTCCAGACAAACACTTTGCAGGAGCTGGGAGACACTTCCCTGGGCAGATCCCGTTGCTGAGATGGAATCGATTTGCCATTATCAGGAGCTGTTCCATCGTGGCTCTTAGGACAAATTCATCTTGGCAGCTGCTCAACAGTTGATGATCTTTGAAATGTCTTTTAAAAACCAGGATTGGGACTGGTTTCATAAAGCTGCCCCTGGAACACTCTCGGTGCCCACGGACACTGAGGGAAAGAGACAGGAAAAGAAAATTAATGTGAAAAGTAAATCTAATGCCATGCAGGGAGAATAGCTTGGAGTGGGTTTGTCATTGCAATCAGTTCAGATCTCATAGAATCCCAGAATCCCAGAATGGGTTGGGTTGGAAGGGACCCTAAAGATCATCTCGTTCCAACCCTCTGCCATGGGCAGGGAACATTTCCCTGCATTAAAAAGCACTACATTCCAGTAATATTAAATGAAAGGTAAAGATCACATTACTGATTTCAGTGGGAGCAGCTCTTCTTAATGCTGCTGAGTCTGGCCTTGAGTATCTAATGATGGGCTGAGATCTCTAAATGACAGGAGCTCTGAAAGAGAAATATAAAAGAAATATTCCCATTTCAGGTGGGAGAACCTAGTGCTTTCTGTTAAAAAATATTCCAGTAAAGAAATAATAAATGCAATAGTAAAGTAAATATAATAATAAATTCAAAAGGCTTCAGGAAATAGATAAATAGGGACAGAAAACTCCTTGAAAAGCTGTATAAATTGGACATCGGGTCCAAAATGTCCAGTCTGGCATATTTTGCGTGACTTACAAGTTAAGCTGCAAAATAACAGGAATTTAAAGTGCTCATCTCCCTAAACCCTCCCTAAGCCATTTCCCTCCATTCAGAATATATTTAGCAATGAGGATTTCAGCAAACTGAGACATTCAGGATAAATTCATCCCTCAAATGACTTTACTGCTTCCACTGATGGGGTTTGATGCCCATCTGGGGTTGCTCAGAGATTCCAAATTGCAGAGTATCAGCTGAAGGCATCAAAATTTCTCCTAAAAAGAGATGCTTCAGGTGTTCCTTTACCTTTTCTAACTCCAAACAGCACCTTGGCAAGGGGGGGCTGTGGGGCACACCAAATGTGGTACTTATGAAACACATTAGGAGCAAACCAGGGTGATTTCTTGCAGGAATGGAGTTGATGCATATTTGCAGGAAGCTAAATTTAGCCACTGACATAAGTTTCAGAGGTGGAGTCTGTAGCCACGGTGCTGTTTCCGTATAAAGGCTGTGAGATACTTTGCAGCAATCCTGCAGTGCTAGAGCTGAGGGGAAAATATGTGGGATGGCTAAAACTGGGGAAATGGAGTCTTTGAAATGTAATAACTGGGCGTGTCAGTCCTGATAAAATGGGATAAACCTTGTTGTGTGGCTCCTTGGAGCTGGAATATTTGGTAATAGGGTATTTTCCTTTAGAAAAATTATGATTTGTGGCATATTTTGACAAGTTGTTGGGCTTGCAGCACTCTAGATATCATTTAAACTGTTTGTCAGGATGGTTTTATTCAGCTGAAGTGAAGAAGATTAGTGGTTACAGTGAAAGAGAGAGTTAATGTAAAACTTGAGCTGTTCCTTCTGTTTGTTGGAGATTTCAACCCAAAATTCATGTACCTGGTATGGTTGTGATCTAAATAGCTCACTAATCCAGGTGAGTGTCTGGGTGATCTTTGCAGCATTTCCATCCAGGTGTTTTAGGAAGTTGTAGCAAAAATTCCACAGGGATCATTTCCACCTCAGTCCATCCTTAGTGACTCTTCCAGCGCTGTGTCAAGCAAGGATTGTCCATCCCTACAGGATCCACCATTCTGGTGGCAGTTGTTGAGAGGATTAGGATTCAATCAGATTTCTCAGGGTGAATTTCACTTTATGCCCTCCATGTGTCACTTTCCTTTTAGCTGGAGGCCAAAAGTCTTCCTTCAGTTCCTCTTTTAAGCTGTTGGGTGGTGCTGAGTGCTGCTGCCCTAGCTCTTGTTTTCCAGTCCAGGCCAAAGCATCACCTGGCACATGATTAAAATATAATTTTTATAAAATTTCAAGCCACACACAGAGATTCGAGGCTCCTAATAAATGAGGGATGGGCAGCCAGGGCTCTCAGCTCAATCACTGACTCATTGTGACCTTCAGCGCGTCACATACGTACGTGGAAAATGTGAATCACACCCCAAACCCACTGACTCGGGGTTACCTGCAGCTCTGCTCCCGGGCTGCCAAACTGCTTTTGTTTTCTCTTTTTTAGCTTGAACATGATTGTTTGAGGAAGGAGGGTGGTGTCAGTGTGCTGGGCTGGCGTTCAGAAGGAAGCTATTAATTAATTTCATGGTGCCGTGGGCAGGGATGCAGGGTTGCCACTCTAATCTCTGGGTGTATCATTTTATTATCGAGGTGTTGCTCACTAGGTAAGAGAGGCTTTCCTGCTTATTAAATCAGTGGTTTAACTTAGTGTCAAAGTTTAACATATGTTGGATAACATTTGTTTAATCTGTAGCTACTGATGTTTCCATCAGCTGTGACAGTCACCAGCAAGACCGAGACAAATGTATCTCCTTGAGGTTTTTTGAACTGTTTTAATACCCAGATCCTACTGATGGTAGTTCATGGTCCTGTCACAGCTTCATGGGGGAAGAGAAGGGTTCTCAACTCATCTCCTGATGACATATATTCCTCCACATTCTGAAGGATTAGAAAGGGAATTAGCGGGGTGTCACTGCCCTGAACCATCACCCCCCGCTTAAGTACCAAACCACATGCAAATGAATGCGCAAACATTGGCCAAAACGTATGAGGAAGCTCAAGGAGTTTTGGTTTTGGCCATGTATGGTAACACTGAGGGACGTGGGCTCTGCTCTTGGTTGTTCACCCGCTCCTCAGGCTCCCTGAGGCACCAAATGGTTCTGAGTGTGGTGCTACCTGTGAGCATCCAGGTGTGTGCTGAATGCTCGCCCTGCTGTGACCTGTTAGAACGGCCGAGGCACAAACCTTACACCACAAAGTGCAGCAACCCCAAACGGTCTTTACTTTGAGTGCAACGGGGAGAACCTTTATTTTCAAGCAGCTGCTCTGGGTGTCTTGTTGAAGTGTGATTTTTAGCGAGGGTTTTGCTTTGCAATCTTTAGCCGGGGGCTCTTGTCACCATCCTTTTCTCACAGCAGCCGCAGCGAGTCGGTGTGACAAAATGAGGGGACGTGGCTGTTTTCCTGTGGGTCTGCTGGTTCTCCTCAGCGTTGCCGTTGAGGACACCAGGCTCTGATCGCTCAGGGACACACGGCCGATCCCTCAGGGGGACATAACTGGACCCTCAGGGATCATGTGGCCGATCCCTCGAGGATGACAGGACTGGTCCCTCAGGGAGGACGTGCCCAATCCCTCAGGGCAGGTATGACGAGTTCCTGAGGGAGGACATGACCGATACCTCGGGCGGGCACGCCGGTCCCTCGGGCGGGGACATGCCCGGCCCCTCACGAAGGACCCCCATGACCTCCCTCCCCCTCCCTCTCCGCCGAGGGGCGGCGGGGCGGGGCCTGAAGCGCGCGACAGCGCGTGGCGGCGATCGCCTCGTCGCCATTGGCCAAACGGGCCGCCACTCACCCCGCCGCCCCGCCC
>VYXB01002857.1:1472436-1518618 GCA_013397135.1 Pachyramphus minor | reverse complement strand
GCCGCATCCGCATCCGGCCGGGGCCGCCGGGCAGGGCAAACCCGGGGCGGGGCGGCGGCGCCGGGCGCTCCCGCCGCGCACCTGATGCCGCGGCGGGGACGGCGCTGGGGGGCTTTTGTTCCGCACGTTTGCCCTTGTTTGGGTTTTTTTCCCCCCTTCCCTCTCTTCCTCCCGGCGGTGCAGCAGCCGCTCGGTGCCACCGGCGTGTGCCGCCCCCGGAGCGCCCGTGCCCGCCGAGCACCGAGGCGGAGGACAAAAGATGAGCGCCCCGATGCAGGGTTAGTTTGGGGGTGTTTGCCCTAGGTTGTCGTGGAGCAGGTCCTGGTCACGCCGTTATCAGTGGCTCTTTCGAGGCTGTTCAGGAGATACGTGGAGTCCCTGGGCTGTGTGACATGTCATGGGATCATCAGAGAATCCCAGAATGGTTTGGGTTGGAAAGGACCTGAACGAGCGTCTCATCCCACCCTCCGCCGTGGGCGCTTTGTTTTTCTGTGCAGGAAACCACAATGTTTAACAGTGATATGCCAAAGATGGGATTTAAAGGTTAGTCCTCATCTGTGCTTTGTGAAATTCCCAGTCCCTCCACTCAAGGCGCCGGGGAAGGTGCTGGACACACAGGAAGGTGTTTGACACCAGCACACAGTGGTGCAGCTGTAGGACCCCCAGCCAGTCAATGTGATGCTCTGACTTACTGCACAGGAGACAGGTCTAAAAAATATATATATATTAAAAAAAAAAAAACCAAGGCAGTGAAAACTGCCTGGAAACAAAACAGATAGATGCAGTTTTATGGTTGAGGATAAGTGATATGCATTAGGGTTGAGGGGCTTTTTATAGCTGAAGTTGGTGTGAGCACATCTGTTCAGCCTGTTCATGGAGATGTGTGTGGGAGCAAGACCAAGGATGGTGGCAAAACAGGAGACGGGCACTCTGGATGCATCAGGTTGGGGCTGATTTCTCAGTTTGCTGCTGAATTTCCCCATTCTGGTTTAATTTTAGGCCAGGCTGTACCCACATTACCCGGCGCCACCCTCTCCCTCCGTGTTCCTCCGCGGGCAGTTGCGTGAGGGAAGCTCTGGAGTGTGGGAAAATGGTGTGAATGGCACAGTGTGTCCTGGGAGAAGCGTGTGGGGATGTGGAGAAAGCAGCGGGTGTTTTGTGCAGGAGGCAGGACAGGGGATATTCCATTTTCATTTGAATAACAAGCCTTGAATCATCTTTTCTGCTCAGGGGGGAGAAAACAGATGGCTCCGCGCTCCCCGAGACGTTTCATTGCAGCTAATAGTGCTGTTTGCTAAAGACTGTGTACACAAAGGTAGATCAAATATTGTTGTGGCACTGCGTGTTTATTTTGGCTATATAAGTTTTTTTTTGTATTTTCAGTAGCCCCAGTAAGACCTGACCCACTCAGGGAGCATTCGCTTGGTGTTTGTTTTAATCCAGCACTTCATAATAGTAATTTTTCAGTGGTCACTTGTAGCCTTTTATCCAGATTGCTTTAATCAGCATTTGTGTTCTCTGTTGGCATTGCTGTGGCTTCTCCCGAGCTGTCTTTTCAAACACCATCGGATTTTTTCAAGTGAAATCTTCATGCTTATTGCATCTGTCACTTCTGGGACTCACTCCAAGCGAAAGGCAGGGATTCAGTTTAATGGCAATGAGGAGGAATGCGCAGAAGGGGGAAATATCAGCCTTTCCCTGGGTGATGCAGCACAGGGCACTGGACTCTGCCTTTGGTGGCTGCTCCATCCATCATATCCATGGTCAATATTGGACTTCAGCGACGGCTTCGTCACATGGCTCATTAAAGCACAACATTGTGCTGTGATGGGAAGAGAGAATTTATGATGTTGGGTTTCATTTGGTGATCAATTTTGAGGAGTATCACTCGGGTGCCAGCTTCCTATTTTGAAGACATGAGCAAAACACTTCCTGGCCTGGGTTTGCAGCTCAGTGAGGTCATCAGAGCACCACTCCCAGGGCCAGGAATGTCCTCTCGGGCAAGCTCACAGGCACATTTTCACTTGATTTTTAAAGTCTTACTTTGTTTGTTTTTATTTTGCTTTACTGAGGCTTTTGTGATAATCTCAGCCCTTCTCTGAGGATGTGTTGGAACAGAAACTCACTGAGGATTTGAAGTGCCCCAGTTTAAGCCTTTACAGGGCATATGAACAACAATTAAATGGCTATGTTCTCTTCTAGCTCTTTCCCTGTGGTCTCCCCTGCTTAATATTTTTGGGCTGGTGTATTCTGGTGGTGAACTCTGAAATTAGTCTGATTAGAAACTGCTTAGAGCTTCAGTTTAGTTACCCTGGTCCCGGAGCCGCGTGTGAAAAGTCAGATTGTTGGTGGCTTTAGGCTGACAGGATGTGAACTGCTGGGGTTTTGTCACGTTGTGCACAGTTGCAGGTGCTGGAGGGGTGAAAGCCAAGTCAAAACTGAGCAGAAAAAGGCTTAGCTTAGCTGAGTGACTCAGGAAAGCAGCAGTGAAAGTCTGTTTCTGTGGATGTGTTGGATATACCAGTATGGTTGGGAATTGTTCACTGGGCCCTTTCTTTTTATCTGCTAATAGGATTGCTTTGTTCTGATTTTTCCTCCTGTGAGTAACTCTGCAAAAAATGGATTATTTGTTTCTTTTTGAGGTTATAATTGTTCAGCACATGACTTTTTGTGTGGGTTTTATCATCTAAAACCACATACAGGCCTGTAAAATGCCAGTGTGGCACTGAACTGCTTTTCAGGGCTGGTCCTCAGAGGAGCAGTCTGGAGAGGATCCTAATGGAATACGCCAACCATTAGTTGTATCACCAGCCCCTAGTTGTGTATGTGCCTGCCTGGTTTGTGTAGGGACTATAAATCCAGTCAGAATTAATGGCTGGATGTGGTTGGAGTGACGAAGTATCTATGAAGCAGAAGGTGACTGTTGGGCAAGTGGATAATTTATATATATATTAGTGTAATTCCTCTCCCGTGTAATTCCTGATGTCAATAAAACAGGGATGATCCCTTGCAGCAAACAAACCTAACAAGTCACAAAGTGCTCCTGAAATGGAAGAGGACTTAGTGATGGAACATCCTAAAAGCTTTAAAATCCTGTGGGTCAGGAACTTGACTGAGAAATAATGAAAATGGTATCTGCTACTGCATCCAAAGGGGGAAAACCATGGGTTTTGAAAGCTGCCAACCTTCTGATATGCTCTTGGTGGGTAGAAGGGATCTCCTTGATTTGGAGGTGATAAAGTACAATGTGGGCTGTCATACAATTTTTCCTCTGTGCCTTTCTTTGCTGATGAATTTGAGGTAGAATCAAGGTAGAATCACCTGCACTGAAGAAAGGACAATTATCTTCAGCATTATCATTTTGCTCCTTCAATGTTCTTGGCTTTGTCTCAGTCCGTGTTTTGTTGGTGATAACAATAAATGATGTATAATGTGCTTTTTGCTCCGGGTGGGTAATGATGTTTGAGGTCTGGCTCTTGGGAGGGAAGTTCCAGTGAGTGACACTGAGCTGGGCCTCTCGGTCCAGCATAATTAGGTTTGTCTTGTTTTCCTTTTTAAAAATTGAATTTGAAAGAGCAATGGAAATAAACCAGTGGTAGGGTCTGACTTAAAGTGATTAAGGCTCAGCCTGGGTGTGCTGAGCTGAGCTCCCAGCTCTCCTTGGGAGTGTTGCTGAGCTGTGCTTGATGCCAAGTGTTCCCTGTAGGAAGTACCAGGGTTTCCCTGTGGTTTTCCAGATTTTGGCTGCCCATAACACCTCTGAATGAGAGTTCCTATGTAGGAACAAGCATATGGATAATAATTCTTAGCTGAATATTAAAGCAGCCATTTCCACAGTTTCATCAAATATGTCTGAGCAGGATTCCCTAAAACTCCATGGGAATGATGTGCCTGAAACTACTCTGTTTGCATCCCTGTATGAACCTGGGCAGCACATTGCACCTGCAGCTCCTGAGACAAGTAATCCCTGGAAAATGGACTTCAAATCACTCTGGTTTGAGTATTTAGAAATATGGGAACTTCCCCTCCCTCCCCCCGGTTCTGCATATAGTTGCCATAGAGACAGTGTTCTGGAGCCATTGAAAATCCATTGTTTATCTTAAATAAATATATAAACCTGCTCTATTGAAACATCACATTTTGCAGTGCCCTGTTCCGTGCAAGTCTTCAGTTCTATCAGGAGCTGTTGTCACAGGACAAGGGGAAATGGGTTCAAAGTGAAAGAGGGGAAATTTAGGTTACATTTTGGGAAGTAATTCTTCCCTGTGAGGGTGGGGAGGCCCTGGCACAGGTTGCCCAGAGAAGCTGTGGCTGCCCCATCCCTGGAAGTGTCCAAGACCAGGTTGGACAGGGCTCGGAGCAACCTGGGCTAGTGGGAGGTGTTCCTGCCCATGGAATTGGGTAATCTTTAAGGTCCCTTCTAACCCAGACCATCCCATGATTCTGGATCTGATGGGGACTTGCCATCCTACAGTGCTGCAGATCTGGATCCTGAACAAACTGCTAATGGGTGTAATTAGCAGCACCAGGGATTAGCAGCAGTAACAAATCCAGTCCATAGGAAGCACTGTGTCCTCTGGGAGCTGGGCAAACTGGCCATGCTGGGCAGATGATTTTAGGATAGGGAAGACTGTCATCACCAAAGGCTCCATGCTGAGCACCCACTCAGGGCTGGAATTGCCCCTGAAGTTGCCCTTTTTTCTTTTTTTTCATTTTTACTTTAAATACTTAAAATGCCTCATGGTGGTTTGTTGGTTCCTGCTGGAATCTTGAATCCCCAGCTGACTCATTTACTTGGCATTTTTCACCACACCTGTGTCAAACAGATTGTGATCCTTCTTTTCCATGTTGGGAACGCGAGGTTACATATTTTACTCAGGGTCTGGGGAATACTTGTAGCATGTACTACTAACTGTAGCTGTTGTTTTACACATGGTTCAGGTATTTGGCCCAGCACACGTGGTGTGATGTGTGTGTGGATAAATGGCCATTCTTACACTTACCTTTTCAACCCTTAATTTTTCAATTCCTTTCTGCAGTACTTACATTAATTATACCATATCTTGCAGGTTGGAGTAAATGGGGACAAAACTGCCTTGTTCAGAACAGGAGGTGGATTAAATTCTTTTTGAGCTTTCAGTGATATTTTTTAAGGTTGATTTTAATTTTTGGATCTGCTGAGATCAATTTGCAAGGCAAGAAAAAAAATCCTGAGCCAGCTTAGACAACCGAGAGTTGCCAGACATTCCTCTGCAATACATTCTGCTTTAGCACAGCCTGAAGTGTAGGCACAAAACTCTTGTAGCTGAGTGTTGCTGTGCCTCCAGCAGCTCTTTTCTGGCCACTGCCAGGAAAATTGCTCCTCTCTGGAGCAGTTTGTTCTGTGTGGTGCTTGAAGTTGCTGCTGTTTAAGGGTGGGCACCCCTGGGAAGGGTCAGGTTATCTCTATGCTCTACTTTGCTCCCTGATGTTTCTTTTGGGGGGTAAAGGTTATCTTTTTATTCTTTATATTCTGTGCTTTGCCACATCGATCTTCTGCTCTGCTGGGGGAACTCTGAAGTGCTTGGAAAGCTCACAGAAAAACCAGCTGGGGCTTATCTGGGTGGAATTGTGCCTGTTGATTTGGCCGGGCTCCTCCAGAGCTGCTGTAAATGCCACAGGGATTCCCGAGGGGCTGGAGGTGTGGGTTGCACGTGCAGCAATGTGACTGCCAAGCCAACAGGTAAGTAAAGCTTAAAGGTCATCAGGCACAGGCTGGAATTCTTCACACCCCTTGCTGGGAACCGGTTCTCCAGCTGAGACCAGCTGCAGGTCCAAGAATTCTCCAAGGAATCTGCCTTTGCCCAGAGTGTGTCAGGATGGGTGTGATTCTCCCTGTCAGGGAGGCAGAGACGTGGAACTGGTGCCCTGGAGGTGTCAGGGACAGTGATACCCCTCATCTCTGGCACAGGGGGTAGAAAGAGGTGTCAGGGACAGTGGTGCCCCTCATCCCTGGCACAGGGGGTAGGAAGATGTTTTTCCTTCTTGGATCTGTAATCTTACTTCATGGCGTAGCAGGAATGTTTATTAAAGCTCCTCAACAGACTAAATACACTTTCCTGAGATAATTTTTATTTCCTTGCCTGCCCAGAGAGGCGAGAAAGGAGCTTTGTGTTGCATTCATGATTTGACAGCAGGTTGGTGCCAGGGACAGCAGCCTCGGCCCACGACAGATCAGTGACAAGGAACATCTGCAAGACAGAGGAAATGTGTTTGAACTTGGAAGCCTTTGCTGAAACAGATGTTTGAGGGGCTGTAATTGGTACCACGAGATAGGGATTTAAAACCAAGTGAGCAGATTGAACTATCTGGATTTGAGTTTCAGCCTCCTCCGGTCCCTTCCTCCCTCCCCCAGCCCTGATTTCAAATTGCACGTTACGGAAACGGGACAGAATGACAATGGTGCTCTTGGAATTATAGGCTGCTTGGCCAGAAGAGCTGGCAGGACAGCAAATGGAAATGTGGAGGAACACATGCCAGTTCCAACTGGGAGAACTGAGATTCATTTTGCAGCTTGTTTGTACTGCATTAAAAGCCGAGATGTTTGCGTTGTCCAGACCGAACTCCCATGTTCTGTGGGAGGATATTGTCCTGTCTTTGACAATTAACTGTTGTCAGGTGCATTTGGAGAACACCAAAAGCAGTTCAGTGGGTGCCTCACCTGTTGGGTGGGTGGTGTTGAGAAGTAGAGGTCACTCTGACTGGATGAAGGTGTTTTTCAGGAGCTGCTAACCAAGCTCATTGTTGCTTTTTGGAGTTGAGCTTCTCCATTTGAAATTCCAGTGTGATGGACCACGCTGGTCTGTGCCGTACCTCCAGCCTACCTGGGATGTTCTCCAGCCCATCCCGTTTGCCGTTACAGGACTGGGAGCACACTCCAGACACCACAACACTGGTGTGTGGCTGCACTTGGCCATCCTGCTCCTTCCTGGGTCACATTCCCAAGGCAGTGCCGGCTTCTCCACAGGCTCCGGGCAGGCCTGGGGGCTGTGCTGGGTCCAGCAGCCCAGCGGAGCCGCTGTGGTCAGGCCAGGCCATGTGGAGAATGTGCCTCCTCGCCTGGTCAGTCTGACTCACTCTTGGCTGGGCTGGTTGGGAGTCTCCGTTGTGCTGATCTGTTTTTTCTGCTTTATTTCGGAGCCGGGAGGAATTCGTGTCCCAGCTAACTTAGTGGTCAGAGCTGAGGGCTCTGCAGGTCATGGTGGCTCCTGGGCTGCAGCTCTGCAGGAACTGAGAGCTGCAACCTTTTATCTCCTTATTTATCTCCTTAAAAAAAACTAATGTTTATATTTTCTTCCTATGGGTGCCATGGCATGTTGTAATTGAGGAATAGAAACCAGCTTGTCAACTCCTCTGGAGATAGGGCTGGAGCCCCTCTTCTCTGGAGACAGGCTGGGAGAGCTTGGTGTGTCCAGCCTGGAGAACAGAAGATTCCAGGGAGACCTGAGAGCCCCTTCCAGGGCCTAAAGGGGCTCCAGGAGAGCTGGAGAGGGACTTTGGACAAGGGATGGAGTGGCAGGCCAAAGGGGAATGGCTTCCCACTGCCAGAGGGCAGGATTGGATGGGATATTGGAGGGGAATTCTTCCCCATGAGGGTAGGAAGGCCCTGGCACAGGTTGCCCAGAGAAGCTGTGGCTGCCCCATCCCTGGTGGTGTCCAAGTTGGACAGGGCTTGGAGCAATGTGTGCTAGTGAAAGGTGTCCCTGCCCATGGCAGGGGGTGGAACAAGATGAGCTTTAAGGTCCTTTCTAACCCAAACCTTTTTGTCTTTTTGTCCTTTTTTAAGGAATGATCCAGTTCACTGTCTCTCCTCACTTACAGTTTAATATTTCCAGCAATTCCTGGATTTAGCAGGACATGGTCTTACCTTAGAAAATACCATGTTAATCAAATCCCCTCATGTCTGCACTTCTTGACTTCAGCAGAATGGGGAATCCTGCAGGTCTTATTCTTTCCATGCTTTAGGTCCCAGCACCTGTCTGCTTAAATTCAGCATCAGAGAGGACAGATGCATCCTATATCAGGGCTGAGTTTTAGGTCTAGTGGCCACTGCTGAGCTCCTCTTTATTTAAACATAAAGATTTATGTTTGCCAATTATTTCAGAAAATCGAGTTGAAAATACACTTGTTTTCTGCCTTGAGCGCTCTAGTAGAAAAAAGTGCTTATTTAGCTGGGAAAGGTGGGATCTGGTGGTGATTTGGTGAGAAATTAATGAAGCTGTGATGGGGAAAAGCTCTTTCTCTGTTCATAACACCATCCTTTGGCCAAAATCAGACTTTAAGAAAAAGAGAAGCTTGTGATGTGTCTCACGATCTGGAGGAAACTTGCATATAACCTTCAAGAGAGGAGATTTCAGTGGATCAGGGTGGCAGCTCTGAGCACATTGATACTTCCCTCGTAGCCCTGATAAGAGAACTAGGTCAGTGCTGGGGAGAAGCATTTTATCACCTCCTTCCCTCAGCTGGAATCCTGGCCCTGGGAGGGCCCTGCTGGCTCCCAGCTCTGCACAACAGGCCTTACTCTCTCCCTCGTGTTTCGCTCGGGGTCCTGGGTTGGGCTGAGCCCTGTTTTTCCCTCCCCATGGCAGGTGCTGCTCACACTGGGGGTGATCAGCCAGTCCCGGGGTGTCAGCAGCACCCACGGGGTTGGTGTGATGTCTGTGGCTGCAGTTCACAGCTCTGTTCAGGCCTGGGAGGATTCACTGTGTCTCCTGGCAGTGAGGATGAGGATACAGTGTGCAGAGAAGCTTCTCTGGTGTTTATTCCAGTAGAGAAAGCAGAGGAGAAGGAAGGTTTTTTGGAGGGGAGTGAATGAAAGGCCATGGCCTTCTCTGGCCGGCTGCTGGAACAGCAGTGCCTGAGGTGGGAGTGTGGGGGAGGCTTCCCTTGCCTTATCCAGTAAAGCTTGTGTGATGTCCAACAACTGTCTCTGCTGGCAGCAAAAGTGGAGCTGAAATGCAGAGATTCCAGAATCCCAGAATGGTTTGGTTGGGAAGGGACCTTAAAGCTCATCTCATTCCACCCCGTGCCATGGGCAGGGACACCTTTCATGCTTCAAGCCTTGTCCATCCTGGCCTTAAATGCACTGAGGCACCTGGGATGTTTAATCCCCATATTATGTACATTTCTTGCCTTTATGATGTTTTGTCCTGAGTTTCAATCCTTTTTTTTTATCTCCACTTTACTCTCCTGCCTTCTCTTCTCATTTTACTAACCTTTTTTACTCAGCCTGTGCTAAATTACCATCATCCCGAAATTCCCCACCACCTCTGAGGTGGGGCAGCCTTAGTGCCAGCTGATAGAAGATGCTATAAAAGAAATAAAATCAGCAGAGAGGGTTGTTTGGAGGCTGCTGGGAGAATTGCCATTCCTGCTCCTCAGCTGCCTCAGATCCAGGGTTTGGGTAACTGCTGCAGTGTTTCCCTTTGCTGGTTGCCCATCCTGCTGTGGCTCCTGATAAATTATTTTGTGTAATGATTTTTGTGTGCATTCATTGCTCTGGCTTTATGGTAGATGACACAGATTAAATGAAGCCAGACAACTCTCTCAGTTCGGGGTAATGACTTTCCACTGCAGCATCCTTTTGTCACTGTAAATTATGATAAATGATGTAATGGTGGATGGAGAGATACAGCTCCAAAGTGGTGGGAGTGGAGAGATCAGCACAGATTGGTTTGGCTTGCAAGGGACCTTAAAGCTCATCTTGTTCCACCCCCTGCCATGGGCAGGGACACCTTCCACTAGAGCAGGTGATTCCTCAAGAAAATGAATTGTACACCTGGAAATCTTGAAGGGAAAATAGCCACAGCGTGGGAGGCGTGAGACAAGCACACAGGTGAAGCCTCAGGAAATAACACATCCCTCTGGGTGATCCCTGGGAGATCTGAGCATTACAGGCGCTTCTGACTCAGAGTTCTTCATATTCTAAAGGTTTTCATACAATCATTTGAGGTTGCAGCTAAAACCAGAATCATATCAAGTGTTTCACAGGTTACAGCCAACACCTTGTGCTTCTTCCAGAACAGAAATTTCAGCTTATTTAAAGTTTGGGTTGTGTTACATTTTTGAATGCGCTGGGCTCCCCAGTTGAGACAGAATCAAATTCCCTGGTAGTTTGTGGTTTAGGTTCCCATCCCAAAATAGAATCTTGCCAGTGGTGGAACAGCTGGAAATTTCAGTATTAAGTTCATATTCCAGCTTTTTGTCTTTAAAATGAAGTGAAATCAGATGGCAGGGTCTTGCTCAACCTGGATTCAAGTAACCAAAGACTGGGAATGATCTGTGCACAAATATGATGTGTTTTGGAATTGGGACCGTCTGTAATAGTGTTCACCTTTGGTTTGAACAACTCTGAAAACAACAGTTCTGTCAGAACTGGACTGAAAATGGAGTGATTGGAAAAGGGATGCACGGAGGGAACATTGTTGTGTTTAACAGGAGAGGGACTGTACCAAAGTATTTGTGGCTGTTCCCCTTTTCTACTGGAGGTTTCGTATGAAGTCCTGGGGTGAGGTGAGATGAAGTTTTTGTGGTCATGTGATACATTTTTTTTCTCCCACTTCCTCCCTTGCCCAAATCTTACAGGACTTCATATTACAGGACTGAGTCCTTTGATTCCTTGGATACTTGGAGAGGGAGATGAAGTTATACAAGAACATGGAGTGACAGGACAAGGGGGAAATGGGTTCAAAGTGAGAGAGTAGGTTTAGATTGGATATTAGGAAGAAATTCTTGGCTGTGAGGGTGGTGAGGCCCTGGCACAGGTTGCCTGGAGAAACTGTGGCTGCCCCATACCTTGAAGTGTCTGAGGCCAGGTTGGACAGAGCTTGGAGCAACTTGGGATAGTGGAAGGTGTCCCTTCCTGCCTGTGGGCCTATCCCAGGTGGGAGTGAGATGATCTTTAATGTTGCTTCTAGTCCACCCCATTCCGTGATTCTGTGGTTCTAACCCCCCCTCCAGCCTTGCTGGTGACATACGGGTGACAGTGGTGGCAGTTTCCTGCCAGTGTGGGCTAATTCCAGTCATGGCCCCAAGCTCACTGTAGGACACATCTCTGAGCCTCTGGCCTGTGCACTGTGGTAATGCTGGAAAGCATTTCCCTGGATGTGTGTGCAGGCGGAGCAGGCACAGGGCAGTGTGTGCCCACATCCATGTCCCGGTGCCCAGTGTGCCGTGCACGTGGCTGAGTCACCAGGAACCAGGGAGCTTGCACAACCTGGAGTTGAGAAATGCCAGAAGTGAGGGATTAGGAAATAACCTGGTGGTGTTTGTTCCCCTTTTCCCAGGCAGTGGGGTACAGCTGGTGGCTCAGCCCCTGCTCCCTTGGCCATACAGCCATGGTGGGGTGGAGTTGTCCTTGCTGTGAGGAGCAGGAAGCACAGTGGGATTGTGGTCTCTCTAGGACTTAAAAACCTCTGAATGCCTCTGTCCTCTGTTCCATATGTTGCTCTGTACCTTATCTTCCATGTGATGTTCAAAGTGCTCTGAAGAGTGAATTGCCACATTCCTTGTGGGCTTTTCTCTGGTGCTTATCTCCTGATGTCCAACTGCTCCACAGATGTGGCTCAGTCCTGCTGGGAGGGGGGGTGCTCTCTCCATGCTGGGGGCAGGCTGGAACACCCATGGCCTGGTTATTGGCTTAGGATTGGAACACAGTTCCTTTTTTTTTTTTTTTTAATAAAACCAGCTCTGAGCACTCATTGCTTTTGCAGATGAAGCCCAAGTGTCTCAGCCCAGGTTCAGGAAGACCTTGGGTTGCATGGCTGGGACTTGAGAATCCTCTGGACTTCCCCATCAGGAACCCATGGCCTGGGGTGTCCCATGTTGTATTTCCACCAGTGGGACCATCCCTGCTGACCCTGTCCATCCCATAACACCATTCAAATCTGGTGCTGGTGCATTGCCTGTAGAACCATTGAATTATTTAGGTTGGAAAACACCTTTAAAAACAGTCCTACCATTAACGTCTTGATTTTAATTTTTTTTTAATCTGCTTCTCTTTTGTTAATAGTTGAGACTGTACCTTTATCCCAAGCTCTTCAGCAAGGCTCTGGCTGTGAGTTTGGGGATTCACCAACAGCTGCAACTTGACATTTTCCACTTAAGGAAGAGCCTTTCCAGTCCCGAGTACCAGCCTTTTATAAATGCTGTCCTCCCTATCCACTGGATTTGTGCTCTCACTGCCCCCTCTTTAACTGTAGCCTCAGGCTGCCTGTGACTTCAACTGGCCTTTTATTTCCAGTGTCTCTCTTTCCAGAAGGGATCCCAGTCACACGGGCTGAGCAGGATTTTGCCATTAGTGGGGGGTTTTCCTGTCAGTGTTCCCTAGCAGGATGCATTTCCTCTTGCATAAGCAGCCTGAAAAACCCTCCGAAGCCACAGAAATCCATCTGTTGGATTCTTGAGACAGATAAATCCTTTATAAACAGGAAAATGGGCAAACTCATGGTAACTCTTGTGACACATCATGATGGGAGATCAGAAAGGAGTGGAATGAAAAGTCTCCCTGTGCGAGCGCGGCCGCCGGAATCCTGCCTTTCTGAGGGCCTTTGAAATGCTGACACAAGGGCTGGGCTGGACAGCAGGCACAGGCTGGGAGATGAACTCCAGTGTGTGGCAAAATTCAGCTGGAAGTCACTTGACATTTTAGGGGAAAGAAGAATTTTGAGGGCTCGCTCCTCTGTCCCCACCAAGATTCCGTGTGTGGCTGAGCGGGATCCAGGAGATCAGCTGCCGTAGATCTGTCAGCACTTCTATTGTCGTGGTCTTTGCAGGGTGTCCAACGCTTCTGTTTTAATTTTGCTGAGGGTTGTAACTCTGGCAAAATTTAAACGCCTTTCAGCTCCCAGTTGGAAGGTTTTAAATCCTCCAAAGTTGTGCTTTACCTCCCCCTGCCCCCCCTAAATATTTTCTGCCTAGCAAGTGTGTGCAGATCATTCCAGCTCCTCAGCCAAGGTTTAACAGCACAATGATCTAATTAGCTTCCTTTTTTAAAAGTCTTGCTCCAAGTCCACTTCCTAGTGGTAAAATGCCAGCACAGCCCTGTTAGCCATGGATGTGTTTTCTTGACAGCTCTGGTATTTCCAAAGTCAATTCCCAAGACTCCCTGAACTGCCCAGGTCATCCTGTCACATGGCTGGTAGAGCCTGAATCAGTCTTTCCTTGTGATGAATCATCTCAGGTGTTGGTATCTCAACTGATAATCCTAAAAGTGGCACTAAAAAAACCACACAGACCTCTTAGAGCAGGTCCAGAGCAGACCATGGAGATTCTCCAAGGGCTGGAGCCCCTCTGCCATGGAGACAGGCTGGGAGAGCTGGGGCTGTTCACCTGGAGGACAGAGAGCTCCAGGGAGACCTGAGAGCCCCTTTCAGTGCCTAAAGGGGCTCCAGGAGAGCTGGAGAGGGACTTTGGATCAGGACAAGGGGCAATGGCTTTAAGCTGGAAGAGGGTAGATTTACTTTGGATACTGGGAAGGAATTCTTGCCTGTGAGGGTGGTGAGGCCCTGGCACAGGTTGCCCAGAGAAGCTGTGGCTGCCTCATCCCTGGAAGTGTCCAAGGCCAGGTTGGATGGGGTTTGGAGCAACCTGGGCTAGTGGAAGATGTCCCTGCCCATGGCAGGAGATGAGATGAGCTTTAAGGTCCCTTCCAAGCCAAACCATTCCACAAATTGGCCAAGCTGGAGCTTCTTGCTACCTGGATGCTGCACGTGGCTCTGCTGAGAGAACCTGTGGCAACCAAATTGAGCTGTGGATTTGCTTGCAGGAGAAGCAGGAGGGGGGATCCTTTGCACTGTGGTATTGAAAAACAACTAAGGAGACTGAAAGCTCTTCATGTTTAAGGAGAGTCTGTGGTGGGGAGATGACTCTTTTTAGGTGCTCAGCTCAAGCTCCCCCTGCTTTGTTTTTCACCTGCTCTCTCTGGTGCTCTCAAGGAGCCGCAGTCACTGCTCTTTATAACCACAGCCTGCACATTCCCCCCCTCCTTCTCCGTGGAGAGCAGCCAGATCAAAATGGCTGTGATCCAACGCCAAGAATCACTCCCTTTGCTATGGAAATGAGGACTTGGAGGCTGCTCACCATGTGTTCAGCAGAGTTCCTGCTAAGGATGATGAGCTGTAGGTGGGGAAGAGGGCAGCGAAGGTGTGTTCCAACAGATCCCTTTGGTACAAATCAGGGTATTTTTGGATGCATCTGAACTCTTTGCATTTTTTGAAAGTCATTTATAGAAAACCAAATGATTACCCTTCCCATCACATGGCAGAAATGAGGGAAATAAAGTAGTAGGATTTCACCATGGGACAAAGGGAGTTTCTCTTCCATGAAGGTGGAAGGGGTGGCAGATCCCCCGGTATCTGATATTTGAAGTAACTATTTTTTCGTGGTGTTCTGGTACTGATCAAGAGAAGAAAAGGTATAATCATAACTGTCCTGTCTGAATTCCCAGCATCAGAGCAGAGAAGTTCCCAAACCCCTGGCTCTGTGGGATGGTGGCACCAGGCAATTTGCTGTGTGTTGGCTCAGCACGGCGAGTTCAAACCATCACTTTACCTTCTCCTCAACAAGCTGATTTTAATCTTGATGCACAGCAGGGTGGGAATGTTGCCATGAAAATCTATTGTGCACCAGGCAGGGGACTTTTCCCTGCTGTTAAAATCCATGTGCACCAAGCCATGTGCACCAGGGACTTTTCCCTGCTCCTGGATGAGTCGTGGAGGCGGATGCTGAGTAGGATTTGCTGCAAGGTGGGACAGGGCTGAGCTGGGCGCTGTTGTGACATGTTGGGCTTTGGAGAACATCCCAATGTCTTCAGGGTGGCCTGGTGTCACCTGGAGTGGTGGAAGGGAGGGAGGAAGGGGGTGTTGAGGGTGATGCTGCTCTTGCATGGTGTGCCCTGCAGGACCTGGCAGGGTCAAAGCCCTCCCAGCTCTGGGAGGAGCCCTTGGGGTGGAAGTGTCTGACAGGTCTGGGATGAGTCGACACAAATTAGTAATTGGGTGTGGAACAGCATTTTTTTATGATGTATCTTGTTGAACTTCGGGAGTTCAACATGTTTCGTGTCTTTTGGGCATCTTTGAGTTGACATTCACCTTTTCTTTGGGCATGATTCGGTGAGGCTGGCATTGTGCTGGAAGTGTCAAAGTCCAGGGTGGACAGGGCTTGGAGCAGCCTGGTCTAGAGGAAGGTGTCCCTGCAGAGTGGATGTCCTGGCAAGGAGTGAAGCAGCATGGGCTTTAGGGTCCCTCCAACCCAACCCATTCCATGATTTTATTTTTATGCTCTTACCTTCTGGCTGGAGCTGGAGAGCAGCTCCTGGTTTGTGACTTCCCATTGCACTCCAGTGTTCCCAGGTGTGTCCAGCATGGAACAGGCCTTGTGCTGTAAGGGAAACCCTTGGCAGCAGGTATGTTATGCAATTCCATTAACTGATGAGAAGCACAGAGGAAGCCCAAGTTTATCTATAATATGATAGGAATCCTTAACAATTTCCATGTAGCTTTTTCATTCACATGGACATCTTAAACACCCCAGTTATTCACAGAATTTTGTTCTTAAAACCACACCTGTTTTTTCTTAGACATTCTTAATTGTCCTTAAAGTATCAGGACATCAGTATGAAAAAGGTACCATGAGAAAGGCAGTGGGAATTACCCACCACTGGGAATGACCCCAGAACCTGTGGCTCTGTGTCACCAGCTCGTGGGACTCAGGGCATTAGTGGCTCAAAGACATCACCAGCCATGTGGCCCACGGGAAGGTGGTTGGTGGCCTCCACCCCACACCTGGGGACAGGTGTCCCCATTGCAAAACTGACCCCCAAATCAGTGCATTTATTATCTGTGTGCAGAGCAGCTCAGTTGGTTGGAGCACAGTGCCCATAACGCCACGGCCATGGGGTCAATTCCTGCCCCGTCCCCAGATGAAGGGTTCACTTAAGGGTTGGACTGGGTGGTCCTTGGGGTCCCCTCAAACTCAGAACATTCTGTGAGAGTTGGTTTTCCCTGAGCTGGTTCCTGCTGTGACCCTTGGTGTGGGCTGGGCACACTGGTGGCTCCGGTGGCACTGGATCCATGTCCCAGCAGCTGCCCCACCTGGAGATGGAGCCACTGTGGAGGTGGCCAGTGCCAGATCCCAAATGTGATCTGGTGGAGAACAAATCCTCTGCTTATTTTCCCTTATCTCTGCAGAGCTGGAGTGTCTCACTCCAGAGCTGTCTGTTCCCTTAATTGGAACATTCTTCAGACACATTATGGGCTGTGCATTTCCCGGCTCTGATGAGCGTTTCCCTCCAGTTATTCCGCTTTTTGTCGCTGTTAATTTTTTATTTAACCTCCCAGACTACAAAACAGCCATCAACGTTCCTGCAAAGCTTTGCAGTCACAGACAGCCCTACAAGCTTTCATCACGTTTGCAGGAGACAGGCTGTGCACAGCGAGTCGGGATGGAGCCACATTCCCAGTCTCTCACTCCGGAGCATCACTGCCAGAGCTGGAGCAAGGAGCTCCATGAGCCAAGCAGTTTTTCCCAGTGTCTCCATGTGCTTGGGGACCTTCTGGGATGCAAGATAGGAGGTGGACTCTGTTTTTTTTTTATTTTTTCCCCTTTTTTTTTTTTTTTTTTTGTTTGCTTTCCCTGGAGACTGGGACAGAAATATTTTTCCCATATGTAAAGGCAAGATGCTGTATGGAGGCTCCTCCTCTGCCAGCACAGATTGAAAGGGAAAATCTTGGAATGCTGAGAAAAGCCCTTCCCAGATGTGAGGGCTCCATAGGTTGCAGTGTGATCCAAGGATGGTGTTGTGCCCAAGTCTTCTTCCAGGTCTCAGGTGCTGGAATTTTCCACACCAATCCCTCTCCCTTTATTTTAACTTCAGCATTCTTGAAAATAATTTTTCTCAAGAAATGCTCCAGACACACCAAGTTAATTGGAGTCATTAACTTGTTTCCATTACTCCTTTCTGCCTAGGAAATGCATTTTATGGTTTTTTAGGGAGATTTTGGAGTTAGAAGAAAGAACTGGGAGCTGGGGAACATGTGGAACCACTTCACAGGAACACCGGATTTTGGGAGCTTGCATTTTTATTTACATCTTCTGGCCCCTGTCTGACTTGAAAGTAAACAAGTTCAATCCAAGACTAGATTTATCCCTGAAAATATGTGGAGACTTGTCTAAAAACTGCTTTTAGGATTAGGAACTTCCTTTCCTGCAGTCAGAGAGTACATTTACAATGGGAAAATTGATGCTTAACTGGCAAATTCTGTAAAACCCCCTTGGAAGTGAGTTTGGTTGGGTTTAGTAAAAAATAACCTGAACTTTTAGTTAATTAAAAAAGGAAAAGGCAAAACTGGCTTAGGATTTGGCAGGTCTAAAGCAAGGTAGAGGATCCCTGGAAGTGTCCAAGACCATGTTGCATGGGGCTTGGAGCAACCTGGGACAGTGGAAGGTGTCCATGCCCATGGCAGGGGTGGGACTGGATGAGCTTTAAGGCCTTTGATATCAGGGTGATTCCAGACTCTGTCCAGTGGTATCCAGTGACAGGACAAAGAGCAATGGCCATAAACAAAACCACAAGGAATTCCACCTCAATATGATGTGGAATTATATATGAGGTGGCAGAGCCCTGGAACAGCTGCCCAGGGAGGGCATGGAGTCTCCCTCTCTGGAGACATTCCAAACCCACCTGGACACATTCCTGTGTCACCTGCTCTGAGTCACCCTGGCTGGACAGGGGGGTTGGACTGGCTGATCTCCTTCCAGCCCTAACAATTCTGTGGTTCTGTCCCATCCAACCCAAACCATTCCATAACTCTCTGAACGGTGAGTGAAGTTGCGTTTCCGTGCTGCTGGAAGCGCAGCAACGGACCCAGTGACAGCATCCCATGGTGGCCCTTGGCCAGGCATCTCCTGGGCAAGCAAGAGGTCCTGCCCCTGTGACTGATGTCCCTTTTCCATGCCCTGCAGACACCATGAGGCGAGTGGTACGACAGAGCAAATTCCGGCACGTGTTCGGCCAGGCCGTGAAGAACGACCAGTGCTACGACGACATCCGTGTGTCCCGGGTCACCTGGGACAGCTCCTTCTGTGCAGTCAACCCCCGCTTTGTGGCCATCATCGTCGATGCCAGTGGTGGGGGAGCCTTCCTGGTGCTGCCTCTGCACAAGGTAAGTGCTTTTGGGGCCTCTGGAATTACCTGCTCAGCTCTGCTGTCACTTCGGTGTCTGTTCGGGAGTAGCATTAAGGCTGGGAAGTGTCTGCTGTGCTGACAAACACTGCCATGTAGGAATATGTTTAATGTCTGTAATCAGGCTGATGCTTCCTGTACATTAAACACAGTAAACAAGCTGTTTGCTTGAGTAATCTGAGCCAATTCTGGCAGAAGCTTCTATAGAGAATCATATTTTAGAAGCCTCTTTGTGATCATGTCAGGTTTTTCCACTGTCAGGGATTCAGCTTTTTGAGCTCTGCAAGTGTCACTTAGTTCAGGAATCATCTTAGCCCTATGACTCCTTCCAGAATTAACTCAGGAATGGACCTGAATCCAACTGCTCCTTGCAGAATTGATTCAGGAACCACCTGAGCCCAACTGCTCCTTGCACCCCCTCATTGGAAGGATGCAAATTCCACAGGCTGGTGGCCCTGGCATCTGAGCTGGTCCAGGCTGCTGCCAGCCCCTTCAGATGCCCTTTACATGGTATAAGACAAGACTAATTTTGGGAAGACCCCCCCCCCTTTATGTTCTCTCTTGGCAAGATGTTGCCAAGTCTCCAATAAATAATCTTCCAGTGAACCAATATACACTCTGCTCTTTCCCTTCTCCTTTGCATTTATTTGTAGAGTGCCAGGGCTGTGCTTTGCCAAACACCCAGAGAAAGTGGGTTCCTGTCCATCAGCCACGAGATTGGCTGGATCAAAGGTTTGGAGGCTGAAAAGCTGGAGCCCCTTCCAATTCTGTGTTAGAAGTAAATGGGTATGACTGAAATAATGGGTAGGAAAAAATGGGTAGGACTGGGTCTGACTGAAATAAATTCCTGTTGCCCCTGATACTCCGTGGAAAAATCACATCCATCTTCCACACTTGCTGGAGATTCTTCTCATCCCTTTCTGATGCTTAACCAGCAAATTCTCGTGATCAAAGTCTTTTTCTGAAACATTATTTTCTTTGTGACCCTAAAACTTCTCTCTTAAGGGTATAGTTAAGTTGTCCTCGGTCTGTCATCAGCCCTGTGCTTGTTTCCCAGCTCCACTTCCAGATCTGCCCTGTTAAATATAGAAATAGTGACCAGGATTGAACACAAGCTCCCACATGTCGAGGGCAGAGCAGAGGCAGCGGCTTCTCAGTCCTGCAAATCAAAGCCAAACCCCAACCTCCTGAAATAGCTCCATTTGCTGCTCTTGTGCAGCCCTTTGGGCTCATCCTGGGGCCATAAGTCCTCCTCCTGCCCAGACCATGGCTGGTGAGCAGACCTGGAGCGGGAGTTCCTTGCTCAGCACAGGAGCAGCTGCACCCATCTTGCACCATGGCACAGACACCATCAGCAGGGGATGTGCATCCCTCTTTTCTTCTCCTGTATCCCAATGTTTGGAACACCAGGAGCAGCTGAGGGAGCTGGGGTGCCTCAGCCTGGAGCAAAGGAGGCTCAGGGGGGACCTTCTGGCTCTCTGCAACTCCCTGACAGGAGGGTGGTGCGGGGTGGGGGTCGGGCTCTGCTTGCAGGGAACCAGGGACAGGATGAGGGAGAACGGCTTTGAGCTGCACCAGGGGAGGTTTAGACTGGAGATCATGGAAAATTGCTTCATGGAAAGGGTTGTAAAGCCCTGGCATAGGGCTGCCCAGGGCAGTGATGAAATTGCCATCCTTGGAAGTGTTCAAAAAACATGTGGATGTGGCACTTGGGGACATGGTGGCTTTGGTAGTGCTGAGAGAACAGTTGGACTTTATGGTCTCAGAGAGCTGCTCCAGCCTTAATGATTCCATGGTTCTGTGTTTCTTAATCCCTGGCATAAATTTCTGCTAATTCTGAGTGACCTGGCCTTCTGCATTTTGAAGCACCATCTTATCTTTGGGGTTATTTTTACACTTATTCAGTTATTCCTCCCACCCTCCCCTGTATTTATCACTTCCTTGGTGCCATTCCTGCCTTGCACAGCCCTTTAATATCCACCTCTGAGGAGGTTCCTGCAAAGCTGGAGGGGCTGTGTCCCTCACCCCCAGCCTGACACGTTCTTTTGCAATTCAGCTCGAACCAGTTCCTGTGTTCCACGTTTATTTTTACAGCCTGGGCTGATGAAATTGTTCCTTCAGTTCCTTCAACACCCTAAATAACATTTGGATTTCTCTTTGAGCCCGTTTAGCAGGAATATTTAAGTCCCCCGCAGCAAAACCCTTGTTGTTATATTCAGGGTAACCCAAAAAAAAAGGAAAAAAAAAGGGCAATTTTAAACCATGGCTTTGGGTTGATTTTAAAATTGAGCCGTAAAAATACACTTGCTGCGTTTCTGCAGGGGAAAATGGCCCGTCGTGTCCACTCAAACCCAGGGGTATGCAGCCCACTGGGAATTACTTGGGAGTCCAGAAAAGTGGGGATTTTACTCATTTTAATGTGGTTTTCCTTGGTCATTTCCAGTGATATTGCAGGGGTTTGTTACGGCAGGGTTTCTTGCTGCCGGCGGGCAGCTCCCGGCCCTGGGCAGGGGGTTTGGGGGTGTTTTTGGGGCGGGCTGAGCCCACCGGGCCCCCGCACCATGTGCTGGAAGGGGTGGGGGGACCGGACAGTGAGGGGAAGCCCCGCCCCTCTCCCCGCAGGCCCCGCCCCCTCGCGCGCGCGCACCCTCCGCAGCGGCACTGCGGCGGCCGCGGCTTTTTACCTTATATGGTCATGGCAGCGCTCGCGGCCGCCGCGCTGATTGGCGGGGGCGGGGGCGCGGCGCGGCAAGTGCGCGGGAATTAACCCTGAGCGCGGGAATTAACGAACGCGGGAGCGCGGGAGTTAATTAACCCGTGACTGCGGGAATGAACCCGGGAGCGCGGGAGTTAACCCACGCGTGGAAATTAAATGCCGTGTGCACGGGACTTAACCCGTGAGCGCGGGAATTGTGCGTGGAAATAAACCCCCGTGCGGGCAGGAATTAACCCGTCAGCGCAAGAATTGCGCGCGGCAATTAACCCATGAGCGCCGGAATTAACTCGTGCGTGGAAATTAACCTCAGTGCGCGCGGGAATTAACCCATTTGCGCGGGAATTGCGCGCCGGAACTAACCCGTGCGTGCGGGAGTTGAGCACAGGTTATTTCCCGTGTGTGTGGGAATTGTGCGCGGGAATCAACCCCCGCGCAGGAGTTAACCCGTGCACACCCACAGCCCGGGGCCCCGGCCCTGAGGGTCCCTCCAGCACCCTCTAGACGCAGAGACGGGAGATCCAGGGGGCTGCATCCCCCCTCCATCCCCGCGGCTCCTGCAGAGCGCGGTGTGGAGCCGGGGCCGCGCCGGTGAAGCCCAGCCGGCTTTGCTGGCTGTGGAAATGCTTTGTCTGAACTTCCTGTTTTCTTGCACGCACATGTGCAGGGGCTGTGCCAGGAATTCGCCATTCCCATGCTCCGGCACCAGCAAATCCAATTCCCACAGGTTGGTTGGTCTGGAGCATTGGCCTCTGCTGGAATGAGCCACATAGTTTATAAAAGCTGTAAGTTTTTAAGTGCTGTGTAGGTGATAAGAGCCAGGGTGATCTGGCATTAACTGGGGACACCAGGGAACGACAGGAAACTTCCCTGCCTGTTCTGGGCAGTGAGAGACTGGGTTGTAGAGTTGGTTTTCTTTGAGCCTGATCGCAGGGAAAACTGTAGGTACAAAGGGAAGGAATCAAAATATAAAACTCTTCAATCAGGCAGTGCCTCAGCCATTGCTTGTGGTAGCCTTGCACTGGTGTGTCACTGGTGTGCACTGGTGTTGGAGATCACCTCCAGCATGGAGTCCAGAGGAGGTCATGGAGGTTATCCAATGGCTGCAGCCAGACTGGGAGACCTAGGGGTGTTCACTTGGAGAGGAGAAGGCTCCAGGGAGACCCTAGAACCCCTTCCAGGGGCTCCAAGAGAGCTGGAGAAGGACTTTGGACAGGAAAAGGGGCAATGGCTTCCTGCAGCCAGAGGGCAGGGTTAGATGGGATATTAGGAAGAAATTCTTGGCTGTGAGGGTGGGGAGGCCCTGGCACAGGTTGTCCAGAGAATCTGTGGCTGCCTCATTCCTGGAAGTGTCCAAGGCCAGGTTGGACAGGGCTTGGAGCAACCTGGAATAGTGGAAGGTGTCCCTCTCCATGGCAGGGGGTGGGACTGGATGGTCTGTAGGGTCCTTTCCAACCCAGACCACTCCATGGAAAGTAATCCCTACTGTTAGGAAATTAAGGAAGAGTCAGGGAGTTAAGGAGTGATTCTCTTGCTCCTGTCCTCTAGAGATCCCTGGTGCAGGTGGATTGATGGCTCATCTCCCCTCCAACACTGATGAAAACAGCTGCAGAGCCTTCCCTGTCTCCCTGTCAGAGCAGGGGGGATGTGGGGGACATAGTCCCTCAACTCCATGGGTGATCCCTGTTTTTCAGCCAGTTTCCTGATGTACTGGGGACAGTGAGTTGCAAACCACATGGATTCACTGGATACAAAGTTCTTTTTCCCTCCTCCAAAAAACCTTTGCAGTTTGTACCTGCACAGGAAAACCTGCTGCAAATGTTCCCTTTTTCTTTCGGTTCATGTAGAAAGATTCCTTCAGCCACGAGTTGTGTTACATAAGGCCTTTAGCAGAGGTTTATTCAGTTCCCTTTGGATATACCTTATGTTAGATTTTCCATTTTCCTGACTCCTTCCTGCACTCCCCCCACACTGGCAGCATTCCTGCAGGATCAGGGATCAGCTGGTGGTGCCCTGGGAGGCAATTGGCACGTGGGTGGGGGTGTGCACACCTCGGGAATGATCTTCTCCAAGGAATATGTTGTTCTGCAAGTGATGTGCCTTGGTGTTCAACCCTGGCATATGTTGAGTTGTTAAGCAGCTCTTCCTGATTCTCATTTCTCCAGGAAGGACTGGGAAGTGAAACTCATCCTTTTCTACACTGTGTGTAAAATAGAATCAGGAGGTTTCTCTGTGATGGGTTCACTGAGCCCCTCCAGCCATTCTAAGAGGAGCATGGATGGATTTTGTCCTTTTATTTCACCTTGGATGTTTCTCTATAAAAAGAAGTTTATATTTATCCCTGTCAGCTCAATTCCAACGGATCACCAAGTTCAGGTGTACTTGGTCACCATGGTTTTTTCCCTCCTCTTTGCACATCCATTCCAGTCTGAGCTCCAGAACAAGGAGCTGTCTGCATTCTGTGGCAGCCTGTGATTGAATCATGGAATCATTAAGGCTGGAAAATACCTCCAAGATCGTCAAGCCCAATCCTTTGATCACCCCCATCCCATTAAACCATACCATGAAGTGCCACGTCTGCCTATGTTTTAACATTTCCACGGATGGTGACTCCACCACTTCCCTGTGGAGCCTTTTCCATGGTTGACCACCCTTCCAGTGGAGGAACTTTTCACAATATCCAGTGTCCCAGCCCTGCAGCTGTCAAGGTGGTAAAGAGAGCAGGAGCAGTGCTGAGGGATTCTTGGAGAGCACAGTTACAGGAGTCTCCTATTGCATGACTTTCCAGTGGACCTTTTGGGAATAACTCTTCCTAATCTTCCAAATTAGTTCTGGATGCCTTGGTTGGTCTGTGGGTGACTAATGGCTCTTGGTCACGGTCAGGAGAGATCCAGGCACTTCCATTTCATCCCAGTTTTCTTCCAAGTACCTCCTCCATGACCAGCTGGTGCTGGACAGTCAATGCCCAGAGCTCAGTTTCCCTCCCTGCACTGGGTGAAACTTGAGGTTGTTGAAAGGAAAAGACACAATTTGAAGAGAAAAGAGTATTTTCTCTAGCAGAGAAAAGGTGCAGTGGGTTTGGTATTTCAAACTTTGCAGTTGTGACCTGGTTTCCTTCCTCAAACTTGTGCAGAGTGAGGGGGGGTTGCTTTGCCTTGTGCAACTCGATGCCACTTCCCCAATTTAAATGGAGATTTCCATGAGCAGCCACGGGCTGGGGAAGCAGCTGCTCTCCCTGATATTTTTACCATAATCCATGAGCTGTTTCCTGCAACCAATTGCCGTTTTCTGGCAGAGAAAGGATCACAAGACAGTCGAATTAATTCATAGAACTCCCACTTTTAGGAACAGTTTTCTCATGTCACTTCCCTGTCCTTTTTGGAATCAATAACAATTTTTTTTCTTCTCATCTGTGACTTTTTTCTGATCTGGGTTTAATAATTCTGATTATTTAACTTTTTTTTTCTGATCTGGGATACATGAAAGCACTAAAAAATCATTCAGTAAGGTCAGTTTACCCCCTGCTGAAGGACCTGAATATTGAGTGTGCTTCTAGTCAACACCATCCAACTTATTAATAATCCTCAAATTCACCTTTTTGGCCAACTTTTTGTCAAATAAAGCTCCAAATTTCAAAAGTTATTACTGTGATGTGTTGCCCAACCACAGTCATAGTGGATTAGGAGAAGGGTTTAATTTCTTGAAGTTGCACTGAGTTAATTTTAAGCTTTGTATCAGCACTTGAGTTTTTTTTTTAAATCCTGCCCTAATTAAAAGATTACATTTTACAAATAAATAAATAAATCCCCAAACCTGGGAGCATTACAGGAGCATGGAAACTCCCCCAGCTGGCAGCCACGTTGCCAACCTTGTGGTGTTCCATTGGCAGAGGCGTCTCTTTGGAAAGGAATTGTGTTTAGAAACGTGGAATTTGGGCGTTTTACAGCCTGGTGGGTTTTTAATTCCCTACTAGAGGTTTCCTGGTCTTTCCTTTTTGGCACACCTGCCCCCCAAATATTGTTTTTCAACCTCTTCTGTGCACAACTAGTCCTGTGCAATTCCAGGAATAGTGATTCCCTGCTCTGGGGAGGGGAATCTGTGGTGTGTCCTGCACGGGTGGTGTTTGCAAAATGGACGTAGAGAGGTGATAAAAGAAAAATAACACCTCTGAGTTAAAAATTGCTCATTTCTCACCTTGCTGGGTCAGGCCCTGAGGTGGTAACACAGGTTACTGTCCTGTGACAGCTCCCCAGTCAGTTCTGGGGGTGAGGCTCTGCAATGAGTGTGGTTTTTTGGGGAGAGCAGCAGCTGAGGCGGGTTCAGAGGCGCTGCCGAGCGGAGCCCTCGCTCTGCTCCGTGCTCAGGAAGGTCCTGTGGTTTCCTCTGCTCTGCAGAGATCAGTTTGTGCTTCTGACCACAAGGCAGGAGCTTCTCTGCAAGTGCTCACCCAGCTGGGGTTTCGAACAGCCCGTTTACATCCTTATTTAGTCTCGTTTTATACTGGCTTTTGTACATCCGTGGAGGTGCTCGAGGGTGGGGCATTCAGGGCTCTGCTCTGGGTGACAAGGTGGTGATGGGTCACAAGTTGGACTTGATGATCTTGGAGGTCTTTTCCAACATAACTGATTCTGGGATTATTTATGGACCCTGATGAGCAGCAGTTGCTCCTCTCGTGCTCAAGTGTTGGTTCCCCCGGGCTGTTCATCTCCCCAGCATTGTTTTCCTCTGCCAGACCCCAAGGAGCTGTGGGACATCTGTTCCTTTTGTTTGTCCTCTAGTACTTGATTTGGTGATTTTTGGTGAATAAATACACTTGGGATTTCTGGAAGTTCTTGTCTCTCCCACACTGCTGCTAAATGACATCTCCTTTCCCCATCCTGGCTGTCTGTTCCCTGCTGGAAATGAGGTTTGAGTGTCACTCTGCTCATGCAGGCAGGGGTAGGGGGTATTGGCAGGTGATGCAGGGGGGGTTTTACCGCTCTGGCCCACTCAGGTGAGACCCCCCTGCAGTGCTGCTCCAGCTTGGGGTCCCCAGCACAGGAGGGATGTGGAGCTGCTGGAGTGAGTCCAGAGGCCATGGAGATGCTCAAAGGGCTGGAGCCCCTCTGCTCTGGAGCCAGGCTGGGAGAGCTGGGGGTGTTCAGCTGGAGAAGAGAAGCTCCAGGGAGACCTGAGAGCTCCTTCCAGGGCCTAATGGGCCTCCAAGGGAGCTGGAGAGGGACTTCGGACAAGGGATGGAGTGACAGGACAAGGGGCTTTAAGATGGAAGAAGGTGGATATAGATTGGATATTGGGAAGAAATTCCTCTCTGTGAGGGTAGTGAGGCCCTGGCACAGGTTGGCCAGAGAAGCTGTGGCTGCCCCATTCCTGGAAGTCTCCAAGGCCAGGTTGGAAGGGGCTTGGAGCAACCTGGGATGGTGGAAGGTGTCTCTGCCCATGGCAGAGGGTGGAACTGGATGAGTTTTAAGGCCCCTTCCATCCCAATCCATTCTGTGATTCCACAAGCACTGCTCTTTATGGAAGTACCAGATCCTTGTTTAAGATTTGAGCTCCAGCACAGGTGGTGGCACAGGGACAGTGCCTGGTCCCTGCTCTCCAGTGGCTGTCACAGGCTCTTGGCTGCTCCTGCTCACGCTGTGCAGGTTCATCCTGATCAAACAGAAGAGTGAAGTTTGGGCTTTAATTTGTTCAAATTGATTTTTGTTCCTCTCCCTACAGTAATAAATGACTGTAAAAACTCAAAACTAAAACAAGGGCTTGTGCAACCTGGAAATAATTACCAGGGGCTCCTCTTGGAGGATTCCACTGCTTCCTGCCAGGAGCCATGACAGGCAGTCACTGACATTTTGCATTAATAATCCTGGTTTTTTGTCTTTTCCTTGTCTTTTCCAGCCTAAGCAGTTCTGGGATTATTTATGGGCCCTTTTGGATTAGGCCTGTGTTTTGTGGCCTGTCCTGTGCCTCCTGTGACACATCCATGTCCATGTGCTCTGCAAGGTTCTCTTTTTAATTAGGTCCATTAAAATGGATGAACTGAACGTGGCAGTTGGGTGTATTAATTTTTTAAATCCTATTTCACATTATGGCATCCAAGAGGGATTACACAGGCTTTAATTCTTGAATGGCAGCTTTATGGCTTTTCATCCACAACTCTTTCTGCCTTTTAAGAATTTCGAATGCAGTTGAATCACTGAGACTTTTTTCTTTTTTTAAACATAAATTTGGCCCTTTAGGAAATAGTGGGATTTTTTGGATCAAGGTCTTGTTTTGCTGCTAGTGGAGCCTTTAGGCCAGTTGTCCTCAAAAACCAGTATCCAGCATTATTCTGCTTTAAGACAGGCTTGAATAGGCCCAGCCTCCCACATGGTGCTTGGTAGGAGGCATATGTAAAGGAATGTCATCTCCAAGGTTGGGGAATGTTATCATCCAATGGCAAAAATGAAATTCCAGCCATTTCTTCTGCATGTTTATACACAAAAGAAGATGACCCCATCCCGGACCTCTCCCCCTATCTCTCTTCTCCCATCACTCATCATGACAGGGCCATTCCCTGGAAACAAAACCCTTTGGAGCAGGACCAGGGGGCTAGCCCTGGAGGTGGAGGAGTGTCCTGCTCACCCTGCTGCTACTGCTGTGTGTCTGCAGTATTTTAAATATTGCTTTCCATCTGTGCAAGGCTTGACCAGGAGAGAGAACCATGATTAAGAGGGATTGTCCTTCCCTTTCTTCCTTGGTGGCGGCATCAGCAGCTGGGGGGGATCAGGTGCTCCTCAGCAAAACATAGACCTGGTGGCAAAGTTGGTGTCTCTGCATCATCTGTCTTGGCGTCACTGGTTTGTCTCAGTTCAGGTTTAAATGTCTCATTAGCTCATTTTCTTGGAAAGTTTGTCCCTGGGATGAGCTTGGCAGCTGGTAGCCTTGGCCCTCTGGCCGTGGATGGATCAGGTGTGGCTGTGGCTGTCTCAGTCTATGTCAGCAATATTTATTCCTGAAAACAGTATTTTACTCTGCACAACTGTGTCCTAAAAACTTCCCATATGAGCAAAATCCTTCTATAATGAAAAAACCAGGGAGACTTGGTAAACTCAACGAGCAGCAACACCTTGAATTCAAATTTGAGCTTGTTTACCTTCAGCTGCCACTGGCCACTGTTGGGAAGACCAGACAAAACCAGAGCTTTGTTATTCCCAAAAGTTTGGGAATGGACAAAGGGATGTCGTGGCATCACAGCAAGTGCTGAGATTTGGGTGGGAAAGCATCCCTGCATCCCATGGGAGCAGAGCTCCTGTGCCAAATCTCTGAACCCTTTTCTTGCGCCTCGGGGAGTTTCCAGAGTTGCTGGTTTGTCTCCTCTGCTGATCCATGAGTTGATTCAAATGTCATGAAATTTTGGATGCTGAAGGAGCAAATGTAGCATTGGGAAGCCACTTCCTTCAGGATATCACAGCTCTCTCTCTCATTTCCTCCCTTCAGACAGGCAGGATTGACAAGTCCTACCCCACAGTGTGTGGCCACACGGGACCAGTGCTGGACATCGACTGGTGTCCCCACAATGACCAGGTGATTGCCAGCGGCTCCGAGGATTGTACGGTCATGGTGAGTGTTCCCTGGGCCCTGTGGGGTGGGCTTTGCTCCCTGCTAAAAATCCTGCTCCAAAGGACACTTGTGTTCCCAAAGACGCCTCCTGTTCCGAGGCCCAGGGCAGAGTCATCGTGGAATGGGTTGGGTTGGAAGGGAACTTAAAGACTATCCAGTTCCTCCCCCTGCCATGGGCAGGGACACCTTCCACTATCCCAAGTTGCTCCAAACTCCAACCTGGCCTGGAACACTTCCAGGCGTGGAGCAGCCACAGCTTCTCTGGGCAGCCCAGGGTCTGCCCACCCTCACAGGGAAGAATTTCTCCCATTTTTCCTTCCCCTGGGGATTTGTCTGATATTTGAACAGAGGAATGAGAAGGAAGAGTGCCAGTCTGTGGTGAGGTGTTCTGATTTGTAGAGCTTTGCAGAAGACAGGTGGTTCCTTACCTCACATATCTCCATGGGTGCAGCGGTGTGCGTTGGGAAGAGGGAGGGATTGGAAAGGAACGAGCCCACCTGGTTTCAGAGTTGCTGCAACCCTTGATTTGAGGGGGACGCCTGAAGTTCTTCCTGTGTCTACAGGTTGTGAGCAGGTGTCGAAAGGGCTTTTTTTTTAATGAACAAATAAAAATAATCCAAGTTCTGCACCTGCCAGGCTTGGTCCTCACCTCAGGCAGAGCCCAGTGCCCAGGAGCCGGGCTCGCTCCGTGACGGATGTGGAATCCCGTGTATGCAAACACAGCAGAATCAGTGAAAGAAAATCTTTGGAAGATGAAATAATGCCAAATAACTCCAGGGATCTTTGGCCATATTTAGAAATGCTGTAGGCTGAATGTTATATTGAAACCTTATTATAGATCATGTCAGATAAATTCCTTTGCTTCTGTTCATCGTTAAAATGTTTGGGAGGGGATTCATCCCAAGAGGCTTTTCCTGGGACAGCTCTTGCCTGTGATCTCTCAGTCTTGGAAGCTGAAGCATGTTAACAAAATGGGCTATATTTAATATTGCACAAAACAAGCTTCTGTGTTTGTAACATTCACTACTGAGCTGGAACTAACTTTTGAAGGATGCAGGAATGTTTCTCTAGGAACCAAGATGCAGAAGGGCTGCATTGGAAGGGTCTCTGAAACATGAGCATCAGCAGGTCCAGAACTGCCTTCTTGGAGGCAAAATAAGCCTCTAATCCAAATGCAATGAGAACTATGTTGGGAGTCTCCAGAGGGAATGAATTATGGAGAAAAAACAACAGTGTTCAGTTACAAGTTGTCCAAGTGCTTGTCCAAGTGCTCCTAATGTGGCCACAAACCATCTGTGGGAATCCGTGCCTCCAACTGAACAGGCTCCGTGGGTTCATGGGGGGTTCTCTGCACATCCCAAAGTGGGGATGAGCTTTCCCTGTGTCCCTGGAGGCAGCACATATGTGGAAAGGCACCAGGATGGAGCAGGCTGTGGGTTTGCCCACCTGTGGTGGTGTTTGGTACCTCATGGTGTGACCTGTCTGGAGTGGAAGGTGAAATAGGTGAGTCCTTGCTGTGCTTACAGGATCAGGGATATGCAGGAAGATGTGTGTGTGTTAAGGAGGTTTAAATTGAGAAATGATGGATCCCAGATTGTTTGAGGCAGTTGGGAACTGCACTGCTGTGTAAAGAACATCCCTTGGAAGAGTTGTTTCCTTGTGCCAACAAATAAGGAATTACTTCAGTATTCCTGCTTGGTGTGCTGCTGAATGGCTGGAATGTACCACAGGCTTTGGATTCAGCTGGAAAATGTTTTATTGGAGAAAGGCTTTTGGATGGTGTCAAGGCCCTTCCTCAGATATGGGAGATCTGCTTCATCAGAGGGTGGATATTAATGAGTTTGGGTGTAATGGGCAAAGCAGAGCTCATGAGATTATCATGAGATAAATTGCTCTAAGAATCAAAGCAGAGCCCTTGCAGTGACCTGGACCAACAACCTGTGGGCACCTCTGGGACCAGGGCAGGGTGAACCATAAGGTCTGAGAGCTGCAGAAATGATGCTCAAAGTGCCTCTTCCTGCAAGGACAGGGATAAATCCAGGGCTCAGACTCACTTGTTTCCTCACTTAAGGTGATAGGAATTAATATTTATGATATAGGAATTGGTGTTCTTTCTATACATGGACTGAATGTTCTCTGCAGGTTGTGCAGGGAACACAGAACCAGAAGAGACAGTTTTTCTTCTTTTTAAAGGGGGTGAAAAAAGTTTGCTTTGTTTTCTTGCTCACATGCTGTTTGTGCAAAACCTTCCCCTCCTGCCCTTCCTGTGAGACCCAAACCCAAACCTCTGCCGTGCCACGGCTTTGCCCACCCCAGCACAAACAAACTGGCCTGCTGACTTCAAAAAAACACCCAAAAAACCACCCAAAACTCCCAGACCAGAGAGCTGCCAAACACTTACTGATGCCCAGTTAATCCTGCAGCATTTTACTTGGATTTATCCTGAGTCCTCACCCTCACCAGGCTGGGTCCTGTATCCAAATTTCCTTAGTTTCCCTGTGAATTTAATTTGATCCCATAGTGAGGCCAGGCTCCCACCCTGCAACAAGGGGCCAGATCTCTTGGGAACATCCCCTGACCTTTCACACTCATTTATTTATTATTTCTTGGAATACCGGGCAGGATTATTGGGTTAATATTCTGTAGTCTGCCCAGGATTACACTGCTCTGCAGCTGCTCCAAACTATCAGGGCTTTCCCTGATGGAAAAAAAATCTTCCTCAGAGGCTTTAAAAAAACCCTTTTCATGGGTATTTTGTCTCCTTTCCGTCTCACACCCCCTGCACTCCCTGGCTGATGTTTAAACTTGGTTCTGGGGTTTTTTTATTCCTTTGCTATGAAGCTGCACTTGCTCAGAGAGATCCCTGGACCCTTTCTGGCTGGGATGGTGCAGAACAGAATCAGAGATCCCGGGAATGTTGTCCCTTTCCTGCTGCTGCCCCTCACAGGGAGGAATGTTGGCTGGAGCTGCTCTGCCCCTACCTGGCTGATCTGCAGGTCACACTTGGTCCAGAAACTTCTGCTGTTCCTGGGTCTTTTTGGTGGATAAATTCACTTTTCAAGGCTTTGTCTACAAAGAGAGGGAAGCTGAGGGAGCGGGATAGGTCTTTTATCCCACTTTTTCTCTCATGGGAAGAAGTGACAGTTCATAGAGTAAGGGAATGGTTTGAGTTGGAAGGGATCTTAAAGATCATCCAGTCCCACCCCCTGCCATGGGCAGGGACACCTTTCCCTATCCCAGGTTGCTCCAAGCCCTGTCCAACCTGGCCTTGGACACTTCCAGGGATGGGGCGGCCACAGCTTCTCTGGGCAACCTGTGCTAGGGCCTCGCCACCCTCACAGAGAGGAATTTCTTCCCAGTATCCAAACTAACCCTACAGCTGCAGGAGGAAAGATGATGAGAAACAGAAAACCCACCAAACCCCGGGGGCTCATCAGAGACCTCACACGGTTACAGAGTTAAGTGCCTCAGACTGATATGGAATTCCCAGCGCAAACATGTTCCCAAGTGTTGCTGCTGTCACACTGTTACTCCCTGACTGGCAGGAAAAAGGGTGTTTCCATAAACCTGACACATTCCTAGCCCAGTTTTAGGTGTCAGGGGCAGGTGCAGGGATTTGTTGTGCTTCTCGCACGTGCCGTGTTCCACGAGAACCTTGGAGGGGTTGGATCGCAGTCAGTGGCAGAGCTGGAGGGAATGGGAAAGGAGCAGGATGACATCCTGCTTCTCCAGGCTGAGCAGCTCCTGTTTGCATCCCCAGTTTAAAATCACATTGGGAAAAGCCTCAGTTTATGTCAGTGTGTCACCAGCGCTGTTCCATTGGGCAGGAAGGGAGAGAGGGATTTCCATACAATCATGGAATATCCTGAGCTGGAATGGACCCACAAGGATCGAGTCCAACTCCTGGCCCTGGAAAGGACCCCCCAACAATCCCACCATGTGCCTGGGAGCGTTGTCCAAATGCTCCTTGAGCTCTGGCAGCCTTGGGGCCATGACCATTTTCCTCCCTTGCAGATGAATCCTCTCCTGCGTTGTCCAAATGCTCCTTGAGCTCTGCTGAGGTGGTGTTCCCATTGGAATCCTCTCCTGAGGTGGTGTTCCCATCATGGTCATTCCTTCTGGGATGCTGAGGGTGCTGGGAGGGACAGCACCAAGAGCTGTGTCCATGAAAAGCTAAATCATTTTTGGGTTATTTAGAGGTGAGCTGGGACCCACTTGAGGATCTGCATCGCCCTGGGTTTTATTGCAGCACAGCCATCCCTGGGAGAAAGGGAAAACTGGGATTAGCACAAAAATCCATGTCGCCCTCACGCATGTGTGTCTGCCTCGCTTCCTAAATCCACTCCCTTGCATCTCCCAGCTCCCACAGCTTGCTGGGCACCGTGGGCAGCAGCGTCTGGTGAGCCCTGTTCTCCAACTCCAGGAAAAGCAAACAATGGGAAGCAGAGCAAACGCGCTCCAATGCTGCCACCTGCCTCCAGCAGCTCCAACTGCTCGCTGATGGGTGTCTAATTCCATTGCATTTGTTAATGCACCACATAGAGGTCAACTTCAATTCCAAGAGGATTGTCCAGGGCTGAAGTGCAGGAATAGTTTTGGTCAGGCTGATCCTGCCCAGGGAGATGGGTTTGTGTGTCCCATCCCTGCCAGATACAGAACCCGCCTCCCTCGGTGAATAAACCCTTGGTGCTGCCTCCTTTGGGCTCCACAGCTGGAATTCCAGTGCTCTGGCATCCTTGGGGGGCTGTTCCTCCTCCTGATGGCCCTTCCCTGAGGATGTTTGCAAGAGAAGGGTTGTGTAACCAGGGCAGAAGTGAACAGGCAGCCGATGCTGATTTGGGCTGCTCCAACCTCTGTCAGGACCAGCCCACGCTTCCCTGATTAAATGGGATCTGGATGGAGCCTGGATCTAACGGGAAAACTAATTGCTGGTGTTTCTAAAGGAATAAAAAGTAGGCACTGGAGTATCATCCCTCCAAGGGACAAGCACAGGTTGGAAAGACAGCAGCTTGTTCATGTGGAATTGGAGCTCCAGGGCAGGTTTTTCCGACTCCTCCTCAGCAGGATCAGAGCTGAACAAGTCTCTGGACATGGTGATAACAGGGAGCTGCAGCATCAGGAGCTGCTGGTTGGGTGCTGGCACATGAGCGAGGAAGGATGTTACACATGGATCAGCCAAGGGTTTATTGGGAATGATTCCCTCTTCCTGTTTATATGGAGAAGTGACAGCTCGGCCACCAGCTGTGGGATGCAGGAAGCAGACGAACCACACTCTCTTCAGAGGGAATAGCCTGGGCTAACCAGCTTTCCTTTCCTTTCCCCTCCCAGGTGTGGCAGATTCCTGAGAACGGGCTCACCCTGTCCCTGACAGAGCCAGTGGTGGTGTTGGAAGGCCATTCCAAGAGAGTTGGAATTGTGGCCTGGCATCCGACGGCCCGGAACGTGCTGCTCAGCGCAGGTACAGCCTTGGGAGAGGCCACAGGCATCTCCCTCCAGGAATTTTGGAGAAGAGGTGTTGACTCCTTACCCTTTTTTCCTCTCCCAGCTGCTTAGATCCCTGTGAATCACAAGACTCCTGGCAGTGCCTGGGAACACTGCAACACATGACTGGCAGCCCCCTCCTTATCTCAGCCTATTTTATCTTCACTTTACAGGCACAAGCACCAGGGAATTGTCTTGAGGAATGAAATGGAGTATTAAAGCTGTTCCAGACTTTATTTGATTTGCAATAACTATTTACATCTGCATTCCTCATATTCCTGTTTTCATACACTTTTATAATAGGCATGGACGTTTCTCTTTCCCTTGATCCCTGCAAGGTATCCCAGAGTCTGGCTGTTCCTCCCACAAGCTTTCATTGTCAGCATTTTCCAAATTGTCTCCTTGGCTGGTACAGTCCATGGAATGAGATTCTTTTGACCACTGAAAGTCAGTCACATCATTATGAAAATAAATTGGATAATTCATTATCCATCAGCATAGTCTGAGGCTTCCGTAGCCTGACCTGTAGGTTGGATCCCCAGGAAAGCAGCCAGTCCTTTCAGCTCGACTGTTGGATGAGATTTTTATCCTGTTGATAAAAAACCCTTCTGAGCTCCCAATTTGGTGTTTGGTTTCCCCAAAAACCTTTGGAGCTGCAGCAGGTTTATCCCTTGTTCCCCACCTCTGGCTTTTTTCCTGGTGTGACTTTTTTCACCGGTGCTCTGACTGTGGCTGTTATTTTCTGTTTTAGGCTGTGACAATGCCATCATCATCTGGAATGTGGGGACAGGAGAAGCCCTCATCAACCTGGATGACATGCACGTGGATATGATTTACAACGTGAGCTGGAACCGCAACGGCAGCCTCATCTGTACAGCTTCCAAAGACAAGAAAGTCCGAGTTATTGACCCCAGGAAACAAGAAATTGTTGCTGTAAGTTCACATAATAATTAAAGAAACAGTTGGATTTCACTCCAGCAGAGAATTAGCAAGAAAACTGGGAGAAAGAACCTTTTTGCTCAGTGTTGTCACACCATGTTCAGTTGTGTTTTTCAAAGTGAGGCAAAAATTACAGAAGGAATAGCAGGAGTTGAAGGATTTGTCTGGGTTTATTGGGATTAGTGTTTGAACTAGGATTTTAGGGCTCAGTTTTAAAACCTGCAGGAGTGTAATTCCACATCTAATCCTTTTGTATAATTACATTTCCAGAGCTGTGCCTGGGAAGCAGAGGTTTAGCAGCCTGTGTGTGTTGTAGCTTGCAAGGTTGAAGGAAAACCTCTTTGCAAGAGGCTGATGGGCAAAGCTGGGAAGAGCCTGGAATGTCCAGTTCTTCTGTGGTTTAGCAATTGGTTTCTTCCCTCAAGCATCAGGGAAAAATAGTTGGATGTTACTCCTTGGATCACATCCTGTGAGGAGCAGCCGTGTGTCCTGCGGCAGTTCCATGAAGCTGGGAGAGGATCCACCACCCCGTGGGTTTTCCTGTCCATTGCTGGAGACTGACCTGCTCCTCTCTTCCAGGAGAAAGAGAAAACCCACGAGGGAGCCCGGCCCATGAGAGCCATTTTCCTGGCTGATGGAAACATCTTCACCACCGGCTTCAGCCGCATGAGCGAGCGGCAACTGGCCCTGTGGAATCCGGTGTGTCCCTGTCCCCTTCCTGCCCTGGTCACCTCTGTTGAGTTACTAACCCAGCCCTGCAGTCATGGAGTCATGGAATGGTTTGGGTTGGAAGGGACCTTAAAGCTCATCCTGTTCCAAACCCCTGGGCAGGAACACCTGGTTGCTCCAAGCCCCGTCCAACCTGGTCTTGGACACTTCCAAGGGATGAGGCAGCTACAGCTGCTCTGGGCAACCTGTGCCAGTGCATCTTCCGAAATTCCTAGTTTATTCCCTCTTCCATGTACTGCCTGCTCCTGTGCCAGAAGGTATTCCATGATTTGGGCTGGATGGTCACTCAGTGAAGGAACTGAGTTCTCTTGGGCCTCTCTGTGAGCAATGATGATCCGGGAGCTGCAGGTTGGAAGAGCCTGGGAAGATGCACAGGGAGCAGAGGGGCTGTGGGAAGGTCACTTCACTCTGTATGTTGTATGTGCAGAGCGGGACAACAACAATCCCAGAGGGGCTCAGGTTGGAAGGGACCACCTGGATTGTGTCCAGGTGGCTTTTGAATATCTCCAGGGAAGGAGCCTCTGTCCCCTCATCCATCACCCATCCCATCACACTGACACAAGGCACTAACATGGCTGTGTCACATATTTCCCTTGACTTGGTGGATTTTCTTGGTTTCTGTTTTTATTGAACTTTGTGATTGAAACACCCCTGGGGGAATGAATCAGCTTGGGAACATTCCCAGCACTTGTTGTAACACACGGATCCTTCCGAGTGGTGCAGACACCGCTGGGAGCTCACTGGCTACAGGGCTGTTAATAATTTAGATCTTGTGTTAACAAGAGCTTTTCCAGCCTTCATTAACATTCATTCCAGCCTTCTTTAATCCCTGGCATTCTTTTTTTCCAGAAAAACATGGAGGAGCCAATTGCCCTTCACGAGATGGACACCAGCAATGGGGTCCTGCTGCCGTTCTACGACCCGGACACCAACATCATTTACCTGTGTGGGAAGGTAGGGAGAGGCTTGGGAATCTCTGTGGAGGGAATGGTGCCTCTGAAATGTTCCCCAGGTGTCTCAGCTGGGGGAGGTAGAACCAAAAAATCATCCCTGCAGAGGGACCAGGCTGCTCTGGAATGGGTTTGATGCTCATTCTGCAGGACCTGGGAAGGTCTGGAGTGTACTGGATGTGTTCTTTGACATGGATTGACTTAGGTAAAGCTGCCTTTAATACAACAAGTCCCACACCGTTGCCAAAAGTTCTCTTGTTGGTGTTGACCTGGATGATTTTATGTTGGTGTGGGAGGAAGGTACATTTTAGATGTTCTCCTCCTTGTGCCTGAGGATGATGGAGTGTGTGGCAACACTCCTTGTAATTTTGGGGGGTTAAATAATAGCAAACTGGAATCAGGTGCTCCTTTCTAAAAGCATTTTGTGCTCTAAAGTTCCCACTTGTGATGGACTTCCTACAAACACAAGCCAAAGACAAAATGAACAAAGGAAAATCTGTACAAGTACGTTCAGGAATCCCATCTCTCCAACAGCTGATGAGGAATATTTGGTTTACATCTGCTACCTCTCCTGCTGTTTCAAAGATCCTAGTGTCTGAAATTAAGGATAAACTGGTTTATAGCCTTTCTGCCTGACTGTGGTGGGAAGCTCAGGTTTTCCACAAGAGATGATGTGGAAGGGGACGCTCCCAACCTGGAGGCACCCGCTCAGGTCTGTGTTCCAGAGTGTTTTGAGCAGGACTTGGAGGAACCGTTACAGCAGGGAGCTGCATTAAACTTTCAGCTTAAGAAAAACCAGCTTTAAGCTGTGTGTGGCAGCATTCCTGGGAGGAAAGGCTGTGGGTGAGGCTGGTGGTTGTCCCAGGCTCTGCAGGGTGTCCTCTCGTCCCTGCAGGGTGACAGCAGCATCCGCTACTTCGAGATCACGGATGAGTCCCCGTACGTTCACTACCTCAACACCTTCAGCAGCAAAGAGCCGCAGAGGGGGATGGGGTTCATGCCAAAGAGGGGCCTCGATGTCAACAAGTGTGAGATTGCCAGGTAAGGAGAGCTGAGCCCAGAGCTGGGATCAGCCCCTGCATGGCGAGCAGGCTGGAAGCTGGGCTTGGGAATTTCAGGAGTGGTGGAAGCAGCGGAGCAGTGAGCAGAGAGCAGCTGTGGCTCAGAAAACAGGGGAAAGGCAGGAAACATCTCAGGAGGGCAGGTCTGTCACTGCAGTGGCTCTGATAGGGAACATGTCTCTGCTGGGAGGGAACATGCTCGGGCTCTTCTCCCAGGCAACAAGTGATGGGATGAAAGGAAACGGCCTCAAGTTGTGCCAGGGGAGGTTTTAGGGAAAATTTCTTCTTGGAAAGGGTGGTCGAGACATCAGAACAGGCTGCCCAGGGCAGTGCTGGAGTCCCCATCCCTGGAGGGATTTAAAAGCCATGTAGATGTGGCACTTGGGGACGTGGGTTAGTGGGGCCTTGGCAGTGCTGGGGGAACTGTTGGACTTGATGATCTTAGAGGGCATTTCCAAAGTCAGTAATTCCATGATTCCCTGGGGTTGCTCCTTTCCCATCTCCTCTGTCCCCTGGTCCACTGCTGTGTGTGTGTGAGACCTTCTCCTTAGTCCTCACTCTGAGTCCCACCTTTCCCTTCCCGTGGCAGGTTCTTCAAGCTCCACGAGAGGAAGTGTGAGCCCATCATCATGACGGTTCCCCGCAAGGTGAGCACTGCCCTGGGCATGAGGTTTGGAGCCAGCTCTGCCTCCCAGAGCCCCTGACCAATCCATCTCTTCTGGCTTGCAGTCGGACCTCTTCCAGGACGACCTGTACCCGGACACGGCCGGCCCAGAAGCGGCTCTGGAGGCAGAGGAGTGGTTCGAGGGGAAGAACGCCGACCCCCTGCTCATCTCCTTGAAGCATGGGTACATTCCAGGCAAGAACAGGGACCTCAAGGTGGTCAAGAAGAACATACTGGACAACAAACCTGCGGCCAACAAGAAGAGTGATCTCATCAACGCTCCAAAGAAAGCAGCGGATGCCTCAAACCCCGTGAGTCACTCCACCAGCTTTGGGGGTGGTGGCCTGGGGGGGGAATATCGGGGTGCTGCTTCTTCAGGAATAGGTGTAACAGAGCTCAAGAACGTGTGAGTCGAGGATTTGGGTGACCCAGAGTTGAGGTGGTGCTTGGTTATGGTGTTCCAGGCAATGTGTCCAAAGCTTCCTTCCAAGGAGCAGCACCAGTCTCTGCTCTCTGTGAGCAGGGACAGGACCCAAGGGAAGGGCTGGAGCTGTGTCATGGGAGGGTCAGGTTGGATCTCAGGAAAAGGTTCTTCCTCCAGAGGGTGGTTGGGCACTGAACAGGCTCCCCAGGGAGTGGTCACGGCCCCAAGGATGCCAGAGCTCAAGGAGCACTCCCAGGGACAGGGTGGGATTGTTGGGGTGTCCTGGGCAGGGCCAGGAGTTGGACTGGATGGTCCCCATGGGTCCTTTCCAATGTCCTTTCAGGACATTCCATGATTCTATTATTCTAATGTTTCTCTAGCTGTGGAAGATTACTGGGAATTGTTTTTTCCTAAATCATAGAATCATTAAGGTTGGAAAAGACCTTTAAGATCATCAATTCCAACCATAACCCAGCACCGCAACCATGTTCCCCACTAAGCCATGTCCTCAAATCATGTCCTTTGGGACACAAAGGAAAACTTGGCATTTTGTTCCAGCCCCTGCCTGGGAGAGCTCCTGTGCTCCTCTTTTTGTGTAAAACATGGACAGTGGAACAGCAAACCTCTGGCTCTGCAGGTCCAGAGAAGGTTGTACAGGTCTGGAATGGGGGGCTGTAGCTAACACATGGAATCCCAAACAGATTTGGGTTGGAAGGGACCTTAAAGCTTATCCAGTTCCATCCCCTGGCACAGACAGGGACACCTTTCACCAGATCAGGTTGCTCCAAGCCCCATCCAACCTGGCCTTGGGCACTTCCAGGGATGGGGTGTGTAACACCCAGAGGTGTGGCAGTGACAGCTGTCAGTCAGTAGGGCCTTAAATCACAGAATCATGGAATCATTGAGGCTGGAAAAGCCCTCTAAGACCATCAAGTCCAACCATTCCTCAGAGTGTTAAAGAGGAGGTACTGGTCCAGTATGTCCTGGATATGTTCACTGGTGCTGCTGGAAATGCCTGTCCCTGCCCTGAGAATCCCAGCTACTCCAGAGGGGGCATCACACCCTCATCCCTCAGAGAATCCCATTGTGAGGAGCCCTTTCCTTGGAAAACTGCAGAGCTCTCCTCACACATGTCCTGTCTTGCCTTGCAGCAAAATGAAGCCAAATTGGACGAGATTTTGAAAGAGCTGAAATCCATCAAGGACACGATCTCCTCCCAGGACGAGCGCATCTCCAAGCTGGAGCAGCAGATGGCGAAGATCGGGGACTGAGGGCCCCGGCCCAGGCACATCCCAGCTCCCAGTGCAGCCAGCAGCAGCCTGCAGCATTCCAGCCCGAGCTTTCCTGTTCTCCTAAACCCACGTCAATGAGAGCTGATGATTCCAAGCCAAGCTTTTTAGTGAAAGATTTTTTCGTTTCCTGATGTTCTGATGAATTTCTGTGACTGTGTCAAACCAAGTCAAAAACAACAAGTGCTACTTTTACAGAGGGTTTTTTTTTTTTCCAGATGTTATGATGAACCCTTGAAAAACAAATCCATTCTGACTTTCGATGTCGTGCCCAAATACCTTTTTCTAGATTTAGGGACCAATGCCACATTGTTCTTAACCATTTTTTTTTAAAGTTGCCAAAAAATAGAAAAAGAACCGCTTTTTATTTTTCTTATTTGCCACTTTGCAGTATTTGTGTTTCCATTCCAAGGGACAGGGGGTGTGTGGTGGGTGTTTACACTGTGCAGAGAACAAAGCTGAAGCTATTTTGTATAAATCCTCCATTTGGAACAATCAGGTGGGTTCCTTTCCCTGCTGAGACCCCTTGGAGATGGGATGAGCTGCCTTTCCTGCTCCCAGCCCTGTTGTCTGACAGAAAAATATAAATATATAGTTCTGAAAGAAGGGATTCATCCCACAAAATCCTTTTTCTTTTTATCCTACAGAACTTTTAAACCAGCACTATGTTCCCATTTTAAAATAATCCCAAGTTTTGATTTCCATGACCAAACTCATGTGTTTTACTTGCTGATTTGTTTCAATTTGGAGGCAGAAGTTACTTCCATGCAGGAATGTTTTCTTCCAGGAAGGAGTTTCAGGTGAGCTGTGGGATTCCAGCAGGTGGTGGAATTCTGTGGTGCCCATCTCAGCTCCGTGGTTGCTGTAAATCCTTGTTCCTGCCCCCTCACTCCTCAGCTCATGGATTTTAAGGAGCTTTTGGAATCCCAGTTAGCCTCTCACACTGGTGCTGATGTTTGGAATTTTCTCTGCTTTCAAGGCAGTGTCAGCAGCAGGAAGGTGACTTTTCCATGATGATTCTCCCCGAACAAAATGCCTCTGTTGTTATTTTTTTATCATTTGTTTTCTCCTCTCCATCATTCCTGCCTCCCACCCCACATTGCTGGAAAGCTTTGCAGGAAAGGATTTGTTCCCGAATCAGATGAGTGACTTCCAACCCCAGCCTCCCTGCACCCCTTTTGAGTGGAAGGGACTGGGGAGGGTGGTTTTATCCCAATTTGGAGAACTGGTTTCTCACATGTTCCTTTGGGGAGAGACCCCTTGAGCACTCCAGGCTCCTCCTGGAATTCCATGGATGCCTCAACTCAGCAAAGCTCTGCTCAGGTGGAGTCTCCCCTGTGAGGGGGCTGTCAGGGATGGGGCAGGCTGGCTCCCTGCTCCCAGGCCATGTCCTTGTGCAGGGAATGGGATCCAGGACCCCGCAGTGAGCTGTGCCAGGCTGGATCAGTGCTGCCCATCCCGGCACAGCCAGGGAGTGGTGACAGCCCATCAGAAATGTAAAGGTGGGCAAAGCCCATCGGGTGTCCAGGAGCTCTGGATCCCTCTCCCAGCTGGACTCTGTGCCCATGGCAGCTCCATGTGTGTGTGACGTGTGTGTGGGAGCCCCTGCCCCACATCCCCTGCCCGGAGCATCCCGGCGGGACACGTGTCCCTTCGGCCAGGCTGAAGTGATTGATTTTTTTTTTTTTCCATTAGTTTAGCTAGGAATTCTCTGATTTTTCATTTTTCACAGTGTTTGCATGTCCAGAACTTCCAGGTTAAGGATTCCCTGTGGTGGAGGGATGTGTGAGTGTGTGGAGGTGGGACCGTGCCGTGGGAACGGCCAGGTCACGTAGCTGGAGAGGCACAAGGAAGGGATGGAGGAGATGGAGGATGTGGGAGGGTTGCAGAGCATGAAAGCTTCAGAAAAGTGGGATTTCTGTGTTTTAGGGACAAGTGGCATCCCCTGCCCTGTGCCTGTGGATCCACAATCCGGCTGCTCCGGGTTCTGTGGCTGTTTGGTGACGTTTCTGTATTGCAGTAAATGCCTGAGATGTGTATTTTTATGAATTTTTCTTTTGGAAACCAAACCCGAAGGTCGTTACCCCCCAAAGTGGTGATTTCTGTGTTGATTTGTACGTGTGACTTCGGGGTTGTGTGCTTGGGGACCTCGGGTTTGTTCCTAGAAATCGGAAGGAAATCAGTTTTGGGAGCCGCTGGATTGAGATGCCCAGAGGTGGGGGTGTGGGAGACGGTCCCAGAGGCCGCTGCCCTGGATTTTAGTTCTTAGCCTGTATTTTATTTAAATGAACTGATGCCTCGCCAGGCTCAACCGGAGTCAGTGCCTGAAGCTTTTTGTAGCCGTGATATCCCGGGAGAGAACCAGCCCAGTCCGGAGAGACGCGCTCTTATAGAGCGCCGGAGTATCTGTCCAAATATTGCTTCCATTTTCAAAAGATAAAAGTCATTGATTATAAACTGCCTCTGCTTTGCTTTTTCTTTGGTGCTTGGCGTCCTGTGCCTGCCCTTGGCATTCCAGGTTTGATCAGTAACCCGGATATTAAATGTTGGACACCTGAGCGGGGGCTTTGGGGCTGAGGGGTCCTTTGGGACCCCCTGCTCTTGTCCCGGGGCCCATCCCTGAGGTCACACATGGTGATTCCCAGTGAGTGGTCTCTTGATTTTTGCTGGATGTGGGATCTGATGGCACAGACAGGCTGTGGGGGGTCTCGGGGTGGCTGAGACTGGGCTGATGCGTGGGACGAACAGCCCTGGTAGGGAATGCCCTGCTCTTCCCCAGGCAAAACTGCTTCCACAGGGCCTGAGGCCTGGAATGGCAGAGGGCCTGGGCTGGAAAGAGCATCACTCATCCCGCCCAGGTTTGAGCCTTCCCCGGGCTGCAGCGTTTCACTGGTGTTGCACAACCACCTCCAGCTGCCTCCGGAACACCCTGGCACCGCCCTTCCCGAGCAGGGCAGGGATGCTCCAGGAGAGGCACCGTGGATCCATCCCAGGGGATGCTCATCCCTCAGACCTGAACCCCTTTTCTTTCCTCCCCCAGCCCCATAGGCAGACGATTCCGAGAAGGGCCGGGGTGACCGCGGCCCCGGGTTTCGGGGGAGGGTTGTTGACACCCCGAGCCCGTTCCTGCGGATGTTCTCTTGCAGCACCTTCCTGCGGCTGCGGCCGCGCCTCCCGCCCGGTGCCCGCGCTCGGGGCGGGGGTTTCCTGTCGTGCCGATGCCACGAGGCCGGGACAACACCCAACAGCCCTGGCAGCCCCCCGAGAGCCCCTCAGGACATCCTGGGCACGGTGCTGAGAGAAGGAGCTCGGTACAAGGGCTTTGCAAAGCATCGTCAGGCCCTCACTCTCCTCCCCCTCGTGCATAAAGGCATTTCCCAGTGTTGGGCTACCCTCGTATCCCTTCTCAGGGCACCATGACACCCTCCCCGGCCGTGCCCACACGGTTCCTGAGGGGTGGCAGCCCTGGCACCAGGTTTGTGTCACTTCTGCTTTCAGGGTGACACGAGCCCCGACGCAGCAGCTCCTCGGGGCCGCCGGTGCAGCCGGGCTGGGGGCTCCCACTGGGCACGGGGGACACGGCGAGGGCGAGAGGCCCCTCTTTGGGGCGCATCCCACCCCCTGCCACCCTCCCCGGTGGGTGCCCGCAGCCCCACTCCCAGTGACGTTCTTCCCCCGCCGCTCTCCGAAACCGCAGCCGCCCTTCCGCGCTCCTTCCCTTCCCCTCCCGGGAGGTGCAGGGGAGGGTGGCCCACGACACCCGCGGGTGCCGGTGCCAGGGCTGCCCTCGCCCCCCGTGTCGGGCCCTCGCCGCTGGATCCTGTCACCGCTGCAGCCTCGGATCCCACGGTGTCCCCGGCACAGGTGAGACCCACTGGGGAGGTGCTGGACTGGGGCTCAGTCCTGGGGATGCTGTGGGTGCAAAGGGAGTGCTCGGGGTCCCTGAGGGTGCCACGCTCAGGGCTGGTCCCTGGGGCTTTTGGGAGATGAGTGAGCGCTTTGGGGATGTGGGAGCCTCCCGGGGATGCTCGGAGCGTTGATTCGTGTGAGGATGTCTGGATGCTGTTGGGTGTGGAGCCACAGAGATCGTGGTGGCCTCCGCCCACCGGGGCTGTCAGGGGGATATCGGTGATGGACATGGAACGGGGGGATTTTGGGGGGCTTTGGGCTCGGTTTGGGGTGGGTTTGACTCTCCTGCTCCAGCACGGAGGCACAGGCACACGGTGGCCTCAGCCCTGGAGCCCTGTGCCAGCCCGGCAGGCAGAGGTGGGATCTGTGGAAATGTGGGCGAAATCCCTGTGGTTTCATTTCCACACGGAGACTCATCCCACAACTGCCCGTCCTGCAGCAGCCACCTCCATCACGGCTCGTTTCCCATTTCCAGACACTCAACTTCCTTATCAAAACTTTGCCCTGGAGCAGAGCCACTGGGGATGAGCTCCTGCAGGGGGGGACACCGGCAGGAGGAGGTTGGTGGGCCCATCCTCCGGCTCCCCAAACCCAAGGGCCTCTCTCCAGGAGGGGAGGAGGATCCTTGGCTGGAGTGCAATCCCACCTTGGGGCAGTTCAGGGCTCAGCATCCTCCCGCGGGAGCAGGACCCCCATGTCACCTGCCTGTTCTGTCCCCTGCAGGTCCCGATGGCGCTAGGCCGGACTGTGCTGGTGCTGCTGGTGGTGCTGGTGCTGAGCCCCCCGCAGGTGTTTGGGGCTGGGCTGGAGCCGGGGCAGCCCCGGGGCTGGCAGTGGCTCTGGGGGGCGGCCGGGCGGGCGCTGCCCCTCTCCCGCGGGAAGAGGGACGATGGTGGGCAGGACCCCGGTGCCACCGCAGCCACACTGGGGCACAGCCACACTGCCACTGTGCTGATCAGCACTGACCAGCCCGAGGGGGGCTCTGTGCCACCACCAGCACCAGGCACCAACGCCAGCCTGCTCCAGGTGCCAACCACAGCCAATCCCATGGATGAGACCGATTCCCCTGATCCCGACCTGCTGCTGAGCTCTGCACCACCAGCACCCAGCACCAAAGCCAGGCTGCTGCGGGTGCTTGGAGAGCCAACCACAGCTGATCTCATGGATGAGACCGATTCCCCTGATCCCGACCTGCGGCCGAGCTCTGCACCAGCAGTGCCTGGCACCAACGCCAGCCTGCTCTGGACACTCACAGTGTCAACCACAGCTGATCCCATGGATGAGACCGATTCCCCTGATCCCGACCTGCTGCTGAGCTCTGCACCACCATCTCCCAGCACCCACGCCAGCCTGAACCGAGCACTCACAGTGTCAACCACAGCCAATCCCATGGATGAGACTGATTCCCCTGATCCCGAGCTGCTGCTGGACTCGGAGGCCAGCACATCCGCAGCTCCCCAAAGGAGCACCACCCTCAGCTGGTTCACACTGCCTGGCGAGGAGGGGACAGTGGCTGGTGGCACGGAGAGCAACTCCCCCAGGGGGCCACCCTCAACAGCCCCCCCAGCCCTCGGCCCCACCACCACGGGCTACAGGAAAGTCAAGAAAGCCGGAGCTCCCCCTGCACCGACCCGTTCGGCCCCTGGGGACACCACACCGACGGCCACCGCCGTGCCCTGGGACCCGAGCGGGGTGATGAGCAAGTGCCTGCTGGCCATCCTGCTGCTGGGGCTGGTGGCCGCCACCTTCCTGGTGAGCACGGGGGTGCTGGGGGCGCTGCTGTGGCGGAGGGCGCGGACGGGGCACCGCCGGCTCAGCCGCACCGAGATGGTTTGTATCTCGTCCCTCCTGGCCGACGCCGAGGCGGCCGCGGGGCCCCGGCCTGTCCCCGCCCGGCGGCACAAGCGGCTGCACGACGGCAGCGCCGAGCCCGACGGGGACGACCTGACTCTCAGCAGCTTCCTGCCGGAGCACTCCTGAGTCCCGGGATGGGTCCTTCATCCGACACTGTTGGGGGTCCGGTGGAAGTGCCGGGGGCATGTGCCTGATCCCAAGGCGAGCCACAGGCAGGGGACCCCTGTCCCCTCGGGTTCGTGTTTTCTCTTGGACCGGCTTGATGGAGCTGCTTCCCCCGCGGCGAGCTCAGCCCTTGAGGCTGATCCTATTAAAGTGTTACCCGGACGTGGTGGTCTCTCCCTAGCAGGCAC
>VYXB01002857.1:1461829-1472376 GCA_013397135.1 Pachyramphus minor | reverse complement strand
CACCCCGCTGCCGAAATTTCGCTTCTCCATCGCCCCCCCGCAGTCCCCCTGGGGAGCAGAAACGAAACCCGCTGCCGCCCCTCGCCGGGCAGGGGCCAGACCCGGGGGCTTGGGGACCGCAGCCCCCGGGACCCCTCCCCGGTGGGCTCTGCCTCGTGGGCGCTGCAGGGGCGGCGGGGCCGGGGCGGAAATGCCGGAGTGGGGAAGGGACGGGACGGGAGAGCTCGTGGCACAACGTGTTCCTGCCTGCGGTCGCTGCAGCGACGGCTCGGGGCTGTGGCTGCCGGTCAGGTGCTGCTGTCCGGGTTCGTGTTTTCTCTGGTCTGGGCCTCGTCCAGTGGCGCTGGCCCTGGCTGTCCCTGCCTGCCTGGGACTGGGAAGGAGAAGGATGGGGAGAGCAAAGCCATGAGCAGCCAACGGGGGTCCCACCAGGGCTGCAGGGAGCTCAGGCTTGCTCCCAGGTCCCACCTCCCGCCATGTGCATGTGTCAGTCACTGCTTGGGCCACCAATTGGCCCCCTCTCTGTGCCCAGTGGTGAGGGAGCCACTCAAGGGAGCAGAAGTGGCCCAAGATTGTCCCTGCTCTGCCAGGTTCAGTGTCCCCACCTTCCCATCCCTGTTCCACCTAGGCTCAGTATCCCCATCCCCACATCCCCATCTCGGCCGTGGCCAAGCTCAATGTCCTTATCTATCCATCCCAATCCTTGTCCCACCAGGCTCAGTGTCCCCATTCGTGCCATGGCCAGGCTCAATGTTTCCATTTCTCCATCCCCACCCCTTCCCTGACAGATTCAGCATCCCCATCCCCACATCCCCAAGTCCACAGCCTCCTGAAAGGCCCCTCTGGGATATCCATCTGGGGTCTCCCAGCACAGTGTCCCACCTGCACCCCAGCCCCACTGCCTGTTTACATTCACATTGTGCTTGGGATATTTTCCATCTGGCTCCTGGCAGCTGCACGGCCCCGATCCCGCCGGGAATGTAAATGTTTATGGGTGAGTCAGCCGGGTGAGGGACCCGCAGCCACTGGCCAGGGCTGGTCCCCAGGTGGGACACCCTGTTTGTGGTGATGCCACCCTACTCTGACCCACTGTGTCCCCACGGAGATGGGTACCAGACCCCTGCCAGGCAGAACATCCACAGGAGGCAGGCGGATGATGGACCCATCATCCATCTCCACCCCGCAGTGGCTCATCCAGTCTCTCCCCACTCCAGGTGAGGATGAGGCCAGTGTGTCCCAAGGACGTGGGTGGGTCTAGGTTGGAGGGGTTGTTCCTGCTCTCCCAGCCCTGCACCGACTGCTCTGGAGCAGAAGCCTACCAAGGATAAACTTTCCTCCACCTCTGAAGCTGCCAGCAGCCGGGAATAGCCCTATTTGGAATCGTCAGCAGGTCCTGTGGAGCTGCCACCACCCAGCTCACGGCACAGGAATCTACGGGAAGCCAGGGCGGTGCCAGAGCTGGATCCTCGGGGATCCTCGGGCAGCGTGTGGTGGGTGGCACCAGCCTGTGGGTGACACGGGGTGGAGGGTGGCACAGGGCTCCACGCACCACGTGCAGCTCCACAGGATGGGTCCCCTCGGGGTATTCTGCTGGCACAGCAAAGCGCAGCCCCGGGAGGTAAATTAGAAGCAGAGCGATGCAGGAATCCCTCAAATTGCCGGTTCCCCGGGCGGGCGGTGCCGCCGAGCCCAGCCCTGCGCGGCCCCGCGTTCCAGCGGCCCCAAATTACACGGCGGGTCGGGCGGTCCCGGCCCTGCCCAGCTCCGAGGGGCAGAGCCCGCGCCCGCCGCAGGCAAAAACGGCATCGTAATGGCCCCTGGGCGCTGGCACCGGGACTGCCCGCCCGGGAGGGATCCCGGGGTGGACACAGGACAGGGGGAGGGGAGGGGGATCCTGGACGAGGAGGAACGGGATCCCTGGACAAGGAGGGATAGAGACTCTGAGCAGGGTGGGGTGGGGACCCTGGGTGATGTGGGGATGCAGGCCTGGGACAAAGATGGATGGGAACCCTGGGCAAGAAGGATGGGGACCCTGGATGAGGAGAGACGTGGACCCAGGGCAGACTGGGATGGGGATCCTGGGCAAGGAGACTCAGCCCAAACCGGCACCGCTGGGCACATGGGATGGGGAATGTCAGCCCCATCCCCATCTGGACTGCAGGAGCGAGCCCGGATGCCTCTGGAACTCCTCCCGACCGGGGCCGCTCACGCCCCCACGGCCTCCCCTCGCCTTTCCCCCTTCTCCTCTAAGATTTCATCACTGAGCACTTAAGGCCGGGAACAGCCGCCCCAGCAGCTGCTCGGAGCTGTGGCTGCAGCCAGACGGACTGACCGACCCGTTATTTCGGGAGCCGCGCCGGCGGCAGGATCCCAAAAGGCGCCAGTTCCCCCGGGATATGAGACAGACTCCCTCAGCCCCAAAGGGCGTCGCGGTCCCCGGGTGCTGGCGGGGGCTTTTTGGGGGGTCTGGCAGGTCCCCAGGGAGGAGCAGAAGAAAATAGCAACAGGATGAGATCACGCAGCGGCTGCAGCCTCTTGAGCAACCTCAGTCTGGGCCGAGGGACCAGGGTGGGGGCAGGCAGAGCGCTGAGGGATTGGGGGGGGCAGGCGATGCCCCCAGACCCCCAAACTGGAGACCACATCCTGGGGACCTGAGGAGCAGCCATGTTGATCTGGGGAATCACGGGGACCTCCTGCCTGTGTCCCTGCTTGTGTTCCTGCCTGCACCCCAAGGCAGAGGTGCCCATGCCAGAGTGTTTCCAGGATGGGTTGTTTTGGAAATGGTCTCCTGAAACTACACAGAGGGTCCGAAGCCCCATTTGCCCCATTGCCAGCCCCCAGTAATGACAGGGCACTGAGCCCACATCCTTCTCTGCCCTCCTCAGACCCTCATATGGGGCTTTGCCCACCCCTCGTGGACAAAAACACCTTTGCAACACCCCCTCGTGTGACGCCCTTCCACACTTGCATCCCAAAAAGCGGCCCCTTCCAGTGGCGATGGTGAGCACCAGGGCTCCTGCCTTTTGCTGACAGGGGAAGAAAGCAGGAAACACCACCAGCCCCAGCTGGATTTCGTCTGGGAGGGGGCTGGGGGCTGCCTGCCCTTCCCCGGCCTCCCACACCCCCTCCCCATCCCGGCCCTAATGAGAACAAGCTGGTCCTGGGCTGCGACGCAGGAGGAGGAGGAGGAGAAGGAGGAGGAGAAGAGGGAGAAGGAGGAGGTTCCATCCCAGCAGCAGCAGAAAGGGGCTCGAGGTGTGTGGGACAGACCCCACGTTCCCAGCTCCCTTCTGCCAATGCGGCAGCTGCAGGCAAGGTGAGGATCCCATGGCTGTGCCAGGCTGTCCCTGATTTTGGGGGGGAGTTCTCAGGGGGGCACAGGCAGCCCCATGGCTGGGGGTGCTGTGGTGAGGGCTGGGCATGGTCCCCATGGCGGGACAGGGGATGGTGTTGGCCACATGGCTGTGTTCCCAGGCAGGAGATGGAGGGTGCTGTGGCCAGACAACACCAAAATCCTGAATTTCTGGGGTATTTTGGGAGCAGAGGGAAGCAGAACTGGAGCCAGGAACATTCTGTGGGTCTGGGTGGGTGAGGGTGGGTGGGATGGGGTTCGAATGGGCATGGAGGGCTGGCAGTGGCCGCGGTGCCAGGCCCTGCTCTTTGCACTGCTTTGGGCTCCACTCAGCCCCTCCATGGCTGTGGCTGCTCCTGAGATCCGTTTGCTGACGGGGAATTGATGCCATCCTCATCCCGGGNCCCCTTCCAGTGGCGATGGTGAGCACCAGGGCTCCTGCCTTTTGCTGACAGGGGAAGAAAGCAGGAAACACCACCAGCCCCAGCTGGATTTCGTCTGGGAGGGGGCTGGGGGCTGCCTGCCCTTCCCCGGCCTCCCACGCCCCCTCCCCACCCCGGCCCTAATGAGAACAAGCTGGTCCTGGGCTGCGACGCAGGAGGAGGAGGAGGAGAAGGAGGAGGAGAAGAGGGAGAAGGAGGAGGTTCCATCCCAGCAGCAGCAGAAAGGGGCTCGAGGTGTGTGGGACAGACCCCACGTTCCCAGCTCCCTTCTGCCAATGCGGCAGCTGCAGGCAAGGTGAGGATCCCATGGCTGTGCCAGGCTGTCCCTGATTTTGGGGGGGAGCTCTCAGGGGGGCACAGGCAGCCCCATGGCTGGGGGTGCTGTGGTGAGGGCTGGGCATGGTCCCCATGGCGGGACAGGGGATGGTGTTGGCCACATGGCTGTGTTCCCAGGCAGGAGATGGAGGGTGCTGTGGCCAGACAACACCAAAATCCTGAATTTCTGGGGTATTTTGGGAGCAGAGGGAAGCAGAACTGGAGCCAGGAACATTCTGTGNGGGGGAGGATGAAGGGCTCATTCCGGCTTCCCCAAAACCCCCTCATCTTCCTGGTGCTGGTTACTGCTTCGAGCCCAGCACTGCCGCCTGTGTGAGCCAGGAGGGTTGGGGGTCCGGGGGCACCTCCTGCCTCTGCTGCCGTTTGTTTGCTCTGGTTTAATGGAAACCAGATTGCGCAGCCAGGAAGGGACCTGGAAGCCAAGTCCTGCTGCTGGATCCCTCCCGGCCCGCAGCACTGCTGGGCTGGATTTGTTTTGGGGAAAATGGGAGGGGGGTTGAGGGTTGGAGGGGGGGGCTGAGATTGGGGGGAATTGCTTGGTGGGGGAGGGGTGTCTGTTGATGGAGCTGGGGGGGCTGTTTCCTGAGACCCTCCCCTGGAGCCATGCGGAGGGGGAGAGCCCTGGGAATGGCTCCATGGCGTTACGTGGCGTGGCACGCGCCGATGTCCCTCGGGAATGTGTCGCGACGTGGTGGGGACAGTCACGTCCCTCTCCCAAACCCCCTGAGGGGCCGTTCTTTTGGGGTGGGAAACATGCATCCCGTGTCCTACAGCACATCGTGAGGCAGACCCAGCCCCACGTGGGAGAGGAGCACAGCATGGGGACACAGCTGGCCTTCCCCCTTCCCCAGGGACATTCAGGCAGCCGGGACCCCCAGGACCCCTGTTCACTGTGTCCCAGCTCTGGGCCTGCCCCCTGGTACAGGCTCCAGGGGGTCCCATCCTGGCTCCACTCGGCCTCCGTGGCGGCTCTGGGGTGAAATCCTGCCCCAACCTATTTTTAGCTGGGAATGGTGTGTAACGGTCCGGGATGGGCAGTTGGGAAATGCTGCCTGGCCCCGTTGCAGCATTGCCCATGTCAAAGTTTCCACTGCAAACCTCCATTTTTCAGGAATTTTCTAATCAGCCCAATGACCGTTGTCTGGAGCCGGTTGCTAGCAGTGGCCCCAGCCCCCCAGCCTTGAGCAATCCCACTCAGCCCCTTCCAGCTGGGTTTGCTCTGCACCCTCGGAAAACAAACGGAGCCCGTTTGCTCTGACAGGGTGAGAAAACCGGAGCTGCCTTTTGATTTCCACGAGGAAATTCAGGCAGGTGGAATAGCGAGTGTTGGAGTCCTCCACGCTGGGGGAGTTTGGGGTGGGGGTCGGCCTGGGGCAGGGTTTGGGGGGCTTGCTTTGTGGGGTGTTAATGTTCCACCCTCCCCTCTGCATCCCACAGGTCCCTGTGCACGATCCCGGGAATGGGGTCAGTGATGTGGCTGCTGCTGCTGGCGCTGCTGGCGACCCCGGGACACTCGGCAGCCCCCCGGCACCCCCCGGTGCTGCCGGACATGGGGGGCAGCGGGGACGGGGATGAGGCCTCGGCCACACCACCCGCCCCCCCGGTGACCCCCCGGATCAGCCCTACGGTGGGGGACGCAGGGGGGACCACTGTGACCAACAGCTCTGCCCCGGGAGTGCTGGACGGGCTGGTGGACTTCTTCAAGGAGTACCTGCTGCTGGTGGTGGTGGTGGGCTCGCTGTCCTTCGTGCTCCTCTTCATCATCTGCGCTGCCGTCATCGTGCGCCAGAAGCACAAGGCCTCTGCCTACTACCCCTCGTCCTTCCCCAAGCAGAAGTACGTGGATGAGCGGGACAAGGTGGGGGGGCCCCGGGCCTTCAGCGAGGTGCCCGACAGGGCCCCCGAGCCGGGCGCGGAGGAGCCGCTGGACGGCAGCCGGCAGCTCCAGGCCGACATCCTGGCGGCCGCCCAGAGCCTCAAATCCCCCCCCAGGGCACCGCTGGCCAACGGGGCCCAGGCCGGGCAGAATCCCACTGGGGAGGAGGAGGAGGAGGAGGAAGAAGAGGAGGTAGGAAACAAGAAGTCAGCGGATGACCAACCTGCCAAGCCGACTCCCCAAAATCCAGGCGTGGAGGAAGCGGCAGGAGCGACGGAAGCAGGGGGCAAGGAGACCCCTGACGTGCCCCAGGATGGCTCCTCAGCCCCCTCTGGAGTCTAAGGCAGGGACGTGGTCCCGGGTGAGCCCCAGGAGCCGCCAGATTGGGACACATGACGGACACGGATCAATGCTCCGTATGTACGTGGTGGCTCAAGGAAGCCCCGATGAAGACTCCGCTCCCTCACCCTCCCCAGCCCCCCTGAGCCCCCCAACCCTTGTGCCAATGGGACACTGTGGCAAATCCATGGGGGTTTGCTGGTTTCCCTCAGTGAGGAAATGCCAGCAGCCCCCACTACCCAAGGGGCTTTTCCCACCCCAGCTCCAGCTCTGCCCTCCCTCTGCCAACAGCTTCCCCCCAAATGTTATTTTACTGATCAGGATCCGGGGCTGGACACCTGGCTGGGAGCTGTGTCCCTTCGGGAAGAGGGACAGGACCAGGGCCGAGGTCTGTAGCTGTCCCCTCCCTGGGCAGTGGGGCAGGGGCTCCCTGTGACCGTGGGCACCACGGGTGGCTTTGCCCATGGCTGTGGCACTGAGGCCACCCGAGGGGAGGAGGGATGAGGATTTAGGGACAAGGACCCATTCTTTCATTTTTTCACCCCAAACCACATCCCACAGCCCAGCTGGACTTTTGCCTCGTTTCCTTAACCCCTCTGCCTAGAAATAAACATTTCCTCTGCAGATCTCTTCTGTTTCTCTGCAGCTGTGGGGGGCCAGGGGACACTCCCAGTGTCGGTTGCTCCTACAGGGCCCTCCCTGGGCTGGACTGGGCTCCAGCCTCTCCAGAGCCTGGCAGCAGGACCCCAGGGAGGCTGCGTATCACCCCCCAAATCTGCATGTTCCAGGAAACCCTTATCTGGTACCCACAGTCCACGGCAGGGGGGGGCAAAGTGGAGTTGTGGGGACCACAGGCGCACTCTGGGAGATCTTGTCCCACAGGACCGGGGTGCAGCTGCTCTGGCAGGGATGGCAGGTGAACCTGGAAGGTGAGAGGCTGTTCAGTCCTGAATGCAGCACATCCCCACCGCCTGCTTCCCTATATCCCTGTCTTGTCCCAGCCACAGCAGAGGTCAGTATGTGTCCATGTGTCCCTGCCCCTTGGAAGAGCCTGTCAGCACAAAGAGATGATTCTGCCCCAAAGCAGATGTGGGTGTCTGAAGTCTCCCTTTCTTTCTTAACTGCGAAACAGCAGGATTGTTCCCTGGGAGTGAGGCACTCACTGGCAGGAGCTGAGGTAGAAGAGGGATCTTGTGAGGGACAAACCACAGCAGCAACACGTGGTTTCTGTGTTAAAAATTACAAATATCGCGCTCAGATGTACCAGAATGAACTGATTGTTTTTAAAAGGTGGTTTAAAATGTTTAACACCCTCAGTAAGAAGAAAGGGAAGTGAGGTGTCTTGAGGGAGTGAGAGGTTAATTATGTGAAGTTTTCCATTGTGTTTTCTGCCTGTTTTGGAGATACTTCCCTGGAAAACAGGAATCTTGGGAGTTTCCCCTCAGCTCCACGTCCCAGCTCCACTATTCCAGTCTCTATTTCATAGAATCCTGGAATATTTTGGGCTAGGAGGTATCGTAAAGCTCATCCAGTTACAACATCCTGTGTTGGGCAGGGACATGTTCCCTTAGCCCAGGATTTACAGCTGTAACAGAGCACTTGGCCAGGGCAAGGGTGGAATTCTTAGAGAAAACACCCCAGAATTCCTGCTATTCCTTTAACAGGAGCTTCAAAAAAATGAAGTGGTGACAGGACAGGAGCAGAAACCAGCAGGTCTGTGCTTCCTGGCCACCACCTGCCCTTTGGCACCCGCTGAAGGGTCCCAGAACTCCGAGATTCTTAACTGCCACCTGGATTGCAAAACCAAGGCCAGCTCAGTGGGACAGGGGCTGAGCGCAGCTCTCACACACACACAACACCAAGGCAGTGCTTCCCACTAAATTTCATAAAATTAGGCAAAACTAGACATCTTCCAAAAAAAAAAAAAAGGAAAAGTGCAGCCCTTCCAGTACCGGCCAGCGGGGTTTTCTGTCTGGAGCAGTCTTCCCATGGCATTCCAGTGGGGACAGGGCTCCCCATCCCAGCTGTGTGAGCACTACGGAGTGGCTGGACACCACCAGGGACACGTTGTGCGTAACTTGTGCGTATCTTACAGCTTGAGTAGTGCACTGGGTCCTACTACAGCTCGGGAATTGCACTGCAAAGTGAGGAGGAAGGAGGAAAAGCTCCGCAGTCAGTTCAAGCATTGTTGGCTTTTTTCTCAGATTCTTTGTTGGGATCCTGCTTCAGTTTGTAATCAGCCAGGGCGGCCTTGATGGCGTCTTCAGCCAGCACTGCAAACCAAAAACATGGGATTTTAAGGATCATTAGAAGGCTTCTGGGACAAGAGATGAGGGAAAAACAAGAGCAGGCAGCAGTGACCATCGCTACAGGCAACATGTGTTGGATTTTAGGAGTAGAATCTGAACTGAACCCATATAATACTGAATCCACAGAATACTGAACCCATATATTGTAAATTTATGTAATATAATTTCAGATAGTGTAATTCAGAATCTGAACATTTACTACTATTTATTACTCTGCTGAGCAACAGACTCCAAAATATTAAACAGATCTGAAAACACTTAAATTAACCCTGAAATTTGAACATCAAGTTTCTCTTCAGGCCAACCTCGTGCAGAAACTATTTGGAAAAAAACATCCTGAAGTATCTGTGTTATTCCCAGGGTATCCTTCTGAAATCCCAGGTTTTTACTTACTGGAGCAGTGCAGTTTGACAGGGGGAAGGCAGAGTTCCTTGGCAATATCCGTGTTCTTGATTTTCAGCGCTTCGTCAACCTGGAACACAGGAAGGGTGGTCAGGGGTCCTGGTAGGTAAAACACAGGCTGAAAAGGGTTTTGCTAAGAGGGTTTAATGCTCCAGAGTCAACAAAACCCCATTTCAGTTGCCCAGGGCAGTGAGGATGTTGGAATTAAGGAGTCTGACAGAGTGGGAATGAACCAACACACAGCAGTGTAACAGACTGCCACTACTTTAGCTGCTGATCCTCTACCACAACACTGAAGTGTATTTGTTGCTGGCAGAAGAACAGGTCTAAATTATCTCAAACCTCTCTGTAATTAAACTTTCCTCCAGAACCTGCCATCAGTGTGATTTTGCTTGTTGCATAAGACACAAACTACTTCCCTGGTGGAATCACCACCCCTGGAAGTGTTCAAGAAATGTGGCACCTGGGGACATGGAGCAGTGGTGGACCTGGCAGTGCTGGGGGAATGGTTGGACTCAATGCTCTTAGGGCTTTTTTCAATCTTAACGATTCTCTGATGATTCTTGAAAAAGGCAACTCTTGCTCTAAGTCAGAGCTGGCAATCACTGCCTTCTGAGCTACAGCACAAAGCAGTGCTGGGATTCCCTGGCCAGGGTGATCCTGACAGAGAGGTGTGAAGCTCAGAAGCTTTTTCAGGGCTCCCTCACCGTTTTCCCTTTGACCCACTCGGTGGCCAGCGAGCTGGAGGCGATGGCCGAGCCACACCCGAATGTTTTGAACCGGGCATCCACAATTCTGCCGTTTTCGTCCACCTCCACCTGTGAGAACATTTTAGGAACACTTCAGTGCCTGCCCCGGGGGAGCGGGACAGGCCCTGCCCCGGGCACAGTGCACGGCGGCTGTGTGGGAAGGCCACGCTGTGCCCTGAGGGGTGACGGGCAGGTTTGTGCCTCACAGCAGCCCCATGTGACCGCCCCCGCCAGGTGCCAGCGTGTCCCCAAGGTCACCTGTAGCTTCATGACGTCGCCGCAGGCCGGGGCGCCCACCAGGCCGGTGCCCACGTTCTTGGCGTTGCGGTCGAGGGAGCCGACGTTGCGCGGGTTCTCATAATGATCCACCACCTACGAAGGCACAGTGTCATTGAGAGCCATCTAGATTCCCCCTCCCCCACCACCGTGCCCCGCTCGCCCCTCACCTTTTTGTGGTAGCCCAGCGCGGCCGGGGAGGGCCCGGCCCGGGGCCGCAGCAGCGCCACGCCCGCCGCCCTCAGCGCCGCCATCTTGACTGAGGGGCGGTCGGTGCACGGCGCCCTTTTATAACCTCGGGCGAGGAGGCCACGCCCCGGCCACGCCTCCTCGCCTCAGGCCGCAGGGTGCTCGTGTCTCATCGCGACCGCGCGTTCGCCTCGCAGGTCGAACGAGCGCTGGGGGCCGCCCGCGGGAAGGGCCTCGCGCTGCCGCTAAAACGATCAATAAGTGAATAAACAATGG
>VYXB01002857.1:1440507-1461367 GCA_013397135.1 Pachyramphus minor | reverse complement strand
CTCGTCCAACTCGGGATATTCCGTGATTTTTAAGACGCAGTGTTTGGAGTCTGAAGTGAAAACCGGGCGTTTGGGGTGGTTTTTTTTGCGAGGGAAATCAGCGAGTGGACCCCAGTGCGCGATCTTTACTCACTGAGAAAGCCCAGCCTCCTGTGTAGGGGCTTCATTGCCTTTGAAGAAATTAAAGCACATTTTTCTCTGTGAGCAGTGGCAGAACCAGAGAGAACATCTGGAGCCGTGTCAGGGGATCTCAGGAAAAGGTTCTTCTCCCAGAGGGTGGTTGGCACTGAACAGGCTCCTCAGGGCACTGGTCACGGCCCCAAGGCTGCCAGAGCTCCAGGAGTGTTTGGACAACACTCTCAGGGACAGGGTGGGATTGTTGGGGTGTCTGTGCAGGACCAGGAGTTGGACTGGATGGTCCCTGTGGTGCCTTGCAGCTCAGGATATTCCACGATTTGGCTCTTAAAAAAGACTCTTCATTAGGGTGCGTTGTGCAGCTGGAATCTGCCGTGCTCCTGCTCATTGGGATTTATGAGCAGTAACCCTGGAAGCTTAACACCATGAGCTGAGCACTAAGCTTAACTTAAAGCTCTTTTAAACCTGAAAGCGTTTTTTCAAAATGTCTCTGTGTGACCTGAAAACACCTTATAAACAGAAGTGAAGTCTGTTGCAACTCTGTTATCTTGGCTCTGTGAACATATGAGGAGATTTTGATTTATTTTCTGATTTCTTTGTGTCCATCGCTCAGCAGTGGCTTTAGAATTGATTTTATCTTCTTTTAAGCTCTCCATCAATGCCTTTGACTACAACTGTCACTTGGATCTGATCAAGCTGCTCCGTCAGGAGGGAGAGCTGGTGAAGCTCCGCAGAGCTCGGCAGAAGATGAGCGAACTCTTCCCCCTCACTGAAGGTACTGAGCATCCTCTGCTCCTGTTACAGCCCCTACAAGGGAAGCTTCACCTGTAGTGAAATATCATGTTAGTGCCAGGTTTAAGCACCCTCAGACAGAGAGTGTGATCCAGATCCCAGCAAACTCCTGCCAAAAGTGACATTTCACAGATGGGTAGCAAAAAAAATTCCATGTTGGTGGAAGCTGTGGCCAGCCCTGGAATGGGGTTCTCCATTTTATTGATAACACAGAGACAGTCTAAGTGCTGCAGAGGCTTCTCTGCCAGTGGGATTTTAGTGTTGGAAAGGGAAGTCCTGGCACAGGTTGCCCAGAGAGGCTGTGGCTGCCAAGGCCAGGTTGGATGGGGCTTGGAGCAACCTGGGATAGTGGAAAGTGTCCCTGCCCATGGCAGGGGGTGCAACTGGATGGTCTTGGAAGTCTTTGGATTGGAAGTCCCTTCCAGTCCAAACCATTCCATGATTCCATGTTTCCTTCTGTGTCTGTGGAAACTCACAGTCTCCAAAGCCATTTACTGTCACAAGTGTGAGGACAGGTTGGTTCCAGGTACATGCTGATCCTCTGCCCAAGGTGCTGATAAATTGCGACTTCTCCCTTTAATAAAAAGGTGCTTGTTTAGCACCAGTTTAAAAAGTCTCCACCCAACTTTAATTTTAAATTAATTATGAGTAGTCAAGTTAAAATTCCTCTCCTTGCTTGGCTCTCTCTCTGATTTTAACTCTGTTCCTAAAAACTCTAATAAAACACCAGCTGGATGTAACTTGTTATTTCTGAACACTACTGATGTGTTCCAAATCTTTTCCTTTCAGAAATCTGGCTGGACTGGCTGAAGGATGAGATAAAAATGGCTTCAGAGAGCTCTGAGCGAGAGAAGGTCTATGAGCTGTTTGAACGAGCTGTCAAGGATTACATCTGTAAGTCCTTAATAAGTGTTGTAAAATGTCTTGTGTTACATCCAGATTTGGCTTTTTTTACAGAGAAGTCTTTTCCTTCTGTTATAATGCAGAAATTGGATTGGCATTTCAGATTAATTTCTGAAATATTCGTGTGACGTGATGCAGGGGAAGGATGTGTCTGGTCTCTCCAATTTCTCAGGAGCTGCTGCAGCTGTAGCTTAAGACTTTGGGCTTAAAATTATGAATAACTGCAAACTTTGGGTGTTGGGATGAGGGGAAAATGAAGCCTGAAGAAGTGGAGGGTTGGAAACATGGAGTTACATCCCTCACAGAAGCTGTTTCCAGAATGTCACGCCAGTGAAATCAGCTGGTGCTGGTGATCCTTCAGGAAGAAAGAATGGAAATGAAGAGCTGAGGAGGTGTCCTTCTGGATTGCACTTGGGGTTTGGAAGGACTTCTGGGGCCCAGATGTGCCATCCAACATCTGTGGGTTGGGCAATCCCCACCTGGAGGAGGTCCCTGAAGGGAATTTGGTGGTGGGAGAGAAGCCAGGCAGCCAGTGCTATTCCCCCACCTCCTCCTCACCTTCAGGGCTCAGCTGCTTCAGGAGATGCTGACCAGGCAAGTTCAGGAGTTTGGGAAGAGAAGAAGGAGCTACTTTAATCTGAATTGTTTAGGAATGTGGCAGCTTTGTGGTCCCAGCTCTGCACAAGCGCTCAGGAAAAGGGAATTTGCTGTTAAGGGGTCTTGGTTCACCCCTGGTGTGGTTTGTGTAGCAGAAGTGACAGGCAGGGTCAGTAAAACCACAAGAATTACTCCTTTCAGAAGGAAACCATGATGCTGCTGCTGAACCAAGAGCATTAGTTTAGTATTTTAACTTTACTATAATGGATAAACAAAAAGAGAAAATGAAATTGTCATGTGTTGGTCTATTTATATGCAACATATGTTTGGGAAGCAGAGTTGCTTTTTTTTATTATTATTTTTGTGGTGATCAAGTCATCTGTTTGTCCTGGCTCTGTTTAGGTCCTGAAATCTGGTTGGAATACGCCCAATATTCCATTGGAGGCATCGGTCAGGAAGGAGGGATCGAGAAGGTGCGGTCGATCTTCGAGAGGGCACTGACTGCAGTGGGGCTGCACGTGACCAAGGGCACAGCTCTGTGGGAAGCATACAGGGAATTCGAGAATGCCATCCTGGAAACAGCACAGGTAAGACCATTCCCCAGGGCTCTCATCCCAGACAAGCTGTGGAGCAGCTCCTGGAGTCACCTCGGCCTGTCTCCTCTGAGAAAAGGGCCTTTACAGCTCTCAAAACTGGTCCTTAGCTCTGGGAAAGCCATTCTGTGTATTTGGTTGATAAATCAGTGGATTTGTGCTTTAAATAAAATCATAAAATCTCAAATCCAGGAGCAAAGTTTCCCTCTGCCCATTGAACTCCAACAGCTTTAAATTGAGGAGTTCCATTATCAAAAAATGTTCTTGCCAGTGACTATTTCTGCACAGAATCAATCTTGTTTAAGTTTCTAGACTGTTCTCTACTTCAGCTTTTAACTCATTCATTATTCCACACTGTTTGTGTCTTGTGGATGAGGGTGTTTTATCCCTGGAAAGTACAGTTTGACATCTGTAAAAGATACTTTTACGGGATGGCCAGAATGTGAATATTTCTTTTTATAGTTTGCTACATAAGAGATGGAAGTTAAAGATATCCCTGCTCATGCTGGGGTGGGAACTATTTTATCTTAAAGGTCCTTTCCTACCCCATCCTCTGAAATGCCTTAACAAAGGGGTAACAGGAGAATGCTCTTTCATTCCCAAACACAATCAAAGCTGGGAGTTCCAAATCATCTCTCCACACCCCTGGGACTTACTGAAACCTCTTTGGTGGTTTGTGAAGCAGCACAATTACGTGCTGTTCCTTGTTCTCCTTGATCATTTCCCTGTGCCTGTGTCAGCTTTCAGTCAGGAATGCTTTTCCCATTCACCCAGTGGAGCCATCTCCAAGTTTTAGCTTTCCCAGCAGTGAAATGCGAATTGGCCGTGTGTGTCCTTCAGGGATCGTGTGCTCACTTGGATCTCGGCTCCCCCAGCTCACAAACAACCCCCCCAGTTGTGTCCATCAGCTTGGAGCTGATTGAATTCCCTCCTTTTGTTGGTAGCCAGCCCCTGGCAGTGTTCCATCCCCGGAGCAGCAGCAGGTGCTGTGCAGCCAGCTCGAGAAGATCCACACACTGTTCCGGCGCCAGCTGGGGATCCCACTGCTGGGTAAGAGCCGGAGCGCCCAGAGGGAGGGAGGGAGGGAAGAGCTGGGATACACTGATCCAGCCATCAGGCACCAGGGTGGAACCACACAAGCTGCAGCTGGAATTCTTGTGTTCCCTTTAATCCGTGCCATTTGCCTTGTGAATGAGGCACAGATCCTTTTGGATCGGGAATATTCTTCTATGTTGACACTTGGGTTACACGATTGCTTGGAACTTTTTGAAGTGCAGGTGATGAGCACATAATGTGACCACTAGAAATGAGGAATTTGCCTCATGAATGAGGCGCAAATCCCTTTGGACCAGAAATACTGTATTTACTGAAACCCGGTGTATCTGGTTGCTCAGAGCATAATTTGAGGCTATTTAAAGTGCAAGTGATGAGAACAAAATGGGACCAATAGAAATGAGGAATTCAGGCTGTGATTGCTCCATAAAAACCTTGGTAGGGAGTATCTCTGACTGCTGGATTGTTGGAATTCTCCATTCTCTAGTTCCTGTTTTAAACTCCTGAGTCCCTTTTCCTGCTTTGCTCACAAGAGAAAGTCAAACACAGTTCTTTGACTTCATTTCCATATAGAAATAATTTGGGTTCTTATATTTTCTTTAAATCCACGGGGAAAATTTAAGTTTTCTAATTCCAAATGAGCAACTTTAATGTAACTTGCCCTGAGTTTGTTATAGGACACTGTATAAGGTGAGGTGTCTGAACCCTTTAAGTGTGCAGTAGTGTGATAGATCCCCACAGAGAATAAATAAATATTTATTATAAATATTATATAAATAAAAATAGGAATGTATGTCAGAGCCAAACATAGGTTGAAATCTGCTTTTATTTATTTATTTATTTTAGTCCCATAAGTGCATTATTTATGGGGCTTTATGTCTGTTCTAATAGATATGGAGGCTTCATACGCTGAATATGAGGAGTGGTCAGAAGAGCCAATTCCAGAAACAACAATCAAGAATTACAAAAAAGCTCTACAGCAACTGGAGAAGTGCAAACCCTATGAAGAGGCACTGGTAATGCTGCTGCTTACACCTTTCTCTAAAACTAAGAGTGAATTGCTTTGGGGTGATTTATTTTTTCCCAAATTTATTAGTTTCTAATCTCAGCGATAAAGTGTTGCTGGGGGACTTGTTGAGCTGTGAGCAGTGGGAGGCAGAAGAAGCCTCACAACTGGGAATACTGGAAATTATTGAATCTATTGAGTGTGTCAGGCCACCCTAAGGTGCACATGAGTGTTTCAGCTGTTTTTTCCAGCACTGAGGAATAACAAGTAGGAATCTGAGTGGTTTCAGAGCAGGGTGGTGTTCAGAAGTGTATGAAAATCAAAAGCTGCTGATGTTCAGAGGCAAATTTCTTATGTGAAATTTTGCATGAGACCTGCTCTGGGGAACAGCTGAACTGTTTCAGTTGTGATTTATTTAAGAGTTTAATGTTTTGTCTCCCTGTTTGTTTCCCAGCTGAGTGCTGAAACACCAAAGCTGGCAGAGTACCAGGCTTACATTGATTTTGAAATGAAAGCAGGTGATCCAGCTCGCATTCAGTTGATCTATGAGAGAGCTTTGGCTGAGAACTGCCTTGTCCCAGATCTCTGGGCACGCTACAACCAGTATTTGGTAAGGAAACAAACCTAAAAATAAGGAAAATGTGTGCACTTTTATTTCCTTGGTTTGTTCATTTTTTAATCTCAGTGGCTGACAAACAGCCAGTAAGTTCTACTTCAGTCCTGTCCTTTAGTCCTTAAATCCTCTAGAAACTGATGTTTCTCCTCACCTTTGCTTTCCTCCTGTTTTTTAGAGGTGTGTTTATTAATCAGGTGAGCATTTGAACAGTTTTTTTCCTTGAGCTGTGTATTTTCTCTACAGAATGAAATGTTTTGAACATTAAGCTCCAGCTGTACTGGAGCAAACCCAGCTGTTCAACCCATGTTTCCATGGGGTTAGTGCAGTCTGAAAACTGATCCTGAGCTCCAGAGGCAGGACAGAAGGTGGCTGGATTAAGGGATCAGGGTGACTCCCTGCAGGAGGCTCATCCAGGCCCAGTTTCTCCGTCATCTCTTTATCTTCCCAGCTGGAGACACCAGGTTGCAGGTGGAACAGCACCTGCATCAGTAGGCTGTGTGTGCTCCCTCTTTTATATCCTTTTTTTTGCCTCTTAGCATTCCAGTTGGGAATTTAAATTTTAAAATAAACATTGTATTTATCTCACTGGCAGCAAACACCTCTCTGGTCTGGTAGTTCCAATTTGTGCTGCTGCTCATTTGAAAGTCTTCCCTGGCTTTTTAGGAATATAGAATTTGAAAACCCAGCTCAGCTTTTCAAATACAAGATGAAAGAGCTTTTTTTTTTTGTTTTTTTAAAGTGCTGGCTCTGTATAAGCTGGGATTTGTCTCAGATGGTCTCTCTGGCTGACAGGAACTTGAACTTTGTTGTGTGATTCTTCCAGGACCGGCAGCTCAAAGTGAAGGAGTTGGTTTTATCCGCCCACGACCGCGCTGTCAGGAACTGCCCCTGGACAGTTGGGCTGTGGATTAGGTACCTCTTGGCCATGGAGAGGCACAGGGTGGATCACAGCATCATTTCTGGTAAAGAAAAGCCATCTCAGCAAAACTTCTTTACGGTTCTGCCCTCTGAGGAACCTGTGGCAAGTGGGACTTGCAGGATTTGTTTCCAACCTGCTGCAGTCTCAGAGCTGCTGCCATGTACAGCAGGTGCTTCTGGGGAGCAGCTGCAGCTCTGAACAAGCAATGAACAACTTAGAATGAACATTCCTGAATTAAACGGGCTTTAAATCCACTTCCTAAACCAATTTACTTTGTAGAATTTCTTGTCTTTTCCTGTTTTCCCAGAAACCAGTGGTATATGTGTTTAAATTTGTTGTGCTGTCACTACAGTTTGCTAATTTTGGCGATGGAAAGTAATTGTGTTTGGGTTTTCTCCCCTGTTTTCTTTCAGAAATGTTTGAAAAAGCTCTGAATGCAGGTTTTATCCAGGCAACAGACTATGTAGAGATCTGGCAGGCATATCTGGATTACCTGAGAAGAAGGGTGGATTTTACACAAGGTCTGTACAATAAATGTGGGAATAAATATTTAAACTGTTTTCTATGTACTTCTCTGAAACAGTGTTATTAGTGTTTGGTTGGGGTTTTTTTAAATAATAGTGTTTTAATCTTTCACAGAAGTTACTTTCTGGCCAGTTAGTGTCTATAAAACATGAATTTAATTGGTTTAAAGCAGCTCCTTGCTGGCAGAGTTGCAAAACTACCCTGCCATTTATTTCTGATACCTGATGGTTTTTTATTATGCATGGCCAAAGTTTTACTAATAATAAAGTAATAAATTTAAGTAATAATAGCAATAATAAGGAGTAATAAATTCAATCTCCCCCCACTACCCACTAAAATAATTGTGGGTGTTAAGGAAAAGGGTTTAGTGGCTGAGAAATTGAAATGAATTATTATTTTAAGGCAGTTTTCTTTTTCTTTTCCTAAAGACTCAAGTAAAGAGCTGGAGGAGCTGCGCTCTGCCTTTGCACGTGCTGTGGAGTACTTGAAACAAGAAGTAGAAGAACGTGAGTTAAATCATCCAATGTCTTGTTTTCTGTTGTTCAGAATAATTTTTATAAGGCCAATTCTCCACATAATGTTTAACTTGTCTTCAAGGATCTTGAACATCTTAAGAAAGCTCCAGATAAACATTTCAACTCAATGGAGAACTTGTTTAATAAACACTTTATTTCCAATAGCCTTGTACAACAAACAGTCTTTGTTTTTATTCCTAGGATTCAGTGAAAGTGGAGATCCATCCTGCACCATCATGCAGAACTGGGCAAGAGTTGAGGTGAAGTTTCTCTCTGCTGTATTTAAATTACTGAACTAGATAAAATTGATTGTTTTAACATTCCAGCCAAGTAGGAAATTCCTTTTCTGCTTTGGAATTTTGTCTGGGTTGCTTCAATGCGTGAATGTGCTGGTGCAGTCACTACAAGTGGGTGTCTTATTTTCCTTCCTTTGCCACAAGCTCTTAGGAATTGGGATCAGACCTGTGTGCTGTAACTTCTCTGGGCACAAGGCATGGGATGGGTTGCCAAAGTGTTGAGCATTGGAATCTACTGAATGTTGTGGGCCTGAATCTGAATTAATTATTTCTTTTCATGCCCAGTTAGTGAGGGAGAAAATAGGTACATCCAGGTGTGGTTCAGTTATGCTAAAGCAGTTCTAAGTCACCTGCCTGGTGTATTCCTGAACCTCCACAGTCAGATCAGGTGAATCCAGCTTGGGACCCCTAAGCCATTTCCCTCTTCCTAAACACAAAGCAAGCTCTCAGTCTGGGAGAAGAGCTGAAGTGCTCTATTAGGTGCATTCATCAACAACAAAAGAAAAAATTCAGAAGCAACTATCAAATATTATTTATAATGTCTTAAACTAACTGTATGTGGGAGCCAGAACCAAGGCAGATGTTTGAGGTGGGCAGGGAAGTATTATTGAGGAGTAGGATTGATCTAAGGATCAGGTGTATCTTCCTGGGTCTGTCTGCATCACCTGTGATCTTCCCTTGGTTTGGGTGCTGGGATTTAATGGTGTTGAACAAATAATCCTAAATGATATTGGGTATTTTGGGTGCTCTGTTCCAGGCCCGCCTGTGTAACAACATGCAGAAAGCCAGAGAGCTCTGGGACAACATCATGACTAAAGGAAATGCCAAATATGCAAACATGTGGCTGGAGTACTATAACCTGGAGAGGTAAGAGCTTGGCTGAGGGGGAGAGAGTTAATTCCCCTTTAATTTCCTCATCTGTGTGAGACAGGGCTTGGCTTAGCACGGGTTTGCTTCATTTGGGTTTGGAGGTTCTTGGAGCGGCTCTGCCATGTACTCCAGGAGTGCTACAGCACCAGTGTGAGGTGGAAGCTGCTGGGGAAGGAGGGGAAGGTTTTTGTGTAGCTGTGTTGTGACCCTGCTGTGAGGTTTGGCCGCTGAGTGCCCTCCCCTCCTGCAGAGCCCACGGGGACACCCAGCACTGCAGGAAGGCCCTGCACCGTGCTGTGCAGTGCACCAGCGACTACCCCGAGCACGTCTGCGAGGTGCTGCTCACCCTGGAGAGGATTGAAGGTAATTAATTGGCTCAGAGAAGGTAATTAACTGCCTGCTCTTCATCTCGTCTTACCCAGCCTGGTTAATGTGTGATGACACAGAGTGAATTTCGATCCGGTGTTTTTGTGCTCACTTTCCTTTCACTGCTGCCCTATACACACACAGCTCTGTCTTCTTTCCTTCTCTTCTGGCCTGACTTGGAGCCTGCTGAAATTACTGGATTTTTCCATGCCCCTTTGGAGTGTCATATTCTAAATGAGGGGTTTTTGCTCTGCTTGGCTCCTGTTTTCTCTTTGAAGCTACTTGTTCTAGTTTAAATTTTCATGTGTAAAGGTTAATATTAAGAGCAATTTCCATGAATTCAATCACTTAGTTTTCCAGAACTGTATTTTTGAACTATAAGAGAACTAAATATGAGACTTCTTAAATTATTTTCACTTTATCCTTCAGGAACACTGGAAGACTGGGATGCAGCTGTTCAAAAAACAGAGAACAGATTAGCTCGAGTTAATGAACAGAGAGCAAAGGTCAGAACTTTGTGAGCTACCAAAGCAGTTTATACACCTCAATTAAGATCATGCTCTTCTGAATGTCAGATTTCTTTTGTTACTTCCCAGCCTGAATTGTCTTAAAGCCTCAGAACTATTGATTTTGGTTTAAAACTATGGTTAACAACCTCTCTTGATGCTTTTCATCTTTCCCCTTTTGACCCTTGGGTGGATACAAGAGTGCTGTGCACTCCAGGAAAGCTGGGAGAGCAAATAACTGAGATTGTGCTTTCAGTGGTGTTCCCATTAGTGCTGTGGTTAATGTAGCTCAGGAGAAAACCCTCTGGGTCCAGTGTTCCAGAAAATGCTCTTCCATCTGCAGTCACTTGAAAAAAAAAAATAATAACCTTACCTTTTTGTAGGCTGCTGAGAAAGAAGCTGCTCTGGCAAAGCAGGAGGAGGAGAAAGCTGAGCAACGAAAACAGGCTCGGGCAGAAAAGAAAGCTTCCAAAAAGGCTAAAAAAGCCAGGATTGGAGACAAGCGCAAGGCAGACGATGAGGATGAGGGGGAATGGGGACAGGAAGAAGGTAAAAATAAAATAAAATTAAAATTTCAGACCTCTGGCAACAGGGTTTGTTTCATGTTTGATGGCAATTCTTCATCTGCCTCTCTGGTTTCTTCAGAGCTGCTGTGCTTTCAGGGCTTCTCTCTCCTGGCAGGTCTTTGTTGTGGTAATGAAATAAAAGCAAAGCTTAATGGTTTTGGACCAACAAAAAGACATGTTTTTAAGAATTCTAGAATTTTCTAGTCTTTCCTTATTTTGAAGAAACTTTTTTTTCTTCTTTTTTTTTTTTAAAGTCATTTTTCTGACTCATCATATGACGCCAAGCCATATGTGTAAATTGGGTTATTCACTGTTGCAGCAGGCTCTGGGAAGTTGATAACAGAAGACTTTAATAGGTTGCAGCCCCTGGGAGTTTTGGGAGCTTTTAGATTTTCTTTTTTTTAAAAAAAATCCCATTAGACAAAGAAAAAGAACATGAATCAGCAACTGTCAGCTGTAACTAACTGACAGAAGGAACAAATATTCATGTTGCTTTCATCTAAAGCTGTCTTGGTGGAATAATCTGTCGTTATTTGTTACTTAAAACCTTTTTATTTTGTGTCTTTTGTGAAACCACAAATACAATGACATTTCCGAGCTCCACAACGGGAATGGAGGATGCATTAATTTCAACAGTGAATGAAATGAGGTAATTTTTTCTAATGAGGTTTTTAATTTCATTATTTAGAGCTACCCAGCAAGAGGCACAGGGGAGAGGGTGATCGTGTGCTTCCTGAGGAAGACATGGAAGTGGAGACTGGGCTGTTTGGGAGAAGTGCCCCTGCAAAGCCAGACGGGCCAGCAAACCCCAAGGAAAAGGCATCGACCAGTCGGAAGGACATCCCCAAAGTGTTCCATGACAGCAGCAAGGATAAAGTCACTGTGTTTGTCAGCAACCTTGCCTACACCATGGCTGAGCCTGAGGTGAAGCTGAGGGAGCTCTTTGGGAGCTGTGGGGAGGTGGCAGAGATCAGACCAGTGTTCAGCAACAAGGGCACCTTCCGGGGCTACTGCTACGTGCAGTTCAAGGAGGAGGAATCTGCTCTGCAGGCCCTGGGCCTGGATCGCACGGCTGTGGAGGGAAGGCCCATGTTTGTGTCCCCATGTGTGGACAAGAACAAGAATCCAGACTTTAAGGTAAAGTTGTTACTGGCTCAGGTTGCACGGTGGGTCTGCAGAGGGGAAGTGGTGGAGTGTGTTGTGTCCAGAGTGCTCACATCCCATGAATTCATGTTGTGCTACTTTGGAATAGTCAAACTGGGTTTTTTGGGATTTCTTGCATCTTCCCTTGCTTTGCCATAAAGAAGGACTGGCATCAGTTTATTCAAAGCTTGCAGAATTCTGTTAATTTGGGTAGTTGTGGTAGTTTGTGTATCCCTTCCCACTGAGGATATTCTGGGATTATCTGTGACTGTCCTCGTGAAGGAGACGTGGATGTTTAGGAGCATTTACTTGCAAGTCCTTGGAGTATCCCCGTGTTTATATGGAAATATCTTCCAAGATGCCACTCCTGGCTTTAGGTAGTTTTGGATCACACAGATATTGAGTACTCTGATAACTTTTCCGGGGTGCGAGATTGAAATCCTTGGAGTCTCTGACTGGTTTAGAACTAAAATCCTTTTTGTTTCTCCAGGTTTTCAGGTATAGCACTACTCTGGAGAAACACAAACTGTTTATATCTGGTTTGCCATTTTCCTGCACTAAGGAGGAGCTGGAAGAGGTGTGTAAAGCACATGGGAATGTGAAAGACATTCGGCTGGTCACCAACAGAGCTGGAAAACCCAAGGTAGGCATCCTCAATACATCTTATTTTCAAGAAATCCTTCAAAAAGAAGCTTGTCATGAAGTTTGGATACAAAAAGTTAGTTTTATTAAGTTACCAGTGTGGCTTTGCATTAAAACTTGGGGAAATGCTTGGATTTATACAGCCCAGGGTGTCTGTGCTGGTAAATAACTAAAGAGGGAAAGTGGAATTCTTTCAAAATACTTATTAAAAAGTACAAGACAAATGGGATGGAGGGGAAGATATTTACAGCATTTCCAGTACAGTAAAAACTGGTATTTGCAAGTCTCCAAAGGATTATTTTTTAGAGTAGCTGAGTAGATGGGGTTCACCTGGTACAACCAATTCCCATCCTCCCTTTCCTCAGTTCCTGGAGGCTTTTGTTCCCAACATCTGCTGTGGTAAGACATTTCCCAGTGAGAAATGAGCCACCTCTCTCTCACAGGGCTCATTATTTCCAACCTGGAATAAATGAATCCTTGTTAAATAAGTGATTCTAAACCAGCTGCTGCTCTGCCAAAATTCTACGTGACACCTGGGCTGTGTCTGTGGTGGGCCCTGCTCACAGGTGCCATCCTGGGGATGCTGTGCATGTATTAAATTGGGGTTTCTAGCCCTTGGCACCATCTCAGGGGCAGTTCCTATTTCACACACACCTTGTAAGGAGTGCTCTCATGTACCCCAAGTCTTGCCATCCATGCTCTGAGCTTAGTTTGAGCTGGGATTGGGGCTAAACCACTCATAAATGTACTTAGGGAATGTTATGTAAAACCTGATGTATTTCCTGTGAAACTGGATAATCTGAAAATGCAGCTTAAAGGCTTGAATGTCATTTGAAAGCATAACAGCAGTGAGAGGTGATGCCTCCCAGCCAGTGTCCCTCATGATATTTATTTTAATAGGATTTTGGGGTGTTTTTTCTTTTTTTTTTTTTTTTTCTTCCACAAATTAGGGCATCGTGAATGAGAGTGAAGAAATTCAGGTTGTAAAAAGAATTTTTTTTTTTTTAGAAGAACACTGGGACTCTGAGCCACATTTAACTTCGCTTTCTGCATGATTTTCTTCCAGTTGGCCAAATTACTTGTAAAATACTGGAGATACAGAAGCACTAAAACTAATGCAGGTTGTTTCTTTTCCTTATTTAGGGCCTGGCCTATGTGGAATATGAAAATGAAGCCCAGGCCTCCCAGGCTGTGCTGAAGATGGATGGTCTGACAGTGAAGGACCACGTGATCAAGGTGATGATCAGCAACCCCCCTCTCCGGAAGCTGCCCGAGGCTGGAAGGGCCTCCACATTCCCAGCACCTCGACAGGTTTATGGAGCGTAAGTGTGAGGGAGGAGGGGCTGCTGGCACTGCTGGGAAAGGAAATGCTGGGTTTCTTGTACACTAAAATTTAGGAATCTCATCTGGAATATGTACTTTAAGGGGGCTTAGAAAAAGGAGGAACTTTTTATATAGGCTGCTACTGACAGGACAAGGGGGAATGGTTTCACATGGCCAGAGGGCAGGGTTAGATGGGATATTAAGAAAGAATTCTTGGCTGTGAGGGTGGTGAGGCCCTGGCACAGGTTGCCCAGGGAAGCTGTGGCTGCTCCATTCCTGGAAGTGTCCAAGGACGGGACTTGGAGCAACCTGGGATAGTGGAAAGTGTCCCTGCCCATGTTAGGGGGTGGAACTGAATGATCCTCAAGGCCCCTTCCAATCCAAACCATAACAGGGTTCAATGAATATGAGAGAATGTTAAAAGGTGCTGAACCATAAAAAAAATGGGCTATTGGATTGATGAGGAAAAGATTTTTCCTCTTTATCATCAGAAACAGATCTGTAGTGATGAGAGTATCAGGCCTCATAACCTCCACATCCTCTCATTCTGGAGAACCAGCCATTGCTCAGAGTGAGCATTTAGGCTGCTCTTTCATCTCTTGGAATGTTCCTGTATTGTAGGTGCCCTGTGGATAAACAGAGCATCAACTCCTGGGGACTGTCAGGCAGTTGTTGTGTGACAGAACTCGGGTCTGTTTCAAAGCCACCCATTGAAAGCTTTGCACTGCTTATTCCTGAAACAAATGACAGGAATAACATTTAAATGAGAGTTCCTCATAATGAACAGAGTCCTAGTTGTTTCCCCAAGTTAAAAGAGTGTGTTTAAATGGGATTTTTTTGCCCTCCAGGCGAGGCAAGGGAAGGACACAGCTGTCCATGATGCCCCGAGCGTTGCAGCGTCAAAGCAACCCCGTGGCCAAGGCTGAGAATGGGATGGTCCAGAACTCACCAGCAACTTCATCTGAACCCCCTGCAGAGCCTAAAAAGATGTCCAATGCTGATTTTGCCAAGATGCTACTGAAAAAGTGAGCAAAAATTCTGCAATCAGCAGGTCTGGTACAATGTGAAATGCCTTTACGGAAGCCATGTTGTGTCCTTATGCTGGCAAGGAGAGAAAGCCTGTCACAATCATGGAAATACTGTTCTGGACTGCTGCATTCATGGGATCAGTGTAGGATGGCACAAATCCAGGTAGTTTTCCTCTAAAGAGCAAAGAGTTTTACTTTTGTTCTGGTACAATGGCGTTTTATGATTCCTCATATTGAGGGTAACGAGGGGGGCAATATTTCCTGTCCAGCTTGGATGCCACGTGGAGGTTTTTTTGAGTACTTCTCCAACTATTTCTCTTTCATTAACGAATGAGATGCAATGTGAGACCCTTGGCAAGCCCCACTGGTCAGCTCAGATTGTGACTGCAGACATTCTCTCTGGCAACAAGCCCATTTTCCACCCAACCCCACACACGCAGGGACAGTCATCTCCTTCCATGCAGAGTCCAATGGCAGATGCTCCAACTTCACCACAATGGCCTATTTTAGTATTGGGAGAGTTTCTATACATATGTGTGTATATGTAGATACCCAGATATACATATATATGTATTCAGTTCATGTTCTGTTCCAATTGACCTGTTTTTTATATGGTGTATTTGTAAAAGACATTCAGATGATTATTTTTAAGTGTCATGAGCTAATCTTTAGATCTGGTAGTTTTTGTTTCCCATGAAGTTGTTCGTGCTGTTGCTGAGGACCATATTTTTTGGTTGGTTTTGTTAGCTAGCTCATGTGTCTTTTGCAGGTGGTTTCTGTATGGTTTTGTACAAATGTGAAGTGCAAGCTGACGTTTCTTGGTTTATTAAACTCAAGTTCTCAAAGGTTTTCTATAAATACTGTTGCTTTTGTTTAAATGTGGGTGTTGGAATTGCACTTATCCTCTGGCAGCTGGGTAGTGGTGATGTACCTCACCTCAGGTGTGCTCAGATAGTGCCACTCATACCTTTAAGCAGCTCATTCCATCTGCTCTGAACATCCAGAAATCAATAATCACCTCAGACTTTCAAAGAATGTGGGATGATCTTGGATAGAAATATTCCTGCTTGTCAGCTCCTATTCTGGAAGTCACCACATGCAGGGGTGGATGTGAGGGGGGACCCCAGTACCAAGTTCACTTGTACCACACAAACACTGCTGCAAATAAACACTATTTTCTGTGCTGATTTCACTTGGCTTTACTTTGAAATGGTGAGTCTGGTCATGATGTCACAGGGCTGAGGGAGCCAAGATCTGCACCACAGGCCTTCCTCCTCCACAGCCACCTCATTCACTGCAGCAAAGTGTTCTGAGAACAACCTATTCCAAACAAAGACTGTAATATTAAAATAGTTTATTAATCTGTTACTAAAATAACATTTTTTTTTTTGCCCACCCCAGAGCTCTAAAGTGCAGATTTTATTCATACTCGGGTTGCACTACAAAAATAAGCACGTTTTGTAAGGACAGAACACCTTTCCTCAGGTATTGTCTGCTTTTCCTGGCAGCAGTGACCAGAGAACTCCCTTCCCATCCTGCTTTTCGCTTGTCTAAAATGTGTCCTAAGTCCCTGGCAGGTAAGAGAGAGTTAAAAGGGAAGAAAATTAACCCTGGCCTGGGACAGTCTAACAGCTTTTGTAAAGGAGTTAAGCTTAACAGCACCCTAAACTGGGATTTTTAAATGGAATTTCTCTGAACTTGGAGGTGGTGGGATCAATGCTGCTGTTACACAGCTGGCAGTGGGGGGGAGGGAGCTATTCTGGGGGTGCTTTTACCTTAAAAAAACCCAAAAATAAAGTGATTCTTTGAACTGCTCAGCAGTTTCCAGGTACTGCACCAACTGCAGCAGCGAGAGGCCTCGAGTGATTCTTGCCCCATTTATTGCAGTAATAACGTGACCTAATGATTAATTGTGAAAGTTCCCTTATGGAGGCTAAAGAAACTGAAGGCTTTGGCAAACTTTCTACACACATTCTCACCAAACTGGCACAGCTGCTGTCTCCTAGTTATGTCTAACAGCCTTTTCTACCCACAGCTTTGCAGACACGAGCTCCTTTAGACCCTGAACTGAAATGTCTGAGGACAGTTGTGCTTTCTCAGGGCTCCTGCTCACTGAAATGAGGCCTGGGAGCACCAGGGAGTCCTTCCCCCTGCAGTGAGTAAGTCAGAGCATTTCTCCTCCTGTTCCACTCCCACCACCTGTAACCCTACACCATAATACTTCCCACTTGTACAAAACTGGCCCCAGGAAAGGCAGCTGAAAGTAAACTTGCAAAGTGCTACAGAAGTGGAAGGGGAGAGGTGGCTTTGAAGTGGAGTTCAGCCTCCTTCCTGCTCAGTACCTGTGTGACTGACAGGAAAGTGTCTGATGGACACAGCTGGGAGAGTGCTGATCCTCCAGGGATGTGTTTTGGGGTGGTTTTGACCAACAGGAATGAGGTAACACAAAAATAACTCCGTTTAGACTTTGCCAAGCAGCTCCTTGCCAAGGTCAGACATTGCAGTAACTGCCTGGGTGAAGGGTTGTGATTGAAGCAACTCCTCAAAGCTTAACTTTAAGGAGAAATTAAACCCTAGTTCATCTTTTTGAGCCTCTCTGCCACCTCTCCCCACCTCCTTCCAGTAGCACAAGCAACTTCTAGTGCACAGCCAACATCAACAGGTCTCGTTCCACCTCGGCGTAACGTATATAAATAAATTATATTAATTTAATCCAATGTAAGACACTTTAAATAAAGGAAATGCTAAAGAGTGACACCTCCTGTCCAGTTATTCCCAGAAGGAACACTGAGTGGCTTGGAGTTCTGCTCTCCCATGGGTTCACCGGCTCCTGAGTATCAAGTCTTGACGGGGATGGTCTGTTTGCAGCCGGCAGTGGTTCCCCCTGCCTCAGGCAGGCCCACAGAGTACTCGGTGGTGGCGATGAGCAGCATGTCCAGGGTGGTCTCGGTGCACTTGGCGATGAAGCGGATGAAGGGCCTCACGTCGCCCTCGTTGGCCACCTCCAGGACGTGGTAGTACTCCGCACGCTGCTCCTTGCGGATGGTGATGGGCGGGTACCCCGCCTGCATCAGGATCAGGTTCATCAGCAGCCGCGAGGTCCGGCCATTGCCGTCCACGAAGGGGTGGATGTAAACCAGCTTGTAGTGGGCCAGGGCAGCGAACTCCACGGGGTGCAGCCCCATGGCGTCCTCCGAGTTCATCCACTGCACCAGCTCCTGCATCTGCTTCTCCACATCGCGCGGGTGGGGTGGGATGTGGTGCCCCACGAAGACCTGCGTGGTGCGGAACCGCCCGGCTTCTACGGGGTCGGCGTAGCCCAGCACGCGCCGGTGGATCTCCAGGATGTCGGCGATGGTGACGGAGCCGATCCGCGACACCAGTGTGGTGTTGACGTACTTGAGGGCCGCGTGCATCCCGATCACCTCGTTCTGCTCCACCAGGCTCTTCCCCGGCACCGCATACCTGGTCTCGATGATGTGCCGGATCTCGGAGAGCGTCAGTGTGTTCCCCTCAATGGCCACCGTGTGGTAGATGTGGTGGTAGTAGGACTCCTCCATGACGCGGCGCAGGGCGGAGTTGCCCTTGGGGATGGCCATCACCTTCCTCACCTTGCTGTCGATGATGCTGAAGTACCTCTGGTCAATCTCCTCCACCAGTGGCAGCGTCCGGCCCCGGTTGCTCAGGGCCTTCTCGTTGTGGGGGGAGATGGTCAGTGCCTTGGAGTACAGGTAGTCAGCCTGGAGGATGTCTTTCTCCTCTTCGGAAAAGATCCCAAACTCGTTCAGGGCATCCACATAATCCGGGTCCATTTTGAGGGCGTACAGGAAGAGCTTGTGGGCCTTCTCCCGCTTCCCCTGGCGCTTCATCTCCAGGGCTTGGTTCAGAGCTGCCCTGGCTTCCAACTTCACTTCTGGAATGCAACAAAAATGGTTAGAGAGCAGGGTGGTGGGTTCGACTGAAAACTGATCTGGACTGAAAGCTTCTAGAGATCTGGGCTCCATGATCCTTGGGGGTCTCTTCCAACTCAGGATATTCCATGATTCTATGACCATCACTCTTCACTGATATAAAAGTTAAACAAAAACAGTCTCTAAGAACTGGAACAGAACTTGTGTTCCAGCCTTTGCCAGGCTACAATCACAGAGGTTTGTGCCATGTTTCCAGGCAGAGCACGAGGCAGCAGAGCCATTCCCGGCAGGAAGTGGGGTGAGGCAGGACCTGTGAGCAGCTGGCTCAAGGTGGCCAAAGGTGTGTAGCCATCCCAGCCAAACTCACTGTGGCCACCAAATGGCCTCATGTGGGAGGACACAATGTCTCAAATACATCCTCTTGTCATTACTTTAGGTGGAATTCTAACACTAACATTGTTGTGTTGGCTGCTACCAGCGCTTCTGTTTGTTCACTGAACTATCCAACATTTTCCCAGCAGTAAGAGCTTTAATACAAACAGAGATAAAGTGCTGGAATCATAATTCCTTTGAGTGTTTTCCAAATTAACATCCTGGATGATAAAGGCCACAACTGCAGGCTGTTGTTGCCTGAAAGGCTGTTCCATGCCAGCCAGGATTTCAGGATTAACACTGTATATCCCTGATTCCTGTGTATTAAAACACCTCTCTGTGTCTGGTTACCTCCACAGGACTTACTAGTACTGAAAACATGAGGAAAAACCTCAGACAGAGTGGTGAGGAGGGAACGCTGGCACAGGGCCCTGGAATGCTGTCATGGAGCTGCTGAGGGCCTGCTCCCCCTCGGGGGCATTTCCAGCTGGTGTTCACTACAGGTGGCAGCGAGAGCTCCTTACTGTCTTGGGCTGGTGTCACTCCTATCATGGGCTCCAGGACAAGGCCAGGTAGGGGATGAGATCTCCAGGTTGGGGTTGTTTTACACAACAACTCACAGAATAGCTGGGGTGGGAAGGGACCTCTGGAGATCATCCAGTCCAACACCCCTGCCCAGGCAGGGTCACCTGGAGCAGGTGACACAGGGACGTGTCCAGATGGGTTTGGAATGTCTCCAGAGAGGGAGACTCCACAGCCTCCCTGGGCAGCTGTTTCAGGGCTCTGCCACCCTCCATGGAAAGGAGTTCTTCCTCATGTTGAGGCACAACTTGGGTTTTAGTTTGTGGCCATTGCTCTTCATCCCGTCACTGGCACCACTGAACAGAGTCTGGGACCATCCTCTGACACCCCTGGGAGACATTTGTATGGATTGATGGGATCCCCTCTCAGTCCTCTCTTCTCCAGACTAACCAGGCCCAGCTCCCCCGGTCTCTCCTCACCACAGAGATGCTCCAAACCCATCATTATCTCTCCCCTGGATCCTCTCCAGCAGCCCCTTGTCTCCCTTGTACTGAGGAGCTCCTCTGTCCCCCTGCATCCCGCAGGACCCCCTTACCTGGGGAGGCTTTTCCCTTGAGCACCAGCAGCTCCAGCCCCTGGGAGGTGACACTCAGCTCCGTGCTCTGTCCTGTGATCCTGGGCATTCCCGAGGGGCCCAGTTTGCTCCTCAGGAAGGAGATCCCCCTCAGCAGGGCGTGGCACTGGTTCTCCACGGCAGCGAGGGGGAGCAGCAGCATCACCAGGGAGCTGAGGAGCAGCACGAGCACGGCCGCCCATCGCACCCGCACCCACAGGGTCACCCACTGCAGCTCCGGCTCCGTCGCCATCGCCACCAGGTTCATCCTGCCTCCAGCACGGCCACCGGGAGCATCTCCCTTCCCACCGCTCCCACCTGGGAACACACACGGCTTCAGCCAGCGCTCCGTGCCTCAGAGAAGGGTTGATGTGAGCACTAGCGCTCGGGGCTTGTCACAGATATGGGGGGGTTGGTTGTTCCCAGGAATCCCCATCCCTTTCCCTGCCACCCCACGGCACATTAGGGCAGTTCCCAGCGGAGCAGGAGTCCATGTGGAATCCTCTGTGCGTTACTGTGACAGCAGCAGCAGCGCGGGGAGACAGGGATGGCAGGGAGCGGGGTGGGCTCTGGGCTCTGCAGGGATCAAGGAGCTTCCCCCACCTCCCCCGGTCCCCCATGCCAGAGGCTCTAAGGCTCTCCCTCCGCAAACCCCCATGTGCCCCATCCCCCAGTTCCCCTCCAGCACCGCTCCCACCCCCGGGGCTCCCTCCCGATCCTGAGCCCCCTCATCCTCGGCTCCCCTAAGCCCGAGACCCCCAGTCCTCTCCAATACCACTCGGCACCTCAGCCCNCGCGCCCGGTCCCGGCTACAGCGGCCCCGCCCACACAAGCACCGCCCCCGCGCCCTCCCATTGGCTGCACCGCCCTCTCGCTCTCTTCCTATTGGCTTTCGCAGCAAACGCTCCTCCCCTCCCCTTCCTGCAGCGTCTTCCGGGTGGTGCCGCACCCCTGGCGCGGGAGAGGCTCGTGGAGGGCAGCGACTGGCGAGATCGCACGTCAATCATGCACGAAGCAGCCAATAAAAAGGGAGGCTGGGGGGAGGGCG
>VYXB01002857.1:1387637-1440239 GCA_013397135.1 Pachyramphus minor | reverse complement strand
AGGGCGGGACTTTTGCCATATAAGGGCAAGGCGTCCCCGGTGCTACGCGACGGGCGCGTGGGGAGCGCTGGTAATTGTCATTTTTGTTTCCATGGAAAAACGCCTTTTTTTCTGATGGATACAGAGTTGTCACCCATTCCAGGCCTTTCTGGAAAAATACTCCTTAATTCTGGCCTCAAGAGTGTCAGTAGCACCGTAACCCAATGAAAACCAGGAATGGGGAGAGATTGGACAAAAGCTGAAGGAAAAGAGAATATTTTAAGGAATTGCAGGTAACTCCCTCATATTTTGTCATCTAGCGAGGCAGTAAGACAGTTTTCTACCAGATGCTCACACAGCAAATTGTCACCAGCAGAGAAAAATAACCTGATTTGTCAGAAATAAATTGGGGCAATTTGAACTGTGTTTCAGAGGAGGCTGAGGGGAGACTCATTGGGGTCTGTGGCTTCTCAGGGACAGGGTGGGATTGTTGGGGTGTCCTGGGTGGGGCCAGGAGTTAGACTGGATGATCCCTGTGGGTCCCTTCCCACTCAGGATATTCCATGATTCCATGAAACCAAACCTTTCAGAGGATGTTGTTTCCATGGTCTCTTTGCCTAGTGCACTTCCAACGATAAGGACAAGCTGCCTTTGAGTCCAAATAATCAAGGAACACACTGCCAGTGCTCAGGTAAGAGCCTAGAGGTGGGAATGCTGTCCCAGAGCATGGCTGCTGCCCACACAGAGCATCCTGATCCATGTGCTGTTCTTACTCAATTCTGCTTCCTCTGCTTATGGAGTTTTCCAGAGAAATCTTCCTTTCCCTGCTTGATTTCATCAGGAAAGGCAGGATCCCTCTCTGGGAGCTGGGGCTTTCTTGGATGTTCACTGATTTTACCAGGACTGACAAAAGCAGCTGGATGGACTCTGCTCAACCAACATCCCAAAAACAGCCTGACAGCACCTCAGCTCTGGGATCTCCACAGCAAATGGAGCCCAGGGCCATCCCTGCAGCACTGAGTTCCTGCCAATTCCAGCCATTCCAAACCTGCCAGAGCCTGGAAGCACTGGGAGGGAACTCTGGGGATAATCAGCATTTCAAGGATGAGCAAATCTCTCTTTGCTCCCAGAGGAAGCGTTGTGTGTTTTCCTCAGGCACCTAAACCCAATTATGGAATAATTACGGAGCTGTTGATGTGTTTTCCTGTTAAAAATGGAGAGAAACACATTTAGAATCGGTTCCCCAATTAAATCTGATCCAACAGAAGGGAACAACAGGGATAGCCAGGAGTGCCTGGTGTCTCATCCCAGCTTGATGCCTCTTGGTACCCTTGGAATGGTCCAGGCTGAGGTAGAAGCCAATCTCTTGGGCATGCTGGTAGCACTGTGAATTCTTGGCATTTCCACAGCTTTTCTCCGTATGGATCCAGGCCAGCTCAGGGGATTCCATAGCCAGCACATCCTACACCAGAGTTATTTTTGATTTTTTCAGGGACAGGTCAGGGAGATCCCAACGGCAGGAAGGAGAAGGGCTGTGAAATGCTGGATCTGCAGCCTGGATTGTCCCACTGGGTCACCCTGGGAATTCCTGATGTGGTTGGACAGGGATGCCATCTGGATCCCATCTGGAGCCTGAATCTCCAAGGAGAATTTGCATTGGAAGCAGCATTCCAGAGGGATGCTGGAAGCGTTACCGTGGGAGAAAGTGTGTAAGTGCCTGGGTTTTATTCCCCAGTATCTGACGCCGAATCCGGTGGATTTGGGAGCAGCCGGCAGATGGCACTGACTCATCTCCTGCTCCATGGAAACATCCCAGCGGGGTGCAGCCTCTCCAGGACCTTTCCACCTTCTGCCTTTAGAGGCACTGATCACGGAAAACATATTTGAAGGTTGAGTAAGGCTCTGGCTGCCTCCTGGAACTGTTTGTACTGGGATAAAAATCGCCTTTCTGTGCTCAGGAGGTTCCTGGGGTCTGGTGCTGACAAGTTGGAACAGCAGACACGGAGCTCATGCTTCCCAAAGCTTGGCCTGTGCCGTGGCTGTTGGGCTGATCCTCGGGATAACTTTCCCTGGCATAAATTTGGAAGATGCAATTAAGAGAAATACACCAATGTTGTTTCTTTCTGGCTTTCCTGGGCCACATGTTAAAGGGGGGAAAAAAGTAATTAATTTTTTTGCGAAAGGGAGGATATTTCTCCCTTTCCAGCCTCCAGTTCAGCTGAGGCTGTGGAGGTGGAGAGCTACAGGCCCAGCATCCCTGGGAATTTTTCCATGCTGGGGGTCTTTTTTTGTCTCCTCTTGCCTGGATTTCATCCCTTTTGTTTCCTGCATTTGGGAAGGGTCTTGCCCTTGAGCAGTTGGGTTTAACTGAGACTACGGAGCATCCCTTGGGAAAGGCTCCTGGTGTGTAGGAGGGTCTTTTCATCAGGAGAAGCAACTGGATTTAAATGTGGGATTTTAGTGGATGAACAGATGGACAAGGAAGGGATGAACTGCCTGGGAAAAGCTCAGCCAGGTCACAGCAAGGTTGTGAAAAACGGGTTTGACATTCCTGGCAGTGCCGTTGGTGAGGCAAAGGGAAACCACATCCCAAATCCTAGTGCAAGGCCAGAGGGATTTTTAATTAAAGAGGGAAAGATAAGCAAAAAGCAGGAGCTGGATTGAGCCGTGGTGGTTGTTGCTCCTGGCTGCAAACGAGGGGCTTCAAGGCTGCAGGAGCCATTTACAGCTCATCTGGAAACACAAAGAGAGGGAACAGAGAGCTCCAAACAAAGCTCCTGGAGGGTGAGGAACACAGGGCTTTGTTGGATCTCCTCGGGAATAATGAGGAACCGGCTTCTTGGACAGATTGGTTTGTGGCACTGGAATAAATGGACAAAAGGAGGACGTTCAAAGCTGTGCTGGGCTGGGACAGAGCTGCTCTCACATCGCACCAGCAGGGCCCCGGCAAAGCCACTCTGCAGGGTCTGGGTATAATGAGGGAAGCAATTTAGCGGGGAAAAGGGAGTAAGGAGTCCCATCTGTGTGGGAGAAAAGCTCTTTCATTATTGCACTTGTGGTCAGAGTGGTTCACCAGTCCGCCCTGTGTGGCTGCTGGTGTGAGGGTCTGGAAGGCAGAGGGACACTCCAAAGGGAGCAGAGTGTCCCCAGGCAGGGACAGAGGTGGAACTTGGCAGCGTTTGGAATTCCTCCCTCTTCTAATATTTCATAGAATCGCAGAATGGTTTGGGTTGGAGGGGATCTTAAAGCTCATCTCATCCCACTCCTGCCATGGGCAGGGACACCTTCCACTAGCCCAGCCTGACCTTGGACCTTCCAGGGATGAGGCAGCCACAGCTTCTCTGGGCAACCTGTGCCAGGGCCTCACCACCCTCACAGGGGAGGATTTATTTGTAGTATCTGTGTTAGTGATGAGTTTTCAGTCCAGGTGCTGGGAGCTGTGGAGAATGGGGAGCAAACCTGGAAAATCTTGGAAAAAACCAGCATATTTTGTGGGAGAGAGCATGGCTTCTCCTGGTACATCCTGCCCTTGCTGGCTGTCCTTCCCCATCCATGTGGAAGTTGAGGGCTGGAGAAAGGCACAGTTGTGGATGTTCCGAGGATTGATGAGGATGTTTCTCGGGGATCTCAGTGCCCTCACTATGGATTTCTCGTCTGTTTTACTCACAGTCCCAAACTCGTGGGAGTCCAGCCCTCAGAGGGAACCTGGGGGAGGGATGAGCCAAGTGGCTGCACACTCATCTCCTGACTGTCCTTGAGGCTGAGGTGGAAACGTTGATTCTCCCAGAGTCATTTTGGACTAAGTGCCACATAGACCCTACTAATGGCACTCTACACCAGGCAATCTGGAGATATATTAAACCCGGGAGCTGCTGCAGGAATGATTTGCATGTCAGTGACAGGAGGGAAATTGCCTTGTCGTGTCTCTCTGGGTTTTGATCCTGTGAAGTGCCGGGTATTCCAGCTCCAGTCCATTTAATTGATTCCCTGAGGCAGTGGAGGCCTCCTGGGATAATGAGGGCTCCCAAGGAGAAGATGCTCAGTTATCTCCTGCTTTTACCTCCCTGCTCTTCTGGCTGAGTGAAGAGGGGAGGAAGTCAGCTAAAAATGAAATGTGATGTTTATTTGCTAAAAATGAAATGAAAAGTGATGCTTGCTAAGAGGGATTTTGTGGCCATGTAGGCTCCCAATATCCATCCCCCTGCACTGAGATTTCTTGATCTCTGACACACTGGAGAGCAGGGAAACCTGCTTAGGATCCCACACAAAAAGGAGCCACCTGGGTTTCTGATGGCCACCCAGAGGGAAACAACCTCCTGGTGTTCCCTGCTTGTGACAGGGCAAGGGAAAGGGATTAAAACTGAAAAAGAGGAGGTTTAGATGGGATATTGGGAAGAAATTGCTTCCTGTGAGGGTGGTGAGGCCCTGGCACAGATTGTTCAGAGAAGCTGTGGCTGCCCCATCCCTGAAAGTGTCCAAGACCGTGCTGGACAGGGCATGGAGCAACATGGGATAGTGGAAGGTGTCCCAGCCCATGGAATGAGGTGATCTTTAAGGTCCCTTTCAACCCAAAACCATCCTGTGATTCCATGATTCTATGATCTTTTCCAGGTGCCAGAGGAGCAGTGGGATCAGGGCAGCCTGGCAGAGAAGAGTGTGCAGCAGCCACACTTTTGGGGGACCCCTTCGTGTGAGACACCATTTAACAGTCACATCTCTTCACACTTCCCGTCTCTAGGCCTGGAATGTAGGATGAGGAGGCTAAAACAGGCTGAGGGTGGGTGTGCTGTGGGAGCAGATTACAAAAGGAGCTATTTTCCCTTGTAAGCTTCTCAGCTCACCCCCTGCTTAGGTCCTGGCAGCTGTCAGAGCTCAGCAGGGGTCCCGTGGAGATTTGGGAGGGCAGAGAAGCACACTCGGAAGTGGCACTTCTTGCTGGTCCCGTGGTGGCACCAATGCCACTGACTGTCATGGAGCAGAGACAGTGGTGGCTCCAAGGCCACCTGACAGTCTTGGATGACCTCAAGCTCTTCCCTCCTTGGATTTCACATTAAACCTTGACCTGGTTAGGTCTGAGAATGACAGGATCCTCATCACTCTTGCCTCTGTTTTTTTAACTTGGTGATGTTCAGCTGCAGGAGGTTTTTGGTGGCTGGGAACGGATCCAGTGGTGTCCAGCTGGAGCAAATTCCTCATGGGCAGCAGTCCCTGTCCTTCCTGGCTTGGCCTGGGAGACCAGGATATCCTGGGCGACCAGGGTGGGTGCAGGATGAAGCCAAGGGAGAGGCCACCTGTGAGTGGTCTGGGTCAGCCCTGTGCTGTGGAGGGATATGGAAGGACATTCCTCCTTAAAGAAAAGGGATATTTTTCCTGCCAGGAGAGGGGACATTGCTCGGTCACCATGGCAACTGCAGCTCAGGGATGCTGGGGACACAACAGTGCCTTGGCAGAGGTGCTGGGGATGCTGCTGGAGGCCAGGATGTCCTGATCCCGGGCTAATTCCCAGCATTTCAGTCAGTGTGGGCTGCCTGGGAGGGGCTCTGCTCTGCCAGGATCTGGTAATGGGAATACTCCTGAATGCAGCCTTCAATCAAGCTCCTAAGTCCCAGGCAGAGAAACAGGAGCTCTGGAGCAGAGACCTTGGGAACCACCTAGCACTTTAGTTTTGCTTCTCTATGGATCTAATTTTCCAAAGGTTCCCAGAGCCTTGGATATTCAAATGGCTCTTTCTATGTGCTGATTGTTAAAAATCCAAACCAAAGCAGGTGGATGATCCTTTATAAGTCATAAAGCACCTCTGTGGTTGGTAACAGTGAGGAGATCTGATCTCAGGGGCTCTGCACAACTCTTCCCTCAGCACCTACACTCAGAAACCAGGCAGGAGTTGGAAAATAGGGATTTGTAAAGCAAGTGGAAGAAAAGGATTTGCAAACCTGTGCTGTTCTAGTGGAGCTCAGACACTGCCTTGGAATTACAAAGATAGAGCATGTGTCGTTCCCAGCTTTCTGTGGTGCTCTGCTAATTTTCCTGCATGCTGAGAGATAAAATGGATCCTCTGGAATTCCTCCAAATTAAAACCCAGGCTCCCTCTTTCCCTGACAGCAGGCAACAGCCCCTGTTTGTCACCAGCAGCATAACTCCACCTTTATCAGGTGCCTCCAGCGCTCCTCTAAACTGAGGGCTGTGAAACATTTCCCTGGATTTCATTACTTTGGAGATGGAATGTTAAATCTCTCAGCTGGGCTTTGTGGCTGCACCAGGCAGAGGCTGAGCTGGAGCAGGAGCTGTGTGTGGATCCCTCTCTGCTGTTGGGTTGAGCGCTGTGTGGGAGCTCTGTGTGTTCTCCCTGTGCAGGTGCTGGGCTCCCTGTCCCTCCCTGAGCCTCTGGCTGCCTCTTCCCACAAGGAATGATGCTGGAATGGGCTGCAGCAGGTTTCTGTTCGGGCTGGGTGAAGGGATGGGAGAAGCCAAGTGCTTTGTGTTGATGCTCCTGTGCCAAGTCTGTCCAGGCCTCGTGGGAATCCTGTGGGATGTGGGTGCAGCCTTTTCCCAGGAATGCAACACAGAGCTGTGGAAATCAATCCATCCCAGCTGGAACACACACACACACACACACACACACACAGAGGCTGGTCCCTCCTCTGTCAGCTCAGGTGATCTGTCCAAACCTGCAGTGAGGAAACCTTTCACTGTTGCTTCTTTCCTCGTAGCCAACTCATTCCCTGTTTTCTGGCTCTCGGATCTCACCTCTGCAGCCTCCCAGGTAGAGTTCCAGCTCTTCCCTCCCTCCTTGGGCTTTTTCCTGTGTCTTGTGCTCATCTCCAGGGGCTGCAATTCCAGCTGTTTGCAGGTAAGGTCAGCTCTTGCCAGGTGAGCCCAAACCCCAGCCCAGCACGGTGGCACCTGGGTGAGATCAGGCCCTGCTTCCTGGTTCTGCATTCCCAGACTTCTGGCTGATATATTCAGGGGCTACCAAGGAAGGGAAAACCTGAGGCTGGAGTGGAGGGGAGGTACCTGGTGATGGATCACCTGGCTCATTAGTCCAGCTACCAGATTAGTGACAGCAAACAGCAATTCCCATGGGAACTTTTGAATGTTGGGACTTTCAGAACCTCACCTTTTAGAGTTATTTTGTTTGCAGGTGTTTCCCTGAGGCTGCTCTGCCATCAGAGGTTGGTGTTCCATCAGCCATAGACCTTGTGTTCCATCAGCTTGACTTCCCAGAGCATGAACCTGCTCCCAACCAGCGTCTGCAGAGCCCAAACTCCCCCGTGTTCATGTTCTTGTTATTGCGCAGTCTCTGGTGGCTCCCGAGCTGACAGCTGGTAAAGATGGCATGAAATTGAGTTAATTTTAATGCCTAATTTGTGCAAAGCTGAAGTCAGAGTTCTGAAAGCCTTGCTTTGCCTTATAGAGCTGACACGTCTGCTGCGTGCACTGGCCTTTGATTCCTGAAAGTCTGTTTTCCTTCTATTTCACTGGGATGAGCAATTAGAGCAGCCCTTTGTGATCTTTTGTAAATGCTTTAACACCAGAGCAGAGAATCCCAGGCTGTTTGGGAGCTCCCCCAGCCCTCCCTGAATCGCAGAGTCATGGAATGGTTTGGGTTGGAAGGGACCTTAAAGATCATCCCGTTCCACCCCCTGCCATGGACAGGGGCACCTTGCACCACACCAGGCTGCTCCAAACTCCAACCTGGCCTTGGACACTTCCAAGGATGGGGCAGCCACAGCTTCTCTGGGCACCCTGTGCTGGGGCCTCACCACCCTCACAGGGAAGAATTCCTCCCCAATATCCCATCTAATTGTGGCCTCCAACTGCGCCGCCCTCCTGCACCTTTCCCTCTCCAGTTCTGATTTTCCTGACAAAGCCCTGAGTTTGAGCAACTCTTGGCTTGTGGAGATATTGGAGAAGCTGTGGTATTTCTTGTTTTGAAGCTTAAAATAGCCTGGAATTGGCTCTTTATGTTTCCCAGAGTCTGCTTGGCTCTTCAAACCAAAGTGAACCCACCACGACTCGAGCGGGAATTAAAGGCCCTGGCTTGAAGTCCGTGTGTGTTTTACAGGCCCAGGACAGCTCAAGGAGGAGCTGCTCCCCTGATAAGAATTATTCTGGATCACAATAAAAGCCACATTAGCTCAAGGCTTCTTCAGGCCTCATTTTATAGTGGCTGTTAAAGACTGGAGTGAATTGCTCAGGATGATCCCTGGAGCACCACTGGAAATAGGGAAAGTGGAGGAACAAATAAAATGAAACATGTTTTGGGGCCCTGAAAATCATCTTTAGAAAGAACTTGGTGTGATTAATATTATTTTCAGACCAATGTTCTCTGCCTAAGTAATGTCAAGAAAGTGTCTCGAGCAGCTCCCTAATTTGTGAGGGTCCCAAAGGCACAGCCTTGGAAAGGAATTGGATTTACACTTGTGAAAAACAAATTACAGACTGAGGGCTCGTTAGATGGTTTGGAATTAATTTATTGATCCGAGGCTGGAGTGGGAGGAAATAGAGGTGGGAAAATAGCTGGGTGCACTTTATCCCCAAACACACAGGATTGTGTCACTGAAGGGGATCAGGAAGCAGTTTTTTGGTGACTCCTTGGATTTGAGGAGCTCATGGTGGGACAGAGGTGCTGGGATGGGGCTCCCATGGATCCGTTGGGATGAAGGAGAGAATTTCCTGGCTTTGGAAGCCTGTGATGGCCTGGGAGCAGAGCAGGGTTCTGTGGGATGCTGTGCCCTGCTCCATCAGCACAGCAATAAATCTCCCACCTGCAGATGCTGTCATTCCCTGGAAATGGGGTGTAGAGAAGATGAAGCCAGGCTGTCCTTGGAGGCACAGAGTGACAGGCAAAAGGGTGATGGCGTGAGGGAATGTTCCACTGGAAATAAGGAAAAACCCCTTTGCAGTGGGGGAGTCACCCCAGGTCAGGGACGAGAGCAGTGGTGGGATGTCCAACCTTGGGATGCTCAGACTCACTTGGAGAAGGTCCTGAGTGGTCTGCTCTGATCTGAGGATCTCCAAGGCCCCTTCCAACCTCAATTAATCCATGATTAATCCAAATAGTTCCAAATACAAGTGTGCTTTTACCCAGCCTGAGCTCCAGCTGTAAAAGGCACCCAAATCCAGGAAGCTTCAACAGCAACCTTATTTTTTTGGCCAAATATGTGGAAAATATATCAGGCATTTGCCATCCAGTGTGATTTTTTTTATTGCTGTTTCCAGCCATGCCCTCTCTGCTTGCTCCCTGTGTGTCCCAGACCTGTCACAGTGGAATAAGTTCCAGTGAAAGCTGGAAACTTGGCAAACTTGTGCAGTATAAAGTGAACCTGGTGTTTCTTTTTAAAGGCTGAAAATAAATACATTAAAACCAAGGATAAGGGAGTCTCTGGGTCCTCTCCTGGCAGGCTGCTTTCCCATGTTTATCTGATAACCTGCTGGCCAGTGCAGAGGCACCGATAGCTAAAAATAGGGAGGGAGCTGCTCCATTGGGTCTGGGATAATCTGTTTTGGAGGGAAATGGTCCATCATGCAATCCTGGGAATTCACCGTCCTGTTTTTTTTAACATGGAGCAGAATTTGCAGCACTGCATCTGTAACGGGGTGTTTATCCCCAAGGCACGTGGTGTGATTGCCCCCACAGGTCAGTTCTGCTCTCCCCAGCGTTGGTTCCAGTGTTTTTTTGGGATCCCTCGTGGTGGCATTGCTTGGAGCAGGTCAGTGGAGCCCACCCAGCCTTGGCACCTACTGGTTTGTACTGGAAGCAGTGGGAGGGGGCTGCTGGGGGTGGCTGTGCCTGTTACAATTTGGGATTGGGGAAAGGGCTGATCTGGTGATCCTGGATATACCTGGAGGATTATTTGCCCTGGGAGTCAATGGCTTTGGCCATGGGCAGGGTGGGCACTCCCTGCCATGAAGGGTCACATGGGATACTTGGATCTGTTGGGATGAGCTCTGGATCCTCCACCTTCCAGCAGCAGCACCGCTGATTTCTCCCCCATTCTCCACAGCACAGGCACCCTGACCATCACCCCCAATTAACATTAATTATCTCATTAACTCCACTCACAGGCAGCTCTGTCCTAAATAATGAAGTGAAATTTCCCCCTGAACTGGGCCAGAAGATTTTCTTCTCTTCTTTTTTTGTATAAATGTATATTCCTCTTTCCTTCCTGGAGGCAGCTTTGGGCTTTGTTTGGCAGCAGCAGCCGTGGCTGTGGGATCTCATGCTCTTCCTCAACAAAATCCTCCCAAAGGAAGAGGAAGGGGAAGGGAAATAAGCTTCTGCCATAAATCCCAGGAAACCAGGGCCATTCCAGGAGCTCTCCCATGGCAAGTGTCACTGCCAGGGCCATTCCCAGGTCTAAGCCTGGGGGTCCTAAAGGAGGAGCTACACTTTGGATTAAAGGATTTGCCAATGTCTAATGAAGGAAGAGCCTCCAGGCTTCCCTTAATTAACAAATTAGTTCATATAGAGTCTCCCTAATTTGCCAAGTATAAAGCTGCCCTATTAATTAAACAAGAGGACATATTTTAATTTGCCAAACCTTACATGAAATTGATAAATGACTCACTTAAACCCTTCTTGGTGGAAGTTTCCAAGAGCAGTGATGGGGGATAAGCAAGTGGGATCTGACCCACCAATGGGATTTGGGGACCAGCAATGATCCCACAACCTCTCCTCTTATTGACCCATCCACTAATTGGGTCTGATTACATCCAAACTCTTTCCTCATCCCCTAAATCCTGTTAATTCACTGTTTTCTATGAGCAGAAGCTCCTCACCAGCTGAGCTGATGCCAGGATGGGAATGATGCAATTAAGGTGGGATATCCATGGAAATGCTTTACTTCTCCCTCAGGAATTCTGACCCTAAATCCCTCATCTCTGAGGGTGCTTTTGCCTCTTACTGCTGCGCAGTTTTACAGATCCCCCCAGTCCCAGCCAGGATGGATCAGGCTCTGAGGAACCTTAATTGAATCTTTAGGATAAAACCTTTCCATCCTCGCAGACGATCCGGAGCGTTAATCCTGGATAATGTGACACGGAACATTTCTGTGCCTCCTCGGTACAGCTTTCCCTCCTCATGTTCCCTTTGAGTTTGGATTGGTTTGTTTTCCAAGGCAAACTGTGGATCTGGCTCCCATCAACAGCACCCTTTCAACAGATCCCAAAATTTATATATTTATTGAAATAATTCTTAGATAAAGGGGCTATTTTGGGAATGGGCTTCTCGTGGCAGTCCTGGGAGAGGGTTGGATCCAGCATGGGATGAGCTTTAAGCACTGGGATGCTCAGGATGCCTCTGCCCAGAGGAAGATGCTGTGAGGGGACCCTGGTGAGGGCACAGGTGCCCCCACATCTCCCTGGCACTGCCCAGCAACTCTCTCCCTCCAGAAATAGCCCCACACTGGCATGAGCTCAGGAATATTTTGCTGTTATTTTTAAAAATTCCAGGGGAATTGGAGCTCAAGGGACCTGCACCAAGGCCACCCCTGGCCAAAAAAGGCCTGAAAATGGCATTGCTTTCTCGGAGCTGGCAGGAATGCTGAGGATTCCTGCAAGGAACCAACCACTTCCCAGCCTGGAGACAAGCAGCCCCCAAGTCCATCCCAGTGATGGGAAGCAAGGTTGGCAAAGCTGGAGGGCACAGTCACCTCTGAAACTGTTGTCTGTGCAAAGCCTTGCTCTGTGGAGCAGTGATTGCCTGGATGTTCATTGCAAGGAAGGTGGGTTTATTTATTATAAAAATCATAAATAAAGTAGGTTTTCTTGTGGATGTTTGGGAAGTTAAAGCCTTTTGGTTTTAAGTTTTTGTTATTAAGACAAATCCAGCTGGTGCCTTAAAGAATATTGGGTGTTTCCTGAGGGGTTTATCAGCCAGGACCCACCGATGGGTCTATTGTTTCTAAGAGATTTGAGGAATACTCACCTCTGTCTGTGTTTGGTATCTGCTCACTGTGATCCCGGCACACGGGACACCAGCTGTGGAAAAACATATCCAGAGGGATTTTAGTGTGATGCTGAAAGGGCTTTAGGGTGAATTAAGCTCCAGCAGTTTTGTGGCCAACACAAGGCCTTGGAGACCTCTCAGCACCACCTGACTCCCAGTGGGCTGCTCAGCATCCAAACCTGGAGCCCTGTCAGGGCTGTTTAACCCTCTTCCATCCTAAATTATCCCTTCTCCATCTGGAATCCCTCCAGGCCCAGGGATTGGTGCTCATGGTGCCACTGAGTGCAGAGTGAGGAGTTCAGGGATTCTGCCCCCCCACATTCCTGCTCCCACCGGTGTCCTCTTCCCGTTCTGCAAACCCAGAGCTTGCGGAATTTTTTTTTTCCTTGGAGCTGCAGACACCAGCAGTCCTGGCTTCCATGGTTCCCACACAATCTGTCATGCTAAAAAAAACCACAATGAGTGGGAGAAAAAGAGATGGATGACACATTTTCTGAAGGAAAGGGCTCAGGGTGATGAGAAAACACTCATTTCTGGCAAAACTAACAATGGGGTGTGATGGGAGGAACTGGGATGCAGAGCAGGGAATACCTGTGCTGATAGTGGAATCTGCCTGGACAGGAACCTGTTTTAAGGAAAACAAAGCACAAGGACACACAGAGCATCCCTCATGTGCTGCCTCCTCTGCCCTTTGGGCCATTGGGTCCCGCCTCCTCCGAGCAGCTGTGGGATAAAATTCCTTAAAATTAGATCAAGGCCATGAAGTGAAGGTGCAGCACCACACAGAAATCCAGCTTTCAGGCCCTCATGTTTCCAAACCACACTCCGTGAGGGGAAGAGGATGAAGGAGTTTGCAGCTTTGCACAGAGAAGCAAAGGGTGCTGGGAAATTTGGGAAGGAATCCCAAAGGATTTGGCTGTATACTCAGAGTCTGGATATTTGTGGGAAAATACTCAGGTGGAAAAGGTGCTGGGAAGGTTCTTTGGGGCTGAACCAGCAGCTCTGTTGTGCAAACCAGGCAGAGGTGCCCTGACCTGCCCATGCCAGCAGTGGGATACAGTGGGACAGGGTGCCAGCAGCCTTGGGATCACAGTGGGATCTGGCAGCCCCATCCCAGCCCCGCTGTGTTCCGGGGTCATGGAGCTGTTTATAAGCTGTTTTTTTCCATGATTGTATCAAATCAGCGAAACAGGGAACATGAAGTGTCTCTTTGACATCCTGTATGTGGGTTCTTTATTTGTGCAGTGACTTTTCATTTCCACTTGGATTGGGAGGCAGTGACGGGATTCAGAGCTTGGGAGCACAGTGGGTGTGAAGCCTGGAGCCAGAGGGATGAGTTCTCTGTGGGAAAGGCAGGGGGTAAACCCAGCCCTGAAACACTGGGATGTGTGGTAGGAGCCCCGTGCGGTGTCCTCTCAGCTCAACCCACCTCCTTTTCCAGCCATTCCCATCTATCCCCACGGCTCTGCCCAGGGCAAGGGAAAGTGCTGCTGGATGACTGACAAAGCTCCCCTGGAGAGGGAAAAGCTCCATGCAGTTTCTTCCCCATTAAGTGTGACATCTGTTTTGGGCTGAGTCAGGCGGGTTCCCAGCGCCCTCGGGGGAGGGAGACGAGGGCGAGTGAGCGCCTGTGCCGGCGGGGTCGGGTCTGCCGGGCTCGGTCTCTGCATCCCGGCTCGGCGGGGAGGAGCTGCGGGGCTTTTAATGGGCCTAAATCAATTTAGAGCTCTAATTGCTTTGCTCGGTGTGGGTGGCACTCGGTGCTCGCCAAGGACGTGGGGGCTGCCAAAGGCTCCGCTGGCTCCGGTGCCTGGAATTGCTGCTCCCCATCGCTGCTCCTGCAGGGCCGGGATGATTCTGCTCCGACACCAGGATAAACGGGGGGTTTATCCTGGTGCAGGCGCTGCTGCCGGCTGTGTTTCGCTGGGCAGGCGATGCTGGAGGGAAACCCCAAACCACAGCCCAGGGCAAATGCTCGAGAGGGGACGTTGAGTTCCCAGTCAGCGTGTTTTTATTTCACCATCTTGCTACGCACAGAGATGAGGGCCTGGGAGCAGGATCCTGCATCCTACCTGGACCAGGGGAGGAGGCAGGTGCCTGGGAAAGGAGTAGTGCCAAGAGGATGGGTCCTGCCTCAGTGCTGTGCATGTGCAGAGCTCAGCCTTGCTGGGAACACTGGGACTGTGCTGGCTCTTGGCTCGGGACCCCTCGGTGTCGAGGTGCCCCAAGATCAGCCCTCGGCAAGGCCACATTCAGGAGCATCAGTGTTCTGTCATTCCCAGCCCCACTACACAATGCAGTGGTTTTGGGGAGCCCCCAGGTCCCACCACGTTGCCCACTGGTGCCACCCGAAGCTGCCTGGGATGAGCGTCCCTTTGTGGCACTGTTTGATTCGGGCACACCAAAGGTGGTTACTTCTCTCCCTTGCTGGCTGGATGCAGATGTTTCGTGGCCTTAATTAACCTTAATTAATCACCTTTAATGTATAACCTTCCTTTCAGCTGGGTAGAGCGTTGAACTGGTTGGTGGCAAACCCAGGGCCAGTGTTGCTTGGACCTGTGCTGGAGCAAATCCTGCTCCTTCTCCAAGCTGGAAGGGGGTAAGATGGGGGTGTCACCCCCAAGCTTCCTTGTGTTTCCAAGGTGATGCCTTTGCACCCAAACCCTGCCCTGGCTCTTGTGCCCCTGGGCTGAGCCTGGGACTGAGATGGCTGCAGCTGGAGAGTGCAGGGACTGCGTGGGGAGGGAAGGAATCTTCCCAGTGCCACATCAAGTGTGGAGTTATCCAAACCTCCTGCTCTGTGTGGGTGGGGGCTGCGCTGTTCAGTTCTCACAAACTGGGGCTGCCCCAAAAAGTCTCCCATTTCAGGCGAGGCTCCCCCTGAACCCCATCCCTGCATCCAGCCTTGCCCATCCCTCCTGCCCGAGGCAACCCAGTGCCTCTCTCAGGAACCCCAGTGCCCCCAAAAGACTTTCCTTGCAGGTGTTAGTGGGGCTGTGAGGGACAGAGCTGCCACCACAGAGCCCCTGCAGGCTGAGAGTGCTGCCTGGAAGCAGCTGCAGCATCCTGGTGCTAATGAAATCCATCGGGAAAGCAGTCCCTGAGCAGCAGCAGCGGCGTTTGGGAGCCAGATTTGCTGAGGGGAAGTGACTCAACGTCTTGGAAGGAGTTGGGGGCGGTGGAGGGGGCAGAGGACAGCGGTTGACCCAGGGTGGGGACAGCACGGGGGGTGGAGGGGGGCTGGCAGCCACCTGCCTCCCCATGGAGAAGCAGCATCCCTCTGGAGAGCTCTGTGCTCCTCTATCCCTCCTTAGGGCGGTGTGATCCCGGCCTGGGGGACGGGACAGGAAAGGAGGCCCCTTGGGAAACAGTTGTTGCTTCCTCACGCTGGGCCGTGGCAGGATCCGGGCCAGCGTTCCCAGCTCCCGGAGTCACACCCTCTCCCAGCTGTTGCTCGCCGAGCATCCTGCTGCCAAGAAAACCCCGGTGATGGATGCAGCCGGGACTCCTTCCCACTCCCCTCGCACTTAAAACCGGCGGGGAGCGGCCCCGTGCCTGCGCCTGATCCTGCTGCACAGGGATCCGCCTGGGAATGGGATCCCGCTGCCACCCTGGACACCTTGGGCACCCTGACCTCGTCCTGCCTAACAGGGAGCAGTGGGAAAGCGTGGCACCACACAAGGTATTTGGGAAGGTGATTGGAAGGCTTATTGGGGGAATACTGGGAGCACTGGGGTGCGTTAGTGGAGGGACTGGGTGTGTTACTGCTGAGTGGATGGGACAGGACCTGCGGCAGAGCAATGGGGAAGACCCAGACCTTGTGACCTCCCCACAGTCCAGGGCCACATTTCTCCTGGTTTTAAAAGTTTTGGGAAGTGAATGGCATTTCCCACTGTCATGGGGACACTGCTCCCCTCGGGCAGAGGGGCTGCACCCCACTGGAGACCTGCCAGAGATGCCACAAGTGTGGCACATCCTGCAACACCCCTGGCACCAGCATCCTATGGAGGTGCCACCCCATCCCAGGGGTCCTGGGAGAGAGGGACCCCAGCGTGCCAGTCACGAGCTGCCCAGTTGGCACATCCCCCCTGGTGCAGACGTCTGGGTTTTGGGTCTCTTCTCCTTTCCCCGCTCTGGCCCCACTGATCTGGCACATCAGCACTTTTCCTCCTGATTCAGCCTCGGGGATGTTGCGACACTGCCCCGTTGTGCAAAGTGGGCCCCGGCCCCAATTCCTCTTTTTTGGCTCCTGTGGGAGCTCAGCCACGTGCACAGGGGGTCGTTGCCCCCACCTGCACGGGACATGATGGCTCCCACAGGGAATTGCTCTCCGCTGGCATCACCTGCCGACTCCGGGTCACAGCTGGGCAGCAGTTTTCCAGCTGTTGTGCGGCGGCTCTAAGGAAACTGGGATATCTCCCTTGTGTGTGTCTGAAGCCAGAAAGCTCATGGATATTTGTGGTGACAGCAGGGGGTTGCTGTGGTTGAAGTGATGCTCCAGTGCAGGTGCACAGTGCCAGCTTCTGGTCCAGGTATTGGTGTCTCCCTCTGGATGGGCTCTCCTGGCCCAGGGCAGGGATTTGTGTCCCTCCAGGCTCAGCCCGTGCCGGGTCACACCATGTGTGCCACCAGCAATTCCCACCTCCTCACAGGGTCCAGACCAGGATGGCCCTTGGCTGGTGACTCTCTGCTTGGGGTCCCAGTGCAAACCAGGACAGGCTGATTCATCACTGGGAACGCGCTTCTGGATCCCACCTTAACTCAGCTGGATGAACAGGTGGGAACAGGCAGGACCTGGTGAGGCAGGGACACGGTCCCTGTTTTCCATGCATCCCAGGGATGGCTTTGGGTTACTCCACTCCTCCATGTGCGAGGCCAGGAGCATCGCAGCAGTGGGGCAGGGACATGAGGGTCCTGGGGAACAGGGATGAGCGGCATCCAGAGGTGGAAAAACCTGAGGGGACCCTCTGGCTGTGCTCAGCAGGAGAAACAAGACCACAGTGAGGGATGGCCAAACCTTTCCTGAGGGGTCCCACGGGGCTCCCAAGCCACTGTGGGCAGCACAGGGTGGTGGATGGGACACGTCACTGAGGGCAGCCGCTGCCACATCCCCTCTTGTGTCCAGCTGAACCCACGGTCCAAATCCCACATCCTCCCGCAGAGCTTTGCTTCCCCCTTCCCAAGCTCTCTGTGCTGAGCTGGTTTATCTCACCAGCTGCATTTATTTTCCTCATCCTCCCATTCCCTGTGCATGTCCCTGGAATGAGAAACTTCCACAATATCCCTGTCAGCTCCAGCTTGGACGCCAACCGACCCAACCCTGGGGTCATTTCCATGCCAGCCCTAATGTGGGTATAGAAGAAGCAGGGATGTCTAATCCAGCCTCCAGATGCTGAAAAATCTTTGGGGATTTATCCAGCTCAGGTAAACATGTCTGGATTTATATATGTATTAATTTCTTTATTCTTATAGGAATTTGGGAGGAGGGTTTTGCTGTAGATTTGCAACTAGTTGAGGTTTTTTGCTCGCCTGTTGTTATAAAGGGCATTTGGATGACACAGGACGGTGGGTGCTGGGGAACTCTGGGATCTCTGCTGTCCTCCACCCCAAACCCCCTATTTTCCCTAATTTTCCATAAAATCCCCACCTCTTTTGGAGCTGGGCTTTGCAGCCTGTGGTGACAGAAACCCTTAATGGTGGGAAAACTGCACGGAAGGGAGAAGAGCTGGGTGTGAATCTGGGGGGGTGATGTCCTTACAGTGTGGCAGTGTCACCTCGGTGGGGACAGGGAGAACAGGGGGGCTTTTCTTTCCCGTGCTGATCAGCATTCAGCTGGGAATGCCAAACACAGCTGCAAGGATGCTCCTGCGGATCCGGGGGGACTTTCTCACTCGGGGGGGGCTGATCCTGCTGCCCCATCTGTCCCTCTCACGGTCACGTCCGTCCCCCAGCAGACTTATTTCCTTTTTCTCGCTTTCCTTGTTCTTTGTACCCTCCAAATCCGGAGTGATGTCCCCAAGGCTTTGTCCCCAAGCAGCCATGTCGAAGCCCAAGCCATGGTCAGGGACATCCCTCCCTGTGCTGCTGGGATGTAACAGGGAGGATGCTGCAAAAAAGGGAGTTTTATTGCTCTTTTTATTACCTGAAAAGTGCCAGGAGAGCCTCGGATTATTAGAAAAAAAAAAAAAAAAAGAGAGAAGAGGAGGTGAAAGAACTTTTATTATTTTGGAAGTCAAGTCATTTTAAGCAGCTCAGAAACACAAACTGCCCTTTTCAAAGGAAGTCTTTCCCTATGTAGGTACAAACGCCCAAGATTTTCCCCTTTAATCCTCAAACCTCCCTAAGAAGAGAATGGATGGAGCAAAAGGCCGGGATTTTACTAACGGGGCGGCTCTTAACAACACTTTGTGCCAGGGAAGGATACATTCCTTTGCCTGGATTCTGCTGGAGTTTCACGCTGGCAAGAGCCTTTCATGACCCACATTTTGAGGTTAAACACAAGTTTCTGCCTGGACTGGGGTGTGTTCCCCATCGGGGTGACCCCATACCGTGGCTGGGGGTATCCATGGGATCCATCCCGTTCCGAGCTGTCCTGTCCCACACAGCCCAGCCAGTGCTGCCCAGATAAACACTGACTCATGTTATTCTGTCCCACCCTGGGCACAGCAGCTTTTTTAAGGCTGCCTTTTCCAGCTATTCCTTTTTTTCCTGTGCTGGTCACACGGGGTGGGGGACGAAGCCTTAGCTGGGATGTCTGGAGCAGCTGGGATTGCTGAAGCCTGGGAGTCCCGACTCTGTGGTGGTGAAGCAGGATGTGTGTGAGTGCCGTGGATGCAGGTAGGGATCAGGATTCCCACCACCCTCAGCCTTGGGGAAGAGCCCCGTGCCTCAGTTTCCCCTAAGGAGACTTGCTGTGCCTCTTCCCTTTGCACTGAAGACCCCCAGCTCCTGGGGGAGCATTGGGAGAGCTTCCAGCCTGGATCCTCATGGGCAGCAACCTGTGCTCAATCTGCTGCTGCTTCTCCCATGGCATCTCCCATGGCATTCCTCATCCCTTTCAGCCTGCTGGAGCAGGACTGAGGGATCAGGGATGGTGGCAAGGCTGGGATTGTGGCCTGGAGCAGTTTTGGGCAGGGCAGGGCTCGGGGTTTTGCACTGGTGAGGTATAAGCTCCCTTTTTACAGGAGTAAATCCTAACTGGGACTCCATCCTGGGCATCCTGGTGGGGAGTGGGATGCTGCAGCAGCTGTTGCCAAAATAAGGGGGAGTTGGAGCTGGGTCCCCAGAGCTGCTTTGCCATTCCTTTTGGTTTCTTGCTCCACTGAGCCCTGGCAATTCCCGTGTGGCACTGGGAGCTGGATCCCAGCAGGAAAGTCCCTCCCGTGTAACCCTGGGCTGGGAAAGTGTGGGTGCTGAAAAGATGGATGGGGGTGGCTGCAGGTGCCAGCTTGGGATGGGGCTTGCATCCATCTTCCCTGGGGCACGAGATCTGGCCCATGGAATCCCTAGGGACACTTGGGATCCAACCTGCAGGGTGGGACTCAAGCTCATCCAGAGCAATCAGCCCCCATGGGACTGAGACCAGCATCTGCCACATGTCCCCAGGGACATCCCTGCCCTCCAGGGACCTCCAGGACTGCACCAGGGCTCAGTGGGGGCCAATACCAGCAGGTTCAGGGGGACATGGAGATCCTGCTTTGCCCCGTGCCCTTCCCAAAGCTCCTCAGCTGAGAGACGGTGTGTTCTCCCGGACATCTGCTGGCAATTCCCCTCTCCCGGGGAGTGGAGCTGTGCCGGGGCTGCGTGGGCAGCTCCTGTTCCTCTCACCCGCCGGAGGAAGTGGGTTGGGGTTTTGGGGTGTGCTGGGAGCTCGGAAGCCACTGCTGGAAAGAGGGAGGGAAGTGCTTGAAGGAGAAACAGGTGGAGCAGCTGTGCAGGAGGGGTGAGCAGAGCCCTCCCTGACACCCGCCCGCTTCCCAGGGGATCTTTTGTCCTGTCCCCGGGTGTCCCGCGGGTGCTGTGGGGGGACAAGAACCAACCCAGGAGCACCCCCAGTTCCTCCAGGGCTGCAGACCCGGCACAGGCAGGTCCCAGCCCAGTTTCATTGCATGATGTGGATTAAAGTGTGATGCACTCTGACAGCTCAGGCAGGACCTGATGTGCTCAAAAGCTGCTCTGCCGGTTTGATTTGATTTTTATTTGATTTTATTTGATTTGCTTCTACTTTTGTTCCCGCAACCTGTACCAGTTCCTCCAGTAAAAGCCTGGCCCGCGGGCACTGAGGGGACAGGAGGTAGTGCTGGCAGCCTGCCCATCCCTGTAAATCCTGGTGCAGGGCTCTGGCACCGCCCGTGCCCGGTGTTCCCTCCTGCCAGGGTGCCGAGCATTCCCTGCCCTCCCTGTGTCCCTGGCAGGCGAATCCAGACGAGCTCCCCCCGTTTCCCCACTCACATCCGTCCCCCGCCCGCCTGGGCTGGCCACGGAAGAGTTTTCGCCCAGAAAAGCTGGATTTGAACATTTTCTGCTGTTCTCTCCGCTTCCTGTTGCCTTCCCAAGAACAACATCCCTGACCTCATCCGCGGGATGCTGCCGATGTGCCGCCCGTCGGGAGTCCCAGCCGGCGCCCCGGCCTGGGCTCGGCCTTCCCTGGGTACCAAGACAAATACAGCTGCAGGAATGTCGGACCAAGAGGCTATTTTGGGTAAATCCTGTGCTCATTTTTGTTGAGGTAGGAGGACACAGATGAATAGACTGAAGGGAGAACAGTGGTTTTGGCTCGAGCTGGGAATTTTCAGCCCGCAGAGCAGCGATGAAACACTTGTAGTATTATATGGCTTTTTTTTTTTTCCTCCCCAGACGTTGTTTTTGGGGTTTTTTTCCAGAGAGAAATGCAGGAGGTTTCATGCAGCTGCCCTCTCCATTTTGGGGAGGGTTGCAGGGAGGCAGGTGGGAATTTGCTGGATGATTTTCCAGGGTCTGGGCTCCCAGTGCCCATCCTGCCCATGAGCTCTCTGGAGCCGTCTGGAACGTTCATGGTGGGGGTGGCAGCTGCCTGCCTGCTTCTGTGGGGTTTGGGATTGCTGCTCAAGAGCGCTGGAGACAAACCCATCCCATGCCAAATCCCAGGGGGAAACAGAGTCCTGATATTCCTGTTGCTCTCTGCCATCCTCATGGATGAGGATTGAGGCCAACCTGATGCCCAACATGGCAGAACAAAATAAATAGACAAAATAAATAACTTATTAGACAGAGCTTTAGATTGTCTGAAACTCGTCAGGCTCAGCATTTAAAAATAATAATGAAAAGGAGATTTTATGTTAAAAATATGTAAGTGGTCACAGTGGGAAGAGGAGCCTGTGAAACTCAGAAATTGCTCCTGCCCACCTGGAGCAGGGGCTGAACGTGGGGTCTGTGTGACCCCATGGTGGTGAGGGGTGATGGGTGTCCAGCCCTGGGGATCCCTCACCCCACAGGTGACACCAATGACACCATGGTGGAAATGGGGGTGGGTGGCATTTTGGGGGGTTTCTCCATGGTCGTAGAGCGAGTCCAGGGAGCTTTGAAGCTCTCTGGGTGATGGGTGGTGGGATGGGAGAGGGTGGATGGCATGGGATGGGATGCAAGGAAGTGGGGTGGGGTGGGATGTGATGCAATGGGGTGTGGTGGGATGGGATGCAATGAAGTGGGACGGGATATGAGGCAATGGGGTGGGGTGGGATGGACATGTAGCTTTGGGTTCTCCCACCTTTTTTCAGGAAGGTGATGACCTGAAAGCTGCTGTTTCATAAAGCAGCGAGTCATTACCCAGGACATGAACATTTGGAGGCAGTTCTGCTGATTCTGTTCCTTCCACCGGATCATCAACTTTAATTCATCTCTTGACCATCAAGGTTTTACCAGGACAAGACCTCTTTCCAGCTCCAGCTAATTCCTAAACTTTACACTAAAAACTCATTTATTCTGGCCTCTTATCACCCCCTGGAGTTCAGCAAATCGGGAGGGGTGATGGGGTGGGATTTAACCCCCTGGCCAGGAACTTTGCAGCAGCAATGGCAGGAAGGAACAGGAGGAAAAGCCCAGGGAGAAACAATAGGTTCCAACACAAACACCATGGGAATTTCAAAGCAGGGCTGGCGAGAGGGTGACGCTGAGGGGACCTTCGAGGTGAAATGCCTTGGGAACAGGGAGTGTCCCTGGGTGGGCAGAGCCACATCCCTGCTCCAGGACACATCTGGGTGCAATGCTCCGTGCTGGGGCTCACACAGATCCTGCTTCTCATGCCAGGGCTTGCTCAGACTTTGATGGCTTTTGGCTTTAACTCACTGTGATGGTTCACAGGGGGTGATTTAACCTGTTCAACGAGGGCTCCAAGTGCCTGCTGGAGACTGGAGTCTGATGATGGCAAACAACACTGTTGGGTATCACAGTTAACATTTTGGTACACACAGGACACCAGCTTAATTGGAAAGATAACCATATGAGAGTTCAGGGTGCAAAACAGATAGTGCAGATAACGCACCTCATGCACATTTATGTCTTTATTTATAGTAACGTGGCTGTGGAGTTGATTGTCGGTTCTTTGTGAGCACCTACAGATGCTGCTCCTGTTTGGTGCTTGTACTGAGTGTACAGTACAGGATTTCTGTCCTGGGTTATACCAAAAGCTGGTGGGATCAGGGCAGGACCCCAACTTCACCAGACTGGTGGCAAGGAGGTCCCCAGGCCAGCACAGCCCCCCCAGAGGAGGCTGCACGGGGTTAAATTGCAGCAGCAGAGTCTGTTTCCTCCCTTAATTCCATGTCTGAGGGTTAATGGCCTTTGTTTGATCTTGGCTTTAATGTTACAGCTCTGTCCCTAGGCCTGTGTGGAGGGAGCTGCCTTTGTGCTGGGGGACACTGAACCACCACTGCACTGTGTGGAGCACAACCACCACACCAGAGAGGAGGTGAGAGGTGAGAGGGTGCTTGGCATCAGTGGGGCTAATGGGCAGCTGCCCACTGGGTTTTCAGTCCAATTTGCTGTGCTGTGGGGAGAAACAATGCAGAAGAGCCATAATGTGTTGCAGCTTGGAAGGGTCTCAAAGCTGATAATGAGCTGTTAATAAGCGTTATCCTGGTTTTAACTCTGGAAGTGGGCGGGTAATGGACATTTTCTGCAGGATGAAGCTGCAGCCACATCCTGGTGGAGATGAGGGGCTGAATCATGTCCTGATGTCTCAGGGTCAGGGGGTGGGAACTCCGTGAGGAGCTGCAGGAACATCTTTCTCTGGGGCCAGTTGTGGGTTCCCCATGGGATCCCCCACACCTGTGTGCTCCATCATGGAGGATCCCCCACACCTGTGTGCTCCATCCCTTTACTCCCTGTCCCCTCCTGCCCACATGCGTCGGGGGGCTGTGACCCTCCCGCTGTGACTGACACCATGTGTTTGCCCAGCAGAGAAACATCACCAGCTGGAGATCCTGGGGCTGCCCAGGCTGTGAGTTATCCAGATAATGGCCCTTTCCAATTTGTCCAATTTCTTGGATGATGCCGATAACTACAGTGACTACCAGGATTACATCTACGAGGATGTGAGCAGTGTGTGGGTAGACCCGTCCCACGACCTGAAGGACATCGCGAGGATCCTCTCTGTCATCATCTACACTGTGTCCTGCGTGCTGGGCATCCTGGGCAACGGCCTCGTCATCGCCATCATCACCCTGAAGATGAAGAAATCGGTCAATGCCATCTGGTTCCTCAACTTGGCCGTGGCCGACTTCCTCTTCAACATCTTCCTGCCCATAAACATCGCGTACACGGCCATGCGCTACAACTGGATCTTCGGCACGGTCATGTGCAAGCTCAACTCCTTCCTCCTCATCCTCAACATGTACACGAGCGTCCTGCTGCTCACCACCATCAGCTTCGACCGCTACATCTCGGTGGTTTTCCCTGTCTGGTCCCAAAACCACCGCTCGACCAACCTGGCGTATTTGGTGTGTTTGATCATCTGGACCATCGGCATCGTCATGAGCTGCCCCTCCCTCGTCTTCCGAGACACGGCACAAACCCGAAATTCTGTGATTTGTTTCAGCAACTTCTCCCTCTCCAGGAACAAGTCTTACCAAGCCCTGGCATTGATGAGGCACCGCACGGTGAACATCACCAGGTTCCTTGGTGGGTACATCCTCCCCATAACCATCATCACTTTCTGCTACATCGCCATCGTCTTCAACCTGCGTCGGAACCGCCTGGCCAAGTCCAAAAAGCCCTTCAAGATCATTGTCACCATTATAGTCACCTTCTTCCTCTGCTGGAGTCCCTACCACCTGCTGAACCTGCTGGAGACAGAGCCGGGCATGGTCCCCCCCTCTGTGTTTGAGGTTGGCATCCCCATCACCACGGCCCTCGCCGCCTCCAACAGCTGCATGAACCCCGTGCTCTACGTCTTCATGGGCCAGGACTTCAAGAAGTTTAAGGTCACCATCCTTTCCAGACTGGTGAATGCCCTCAGTGAGGAGACAGGCCACTCCAGCATCGTTCACAGGAGCTTCTCCAAGATCTCTTCCATGACTGAGAAGGAGACAACAGTGCTCTAAATTCAACCTGGTGCCTTCAGGGGGGACATAGTCCTCTGGTGTTGGCCATACCCTCCACTGGGATGCTGGCCACCACTGTGGTGGTCCCTGGTGTGGGACAAGCATGGTCCAACACTGTCCTATAGTGTACTCCTTGACTGGTGTTGCTGCCTGGGGGCTGGAAGGGATGGGAGACCACCACTATGTGCACGTGGAGAAGACACGACCACCCTTAATCTTTGTGATTGCAAAGATTGTTGCACCAAACTATTTGAGGAAACACTTCAGGTCGTTCCTGTTTCACCTTTGCACTCTCTGACCTGGGAAGGGCATTCCTGGTGTTTCCAGAGACATTATGATGGGGTGGGGGATGTGTCTGGGAAGGCACCTCCCGAGGTGGGTGCTGGGTGGGCACCACCCCAGGTGATACCTGCTATGGCCAAACTGGGGACACTCCTCTCCTATGTCTCTCTTTAGCTACTCGTGTTAAACCCTGAGGTGTTTTGGTACAAGAGCAACGTGTTTGTAACTGTTGGAAGCACTTTGCACCCCAAGAAGCCCTGGGAAGTGTCCTCATACCCGCTTTGAATATCCCACTTCAATGAACTGAGAAGTCTCAAAGGTCTTCTAGGTGATCCAGACCCAGGGGATGGGGACTGGGCTCGTGCACAGGGTCACTGATGTGGAAAACTGAGAGAAAAAAAAAGAGAAAGATCAATTTGAAGTGTGTTTTGAACAATCTTCCTTTTGATGGGCACATTACACACGGTACATTTTGCAGAGGGATTTGATGTCTGGGAGCAGGAGTCCCAGTGATTCCTTGCAAAGGGCCTGAGTGGCACCAGGGAATGGGTTCGGGGGCTGAGAATGAGCTCCTGGACAGGATCTGCTGTCCCCTCCTGCATCCAGGTGGCCCTGGGAACTGGCTCCATTGATGGCATCTCCCTGGTGGGACTGATTGGTCCTGTGGGATGATTTTCTCTCTTCCAACCAGGCAGCAAACCCATCTTGGGAGACTCTGGGAGTCTTGTGGGAGACTCTGCTGCCACACACCAATCTCTGAGGTGAAGGGTGGGCTGAGCCACTGTCTCCATCTAATTTCACACACAGTTAATCTGGGAGCTCCTTCTCCATTAGGGCTTTTTGACTATGACACTGGTGTCACGCTTATTTATGTGTTGGTTTCTCCGTGTCACCCACAGCCTCTCACTCCCAGGAAAGTGAGAAGCCCTGGAGCTGGTTTTGGGCAGCCCCAGTGGCACCAGGGCCATTTCAGGAAGTCCCCACAGGAGCTTTGTGAAGGGATTGACATGCTGGCAATTGAGAGTCTGCTCACAGGTGCCCATGAAGGCTGAAATATTTATTTATAGCATTTCTTGAAAATCACAAAATGGAAAAAAACCATGAAGAGGCAGCTCCCAGGCAGAGGCAGAGAGCTATTTATGGGCTCCTGGTGGCAGCAGCTCATGCCAGACAGGTAGAAACCAAACCACAAAGTCCCAGTAATTGAGCTGCCGCCCTGAGCTGCGGGAACGCTGCGGATCAGAGCAGATGCTGCAGCAGGAGCTGGATTTCAGAGGGATTATCGAGCGTCCCCTCCGCCCTGGCACTGCCTCCCTGCACTGCCTTGATCTGCATAACCTCGTTAGTGTGATGGGGAGAGGGGAACAGCCACACTACAGGAGTTGGATCCATCCTTCCCTGGGATGAGACTGCCTGCAGCATCCCTGCCCCGGAACAGGGATCCCGATGGATCCGGTGTGTTTGGCTATGCTTTTGGTGCTGCTGATAGTGTGAGTTTGCTGGGGCCAAGTTTGTCCCCCAGGCCAGAGCAGGGAGGTGACCTCCTTCCCACCACTGTGGATCTACTCTGCTAAAAGTGGGAGATTTATCCTGAATGTTAAGAGTGTCCAGCCTGAGTCCCGAAGGGAAAAACAGCAGGGGATTTATAAAGGTTTATAAAGGAAATTAATGGGAAATTAAAGGGAAATTAGTGACTCCACCTATTGGGTGCTGCTCTTGAGTGCTCACCACACAGGCGGCTGTAGGACACACAGCACCTGGCTCCAGGTGTCTCCATATCTCCTGGGAGCTGGGAATTAGCTGCTTCCCCAGGGAGCAACGCCACAGTCTTGGGCTGTTCCATGTCCTATGACCAAGCCCAGGGCTACTCCAAGCCCAAATCCACACATTTTTTCGCCTAAAACCAGTGCTCAATCCATAACCACGGCAGATGCTGGAGCAGGGATGTTCCTCACTAATTTTGGTGGCTGGATTTTGCAAGCCCATCTATTCTTCCTGCAAAAACCGCTTTCCAAAAAAAACTGACTTGGTACTTAACCCGGGGTTAAATCATCACTATAATGACAGCTTGGGAATCCCAAGCTTCCCAAATGTTTGAGTTCATCCTTGTAGCTGTTTACTTATTTAATAAAAAAACCTGTTTTCCGTACAAATACCCCCAGTATGTGCTGAAGCTCATTGTATGGAGTGGGAAGGATCCAGGGTTTTTCACTGAGCAGTCACTTCCCAGTGTATATTCCTGACCCCTGCAGTTGAATTTGGAATTGCCAAAGTGGTCAGGAGCAGAGGGGTTGCAGGGCTGGGGCTCGAGCGACCGAGATGTGGTGCTCTGAGCCTCTTGGATGGGAAATGTCCCAAAGATGTTCTCCGGGGGATTCCCACTTTAATTTGTCCCTGAAAAGACCAAATGGCTCTTTAGGGGGAAAAAAATGTGTCTGTGTGCAAAAAGCAGCTGGAAGAGCATCATTTCCCTGTGTCCACATGTTGGATCACATCCAGAAAACTCTGTTTTTCCAAATTGAGTGAGGAATTATTAATACCTTCTTGGAGTTGGTGGGATCCCATCCTCTCTGGGATCTGTCTGTGGGATCTCCCTCCATCCCTCCCTGCAGGGGCTGCTTCCCCATCACCTCCTGCACCCCACAACCCCCCAAAACCCCTTCCTGCCCTATGCTTGAGGCTGTTTTGGGGGGACAGGGAAGCAGGGAAGGGGTTGGCTCCTGCTTCCCAGTGGGCTCCCAGTGCTCCATCCCAACATCCATCCAGACACCAGTGCTGCTGATCCATCCCCTCCTGCTGCTGGTTCTCCCCATCCTGGCAGAGTTTGGGGTGAGGGTGGGAGTAAAAAAGGGAAACATCCACTCAATTTTTATGGCTGGACCCTGTAACCTGCCAGGTTTTGAATGAGCCAGGAAATAATGACAAATCCCCAGGGAATATCAGTGATTCCTGTTCCCACGTCACCCACTGATCACAGCAAACAGATCACACAGGGAGCATTAAAAAAGTGTGTATATATATATATATATATATAATAGAAACAGGGAAAAAATATTACTCCTAAAACTCCAGCAACTCAAGCCTCTTCAGCCAGGTTTTTCTTCCCTTTTTGGCAGGGTGGCAAAGAAAAGCAGCTCAGTATTATCCTAATTTCTCTGATATTGTCTAAATTCTGCAGGAGCAGGAATCTCCCAGGGTGCTGGAGATGTATCCTGTCAGCTTCCTATTATTTTTTTGCAGTGCTGGATATTTTGTCCACGGAGGGGAGGGGGCTCCAGCTGCCCTGTTGGTGAGGGGAAGGTCCAGTATATCAAATTGAGGATCCTTGGATGTATCCCAGTGGTCCCCCTGTGCTGCTCAGATGGAGATGTCCTTAGCTATGAATTAATGAAGTCCTCTGTGAATTTAACGAAGTGCTCTTGATTAATGATAGCAGGAGGTTAATGACCAGCTCCAGGGGGACGTGCACAAACTGGAATTAGCATCCAGGGAAGGGGCTTGGTGGGAGCTGCAGCTCCAGGGCTGTGTCCCAGCTCTGTGTGTGCACAGGGGTGACCACCCAGCCCCTTCTGGGGCAGAAATTGGTGAAATTGCTAATTAGGGGTGCAGAGGGGTTTAGCATCTCAGAGTTTGGGGTGAGTGGGATGCAGAGCCACCACTGACCCTGTTAAACCTGCAGTTAAGGCAGCTGTAGGGATAATGAGCTTAGGGTAGATCAGGGCTTGTGGGGGAAGAGCAGCAGGTTTTGGAGCTTGGACACCAACCCCCATCCCAGGACCCTCATCCCAAGCCCTGGAACCCAAACCTTCAGCCCAGGACCCTCATCCTCATCCCAGGACCCAATCTCCAGGACCCACATCCCCAGCCCTGGGACATCCGAGGAGCCTCCTGACCCTTAGACCAGAACCCCCGGTTCACAATCCTGTGACTGCTCATCCCCAGTCCCCAGACCCTGCTCCCCAGCCATCCCATCCCTCCCTACCCCATGATCCCATGGTGCTGAGGGGTTCAGCACCCCCAGACCCTGATGCTGTTGCAGCCACCAGGAGCCTGGGAAGGACCAGTGCCCACCCCACACATCCCAAACCTACCTCACGCCTCTCCATGCCCTCTTCCCACCCCCACAAACCTGGGGCTGGGTCTCATTCCGTGTGAGAAATGACTCTGGAATACTCCAATCCCATTTCTGTGGAGCACATTACCGGCCTTAATGATGGCTCTTTTTCACTCGGCTGTCACGGCCCTGAAATAAAGGTGCTTTCCCTCACCCATAAATCACTGCTTTATTTGGAGTTGAAATTAAATTAAAAAAAAAAAAGAAAAGGAATAAACCTGTTACCCTCTCCTTTTCCCTGGAGCCAGGCAGGTTGGAGCCATGTTTAAATTATCTCTGCTGTATTCAGGAAGAATATCAGTTGTAAATTTGGCGGGGGGAAAGAATAAAGCTGATAAATAAACAGGTTGGTTTTGTCAGGGATGGATGTTGCTGCTCTGGGATTTATGACACATGTCCCCATTAAGGGGCTTCTGTGACAGTACTGCTGGGTGGTGCTGCTGAGGGGGTGATTTCCCTCTCGTTTAAACACAGCAGGAATTTCATGGGATTTAATTTGGGAGGAAGGGGAGCCCCCCGGCATCACTGGGGTCATTGCCCAGAACCCTCTGAATTCACCCCAAAGGGGCTCCCACTACCTTTAATGAGGGAGGGAGTCCCAACCTGAGCTGCTCTGGGCATCATGTCCAGAATTATCTCTTGCACCACAGGGACCACTGAGCAGAAACCCCCCTGGAACTGGGGGAATATCAGTTGATTTTGGTGCAGCTGCTGTTGCAGGGACCGCTGAGCACAAAACCCACACAGAACTGGGGGAAATGCAGGCGGTTTTGGTGCAGCCGCTGTTGCCACAGCAACCGCTGAGAAACCCATCCAGCCCAGGAGGGAGGATGCTGCAGCCTCCACCAGCGCAGGACTGGGAGGCAGGAAAACACTCACAGGGAGGAGAGATTGATGGAAATAGATGATTTTCAGTGCAGGAATCCAGGGAGGGGGGTCAGGATTCCCCCCAGTCCCACGTGGGGTCGGGCGAGGTGGCTGTGCCCACCCAGGGATTGCTCAGGGCTCGCTGGGGCTGAGTCAAGCGGAAAGATTCCCTGCTTTTCTAATCCTCATGGAAAGGCTGAGTGTTGCCTACCCCGGGCTAATGGCATTACAGAGGCAGCCGAGCAGGGAGGCTATTAAATGTCAAGAGCTTTGCACAGGAAAATGATGCAGGAAGGATGGTTGGCTCTTCTTTCCAAGGGGAATAGAGATTTTATTAGTGCGTGCCAGACCCACGTGGTAAAAATATAACCCGGCATTTAATAAATAAATAAAAACAAATGAGAGCATGAAGCTTCAGCTCTGTGCGTGCAGGGACAGAAGCTCCTGGCAGGAGAGAGAAGCTGCTCCTGTGTCAGTGGGATGGAAGGGAAGGAGAGACACCCTCCCCCCCCCAAGTCCAGAGGTGCAGCCAGATGTGCTGCACACGCTGACAGGGACCTAATGACTTCCAAGTGCTCCATTTCAGTGCAAATTAAATTTAAAAAAGAAAAAGGAATTGTGGTGCAATAAAGGCGGGGCAGGGGGAGGAAAGAAGGGAATTGAATCTGCTGGTGCTCAGGGAGCTCCCTCGGTCCTTTTGCCGTGGGTTGGGAAGGGGTTTGTGGGGGTGGTGAGGCAGATGTGGGGTCCCCCTCCCCGCACCCCCCCTTCCTCCTGACAAGCTGCAGCCCAGGCTCTGAGAGCACGTTAGCTGCACGCAATGTCGGCTCTTAATTGTTTTATCTCCGAGATTAATTGGCTTTTGGGGTTTAATTATTTCTGAGGGGCGGAAGGGAACACTGCCCCTTTGGCAGCCGTAGCCTGTCAGAACAAATCACGCCTGACGTGTGTCTTCATCACTGCACACCCAGTGCTGCTATAAAAAAAAGGTATTTCTCCAGCTCCTGATCAGAAATAAGGAATAAATTGCACCAAATCAGCTCTTGCTCCAGCACTGAGGAAGGTTGGGAGGCACCAGGAATAAAGCCTGCAGTGAATCTCCCCATGGACCCCAATAAACTTGTGTTGAAGGACACTCTGAAGGTACTAAAGCTCCCAAGAAGGAGCCCCTTCAGTTGTGTTGTCAGTGGTTTAAATACAGAAATCACATTGTTGGGATTAAAGGCGGGGGAGAGGAGCCATATCCTGTGGGACACCCTGGTCAGGGATGGGTGGGGGATGTCAGGTGGCCCCACAAACACACGGGGAGGCAGAATAGCAACAAAATCTCTCCTTTAATAGCTGGATTGACCTGAGGATTTGCTCTGACCGAGGTAAACAGCCCCGGGGCTGCCGTGAGCGAAGGAGCGTGGGCTCAGCTCCGTTCCCAAAAAACCTCCAGCCATTTGTCAGGGAAGAGTTAAAACCGGGGTAGCTGTTCCCTCTGAACACATTCACCCACCTCCGTGCAAAAGAAACAGGGAGCGTGAGGAGCCCGTGTTTGCTCCTCAAGCACATTAGAAAAATATATTTTTATTTAAATTCTCTTTTTTTCTCCATGGAATTTTCCACTCTTTGAATATAGATCGAGTGGTGTGTCTCGATTTGACCTGTGCCTGCGTTTCTATCAAGATCAAGAGTTAAAAGCCAATTGTTCAATATCTAATCTAGAAAAGGCTGCGTACAATATATGGCTTTTGCACCTACATCCAAAGGGAACTCGCAGGTTGGGAATATTGGGGGAGCTTGTCTGGGGCAAAGCCAGGACAGGGATGGGCTGGGAGGGGGGCCTGGGATGAGGGGATGGCTGGGGAATAACATGCAGCTCTGCACAAAGCCAGCCTGAAAACGGCACCTTCCTGTGCCCATGGGATCCTTTGGTTTGGCTTGGGGGGGCTCAGCCAGGGGGCCCCACAAAGCTCAGCCTCAGGGTTTGCTCCCCACTGCAGCTCCTGGCCCCCAAAACTGCTGCTCTGGCTCGGGAGCTCCTGAAATGAGGCACAGATGAGCTCCTGGGTTGCGAAAGCTCTTCTGTCCAGGGCCAATGTCCTCCTCTTGAGGATCATCCCCATGGAGGGGGGAAATCCCACCTGTAGCCACCCAGGTGTGGGGTCACAGACCCCCCCCCAGGGCTGGAGCAGCAATGTTGCCTGGGGCTGGGGCTGGGGAATGCAGCCTTGCTCCAGGGACCCCAGGGAGCCAAGGGATGACTCATGGGGGCACAGCCACCTTATTTGGGGGCATCACTCTCCCCAGCACAGCCTTCCTGATTCCCATCTGGAATGATGAGATCCATGGGAGCAACACCCACACAGTACCACCCCTTGTTTTTAAGGCTGATGGGTTCCATCCAGGGACAAGCAGATGCCTCCCAGGGCTGGCCATGGAGTGAGGGGTGTTTGGGGATACCATCCCCAGAGAGCTCAGCTCCGGCGGCACCGGCTCCGTCAGGCATGGTCAGGGTCCCTGAGCCAGCCCAAGGAGACCACAAACAACCCAGGGCACTTCCAAGGACCACAGATAAAACCCACGGCACTTCCAAGGATGGCTGTGGCGGCTGGAACAGGAGTGAGGTGGAGCAGGAACCCTGTGGTGGTGAAGACACCCGTGTCCCCTCAGCGCTGCCGCCGTGATGGGGTCTGTGGTGGCCAAACAAGCTCAGCACTGGCTGGGGACCACTTGTCACTCATGCAGGGAGTTGATCAACAGCTATAGCAGCAGATGGAGAATTAAAAGCAGAGCCACCCACTGGGTGGAATTAGGCAGAGGCTGGGAGCAGGGTCAGGTCCCCCCGCCGTCATCACCATCATCTTGGGTAATAATCATCCGGGACCCCCGACAGGTTCCGGAGCTTCAGAGCCGTGTCCACTGTTTTGATGTAGCCACTGATCATCTTCCTCATCTCGGGGGTGTAGGGGTCGTACTCCAGTTTCCTCAAGCCGGATCGCTTGAAGTTGCCGTCCTTCTGGCCCTCGACACAGAGCAGCCTGTCCTCGCAGGCAGTGATGCCCAGCAGCCCCACCATCCGCTGCAGCTGCACAAAGAGGTCCCGTTTCAGGTCCTCAAAGTGCACCACCAGCACCTTCTTGCCGTAGCGCAGCCAGTCGAGGGTGTGGGTCGCCCACCACGGCGCGTAGTTGGCCACAAACTCTGGCCACTCTGCGAAGAAGGAGCAGAGGACACGGTGGGTGGGTGGGGGGTTGGGTGTGCCCTGTGTCCTCCCACATTCCTGCTGAGATGTCTCAGATATCCTGCTGGTTAATTGATCCTCCCATAGAAACCAGGTGGTAAAAGGGATAATGAAACATCAATAATCAGCCACAACTCTCCCGGCGCATAAAAGCCCTGGGCATCGGCCTCTTCCCGGTGTCCTTCCCACGAAACCAATGCCTGATTAATTGCTGAACTGCGCTTAATTCCCTGAGGAATCATTAAACACAGGATCTGTTTCATTAAACAGATCCAGGACAATTCACCTTCTGTAATCACATCACATAAAACTTTGCTTTGGAACCACTCCAGGGATATCGTAAAATTAACGTCACGGAACCAAACAGGGGTTTGGCCTCTGCAGGGCTGGGAATGGGGGGGTCACAGACCCATCCCCCTGGCACCAGCACCTGGGGGTGTGGCTGGAGAGAGGTCATGATGCGCTTTTTTTTTCACAAATTTGCCCCCAAATTAGTTCTTGAGAGAAGGAAATCATTTGGAGAGCTGGGTTGCAGGGAAGACTGGGGAGGGGACCCTCCTCCTCCATGGTCAAGGANAATTAGTTCTTGAGAGAAGGAAATTATTTGGAGAGCTGGGGATGGGACTCTCCTCCTCCATGGTCAAGGGTCTCCCCAGGCTGAGTCCAGGTGGGATCAGCAAAATGATGCTCACCAATAAAACAGTGGAAAATCTCCATCTTTCCCAGCAAGTTCTGACAACTAACCCAATTATGCTGTACATCCTCTGGAAAGAATTTGGTGATGTATTTTGATGCACATCCAATGGGATGGTGCTGGGCAGAGGGAATGGTCCCCTCCACCCGGCCTGCCCCTCCCGTTGGAGGCACAAGGCATGGGACAAACTAGGGAGGGTGTTGGGATTGGGGTGAGTCAGATGGTCCCTGTGGTGCTGTAGTGATGGTCCCACATTCCCTCTCCAGCTCTCTCTCCGGTTGGATAGGGATAAAATCTACCAAGAGGCTCCTGGACCACCATGGTGGGGCAATGGCAGCCCAAGGACTTTCGCAGGGAAACAAGGATTGGGGGAATATCACTCCCTCCTGGTTTTATGGGATGGAGAGAGCAGGGCTGGGCTGTCTCTGGCTCTGTGAGCACATGGAGATAACGAAATCCAGGCACAAAACAGCCACAGCAGCAAAAGCTCCCCTTAATTTAACTCAGAATTAAGGGTAGCAGATGTTCAATCAAGCTAAATATTTTAACTCTTTCCAATGAAGTCAATCCCACAACAGCAATTTGTAAATTGCTGTAATTAACCATCCTCCACAACACACCCGTGCATGGGAAAGGTGGTGGCTCCGGAGCAGCCGGGCACACGGAAATCCCACACGGATATGCCTTGTCCAAAAGGATGGGCTGATGGCAGCCACCACTCCCTCTGATGGCACTGGGAGAGGAGATGCCCATCCCTGCTCTAGCCCCACCCAGGGCAGAGTGGTCCTGCTGTTCCATCCTTTTGTGTCCCACCGCATCCCACCCCATCCTAATCTCTTCCATCCATCCCACTGAACCCATCCCACCTCATTCCAATCCATCCCATCCCACCCCATTCCAATCCATCCATCCCACCCCATTCCAATCCATCCATCCCACCCAGAGTGGGAGCCCTCAGCCGTGCAAGGCAACGCTGTGGGTCATGCCAGGAGATGGACATGGTGACCCCAAAGCGATGGCTCGGCCCAGGATTCCCCAGTGGAGGCCCAACTCGGGCTCTGCTGGGCTTTACCACCAACTTCCCAGCTCTGGTGGCCAGGCTGGAGCTCTCCCACCAGATCCCAACCCCTGGCCTACCTTTACCCTTCCAGTGGGCGTGAGCGGCAAAGCCGATGTGTCCCCCGTACTTGCGGTTGAACTCGGCCATCAGGGCCTTGTAGGGGTTCCTGATGAGCAGGATGGCAGAGTCAAAGGACTCAATCTCCTTCTGGCCACTCTCGTGGGTCTTGATGCAAATCGTCCTCCCACTGCGCCAGTGGTCCCGCTCGCCCTTGAATCCTGTTGGGACAGAGCCCAGGGTTATGGGAATAATAATACGGAGCTGTGAGGGCTCAGCCTGGAGAAAAGGAGGCTCAGGAGGGATCTTCTTGCTCCCCACAGCTCCCTGGGAGGAGGGTGGAGCCAGGTGGGACTTGATCTCTTCCCCCAGGTAACAAGAGACAGGACAAGAGGAAACAACCCCAAATTGTGCCAGGGGAGGTTCAAGTTGGATATTAGGGAAAATTCCTTCATGGAAAGCGTTGTCCAGCTCTTCACAGGCTGCCCAGGGCAGTGGTGGTGTCACCAACCCTGGAGGGATTTAAAAGTCATGTGGACATGGCACCTGGGGACATGGGTTAGTGGTGGCCTTGGCAGCACTGGGGGAAAACTGTTGGACCTCATCTCACGTCATTTCAAACCCAAATGATCCCAGGATTCTGTGAAAGGGAATGACTCAGAGATATCAGGTTGCAAAGTACAGTTGGATAAAAGCAGATGGGGCGTGAAGGAGGATTTGCATCCCTCTTCCAGATGGAAATCATTTATTTGCCCAAGTTATGAGTCACATAAAATTCATGAGAGGGTGGGTACCAGGCACGGGGGCTGCTCAGAGCTGCATCTCCCTGGCCATGCTCAGCTCTCTGGCTTGTTTTGGAGGATCAAGAACATAGTTTATAGCTGTAATTTCCCTGACAACAGTGTTTGAACTCTCCCATTAAATTAGGAAGGGGGTAACCCCCCATTTTTGTGGGGCTGTGGAGGAGCCCAGGGCTGTGGTGATGCCATGGGGGTGTTGAGAGAGGGAACCACTACCCCCTGTGCCCTGCACAGAACATCAGGGCTGAGTCCAGCATCCCTCTCAATCCTTGCAAAGCACAACCACCTGGAGCAGAGCCAAGCAGGAGATGAGCTGGAAGGAGCTGTATGACATCGATTAGAGAAGTGTAATTTGCTCTGGGCCGTCCTGGCGATGCGGGGTGTGCTGGTTGAACTGCCAGTTGCCTGGATACCTCCCAGCCCCTCCAACATGGAATTAACACAAAACCTATGCTTGGGTGGGTGAGTAAAACCCAGCCAAGGCTTTTTCCCAGGGTTGCTCCCCTCCCTGGGATGTGGCTGCACCCCAGACCAGGTGCCAGGGGCTGGAACAGTCTGTGCTCCCTCAATCAAGGCTGAGTATTTCCATCTCTGGAAGGTTGGATTTGGCAAATTCAAAGGAATTCCTGTAGTGTTGGTCAAATAGGGGTTTAGGGGGTACCCCACCAGCTCTGTGAGTACCCCAGGTACAGATGCCAGCTTCACCACAGCCAAGGAGGAGCAGAGGATTTCCTTTCAAAGGTGCAGCAGGGGGAGGAGGAGCAGGAGAAACCTTCAAGGTCCACAAATAAAACTTGTAAATGGTTATAAAATGGGGGAACCAGTGTTTTTCCTTCCCCTTGCAGTGAAGTGGGTTATTAGAATCCCAGACTCCTGAAATGATTTGGGTTGGAAGGGACCTTACATCTCCTCTCCCCAGGACCTTTCATTCCAACCCCCTTGGAAAGGAACACCTTCCACTATCCCATGTTGCTCCAAGTCCTGTCCAACCTGGCCTTGGACACTTCCAGGAATGGGGCAGCCACAGTTTCTCTGGGAAACCCATGCCACGGCCCCACCACTCTCACAATTTCCTCCCAGTATCTGACCAGGACACCCTCAGTGCAACCATCCCATGGAGCAGCATCGCTCTTGCCCAGCCCTGCTTTCCCCTTCTGCAGACCCACGGGATGTCACCAGGACCTTTCCCAGTTCAGGTGGGACTGGTGCACTCCCAGCAATGACCTCCCCATCTCACCTTTGTTGTAGAGAGACCCATCAAAGTAGTAGCTGCCGGTGTAGAAGCCCGTGGCCAACTCGATCAGGTGCCGTGCCCAGGTGTTGCCAGCTCCAGGGAAGCTGGCCAGGGCCACCAGCTGCTTGGCACGGGTGGGGAGAAACCTCCTGTCCATGCAGCGGTTGTCTGCAGTGAGAACCAGCCATGGCACGTCAGGAATGTGTCATGGAAACATGGTTTTCCTGTAGGGATGTCCCACTGCCTCCCGGGAGGATGGTGAGGCAGCAGTGAGGAGGTGGATGCTACAGGGAAAAGTGCCCTGCCCAAAGCACAGAGGGACATCCCAAAAGGTCCTAAACACCCCAAGAAGTCCTAAGGAGAAGACAGGAGTTCTCTGCCATTACCAGCTCCTTGCTGCCTGTATTGTTAAGGAAGAGTGAGTAAGAGGGATGTGTGTGCCTAGCAACGTTCCTGCTTTTTATATGGATGAATAAACAAACATTTCCAGCACAGCCTCAAACACTGAAGGCGGGATCGTGACAAGACTGACCTGCTCTGAACCAAAACCACCTGAATTTGGGTCCTCACTTGTTCCCTTCAGCTCTTTCCTCTCCCAGTAAAAGTTTTCCCCTTTCCCTATGCTTCCCTGTCTCCATGGTCCCAATGCCAGAGAACAGGAGTATTCTCTGTGCAGCATTCTGGGGAATTTCTGCCTGGTCACAGCAGAAATTTTTCCCCCCATATTTTTCCCTGGAGCTCATCCCCTCTGGATAACAGAGCACCTTTGGCGCTCCAAAGGCCAGTGCCAGGGAGGTGGGAAAAGCCCTGGCAAGGAGCGATCCTGCCAGAGGCAGATGGAAAACTGCTCTTCCCTGCAGCTGAGTCAGGCAATGATTACAGCTGTTTGTTCAGGGAAGGACTTATTTCCCAGGAAATTCAAAGAAATGCTGATCTTTAATGGAAGATGCTGTGAGCTCACATTCATTTTCCGCCAGCATTCCCAGGAAGGGGGTGGGAAAAGGGTGCTGGAGAGGTTCCTGCATGTCCAGCTCACCTTGCACCTGGGTCTGGTACACCAGGAGGAAGTCGGTGGTGCCGCAGCTCTCGAACTCCTCTCCGGGGCATTTCTGGGCACAGAGCTGCTCATCCTCGCGCTCGTGCAGCGGGAACAGTGTCGTGGGGAATCCGCAGTGGCACGAGGTCCCTGCCAGGGCTGACAGCGGGTATTCCTGCAGGGATGGGTGCACGGAGGGCAGCCAGTGGCACTGTCCCTGTTCCTTGTGGCAGATCCTTCCTCTGCCCCTCATACCTGCCCTCACTGTCCTGGTCCCGCTGTGCAGTGCTGGCTGGTTTGCAGCATCATTCCAGCCCATTCCAACATCATTCCAGCACCTTTCCAGACCATTCTAGCATCATTCTAGCCCATTCCAACATCCTTCCAGCCCATTCCAGCACCCTTCCAGCACCATTCCAGCATCCTTCCAGACCACTCCAGCCCTTTCCAGCATCATTCCAGCCCATTCCAGCAACATTGCCCCAGTACCTTCTCCGTGCAGAAGTCCACACACTTGTCCACGGACATGTTGAGCATGAGCTGGCTGGCGGGCAGGGCGATGGACACGTTGTCCGGCCGGCGGAAGCACCCCCGGAATATGGCACTGCCATCTGCGAGAGAAAGAGGCCACAGTGACCCTGGCACCACTGTCCCCCAAAAATGACACCACCACACCCCAAAAATAACATCGCTGCACCCCTAAAAGGACACCGCTGCCACCCTGTGCGCCCCAGGCTCGGGAGCAGGAGCGTCTCTGCGTGACACAGCATTCCCGTCTCCTGCCGCTCCAGCGGCTTTTCCCCGGCTCCCGGCCCCCTCCGGCGGTGCAGCCGCGTTGGCTGACGCGCTCGCCCGGCTGCTTACGGTGCAAAATCAGAGCAAAACCCCGGCAGCAAAGTCGGGTTTATTTTTGCCTCGCTATTTTTATCAACTCGGTGATCCCGGGCTGCAGGACGGGTGGAAACAGCGAGGAGAGCTTGACTGGGGCTGTGCTGGTCCCTTCGGGATCTGTGCCCTGAGGGGTCCCATCCCGCCACTCCTGGGCACCCTCAGCGCCCCTGCGGGTTCCCGGTGATGGGAGCTCTGATTGCTCTACCCTCTTTCCCATTGTTCGGGAATGAGGCAAGACAAGCTGTGAATGCGGGTAATTATAGAGCTGCCTAACTGGGAGCTAAACGAGCTCTTCTGATACGGAGCACCCTCTGCTCTGCCTGGAGCTCCCACACATCCTTTATCCCCAGCACACACTGAATGCACTGATGGTCAGGAAAGAGATCGTGTCCTAAAGTCCCCCAAAATGCTTTGAATTTCTGGTGGTATCCTTGGGGCTCCCTGTTCCAACCTGCCCCATCCAGCAGCATTCCTCACAGGAAGATTCCTGTGGTTTGCAGGAGCAAAACCACCCCCCACACAGACCTGAACCACTCTCAAACCGCTTCTACTGAGCCATGACCCGGCTTACATGGCACAAAGGATACCGGGGTCACCCCTCCAGCCCCGCGAGGGGTTCCTCCATTCCAGGGCTGAGCCAAGAGCTGTGTGAATGCCACCAACTTACATCTCCTGGCGGATTCCTGGGCCAGTTCCAGGCGGTAGATGGAGAGGCGGTTGATCCCACCACAGGTGTTGCTCCGCTCCCCCTTGCACTCCATGTTACACTCGGACTCGCTGGCGTTCGACGCCTGGATCTTGTGCCCACAGTAGCACTCGGCGCCGAATTCCAGTCCTGCATAGAGGTACCCCCTGTGGAGAGGGATATGGGGGCTCAGACATCCCTGGGATCCCCCTTGTGGAACAGGGGAGTCTCTGAGTATCCCGCCGACTCCGTGGGGTTTTGAAGGAGCATCCCTGTCACAGCCTGCTCATGCCCAGTGCTGGAAGCAGTGCTGTATCCCAAGAGCTCATTTTTGGGTTAGTGATCATTGTAGGGCCCTTCCCACTCAAAATATCCTATCCTACCCTCTTCTATCCTATCCTATCCTATCCTATCCTATCCTATCCTATCCTATCCTAATTATTCAATCCTACCACATCCTATTCTATCCTATCTTATCCTATTCATGCGTTGCATCCTTTGTGCAGGTATTGATGGACATGGAATGCAGGGATTCATGGAGAAGGTGTGCAGGGATTCCTGGAGGCACAGTGCCCTGCCCTACCGCTCGGCACAGTTGTCCTGGCAACGGAAGACTGTCATCTTCTTGTAGTCAAAGAAGGACATCCCACGCAGGGTCCTCCGGCGAGTGTTGTCCACGTAGCAGCCGATGTATCGTGCTGGGGGTGGAGAGAGGAGAGGGGGGTAAGAACCCACTGGGGCTGAGCCCACCCATTCCCACCTCCTCTTGATTATTCCCTAAACGGGCATGTGCCACAATGTTCCCTGTTTGCTTTGGAAACACGTGCTCTGGGTACAACAAACGGGGAAAAGTGGCTAAAGCCCGGGAACACCCGCATGGATAGAAGGGATGCTTGTGGCTCTGCACTGAGGATTCTCCTCTACCTCCTTTTCGTCCACATCGGCCTCCAAACTGAGCAAAGCTGCTCCAGAAGATGAGCTATATAGGAAAACAAACCATCCCCTTCACTCTGCCCTGCCAGGAGCACAGGGCTGGGCAGAATGGAGAAATATCATTTAACACACGTTTTCCTCAGCCAGAGGCTCATTTTCCCCAGTCCCAGCCTGGGAGCAGAGGATGTTTATCCAGCGCTGACACTTGGCAAAGTAAAGGCTGATGCCTGTGCTGAGAGTAAATGAAGATGCCAGCAGAGAGGGAATAGAGCTGAATGAAGTCACACTGAAATCATTTACTTGACAAATGTAGCCTTTCCCAATAACCTGAGCACAAAGAGCCATCTCCTGCATGCCTGCGGTGACATTCCATGCTGACTCTGGGCTCTTGTTAGGAATGAGATGGTCCAGGAGCTGTCCCTGCTCAGCCTCCTCGTTAGGTGCCCTCATTAGTGCCCTGCTCCTGCTCCCACCTGAGTGTTTGCTGCAGGGAAATGTTTTAGATTAACACAGGGATGTGGAGCTGGAACAGGGATGCTCAGGGTCCTCACTGCCACTGCTACTCCAGGAGAGTGGGGTATGGGACCTGTGGGATGAGCCATGAGTAATCAGCTAATGAGCTTAATATGTTCTGGCAAAGGATGTTCAGCCAGACACCCAGTGGGTGTTTCAGGGAGAGGGAAGGACCGCACCTGGGACCAGTGGCCAGGTCTTACTGGCCCAGAGGTGATGGCAGAAATGGTGTAGAAGCCCAAACCAGTCCAGTTTACCTCACTCCCTGTTCCAGGTGTGCAACCTCAATGAATATAACAGCAATAATTCACTTTTTATTCCACTATCCCAGGTTGCTCCAAGCCCCGTCCAACCTGGCCTTGGACACTTCCAGGGATGGGGCAGCCACAGCTTCTCTGGAAAACCTGTGCCAGGGCCTCCCCACCCTCACAGGGAGTTATTTGTTTCATATATCTAATCTATGCCACTCCAATTCCAAACCACACTGTGGGATAATACTTCACACCTCCTCCCCACATTCCACATCTGACCCAGCTCCACAAGCACACCCCATCCATGGTGTGCCCCCACAGACCCCCCCATTCCCCACCAGTGCTGCAACTGCCTTCCCAAGCCAGCCTGGGGGAAGGTGGAGGAGGAAGACAGAGAGAAATGTGCCTGATAACTTTAACCACCAAGGCCATAACTCATTGCTCCCAATTACTCCCAGCAGAACGTGGCATTTCCTCAGGGCTGGGCAGGTTTTGGCGGGTCAGCGCATTCCAGCCCTGACGGATCCAGCTGGGGCAGGATTTCTCCAGCCACTTGCACCAAGCTGGTGACTGATGTGCATTACCTTCAATCCATTGCTCTTGACATATGTGTGCTGTGACTTATTGGGAAGCCAACCGGAATAATTAGGGAGATTAAAAGGGCAGAAGTGAAGGGGGAGATGCTGAGAGGCGGGCAGTGGGTTCAGCACAGCTTGCAGGGAGAGGGGGGGCTGCCCCAGCACGTGGCTCACACGGAGTCAGGAAGAATTTTGGAGCACGTTGGAAACCAGGGAGTGAACAGACAGATCAACCCAGCAATTGTCATTAAATTCCCCAAACATCCCACACTTCCAAAAGCTAGGGAATAAGGATGGCTCCGGCTGCGTGCCTGGAGTGGTTGGTCCCCCTTTCCTCGTGGCATTGCTTAGTCATGTGTTACAGGTGGGAATGGCTGGAAACATCCAGTAAAAGATAGGGATGGATGTGACTGAGGGCTGGGGACAGTGCCTGCTTCCCCCACACCCACTGCCTCAAAAATTCTCACGGGTTTGAGGCAGAGGATGCACATTCCCACAGGGATACTCCTTTCCACGGAGATGCAGATGAGCTGAAGCCATTCCCTGGCAGGCCTGACACTGCTGGCAGAGGGAGAAGGAGGAAGAGGAGGAGGAGGAGGAGGAAGAAGGAGCTGCACATCACACTCACGAGAGCAGAGCCGACTTTCAGAGCACTACTCCCTCTGGAACAATCTCACGTGGCAGAGCCTCCACAGCCGCCTTGTTAAGCTGTCCCCTGCCTAATTACCAGCACCATTAAATCCGCCTGCTCCTGCCAGATATCCCAGTGCTTTGCAGAAGAACAGGGGAGCGAGGGGGTGCTCAGCCCATCCCCTGAGGCTCCTCCACCCCACCAGCACACCAAGCGCAGTGGGCACGTGGGATTTCTCAAGTCAGAGAATTTCTCCACACCATCCTGCTCGGGAGCTGCTGAGATGTTCATGGAGTGATTAAACAGGGGAAAATGATGTATCCAGACCACATGGGAGCAGCTAAATCCCTTGAAGCCCAGCCCTGCATCTCATCCCTGTCCCTTGTGGCCGGGCACAGGAGGTGGCGGTGCCAGATGGGGTTAATTGTGGAGGACACGGTGCATATGGTTGGACTGGAGCCTGCTCGGGGTCCTTATGGTGTCTGACAGCTCAGGGACCATCTGCGTGGGATTCACCAAATGTCAATTTGCATTAAAAGTGATGTGACCACTGAAATGCCCCCAGAGACCCCTTGACACAAGGATATAACAGGGGGACCCCCTTCAGCTCATTTTAGCAGGAGGAAGTCCTGTAAGCACCACAAGATATTTTTCCTTTGGTTTCCAAGGATGGATCATGCATGGAGGACTGGTGGAGGACAAGTGGGGCTGGTGGCTGAGGAGGAGCACCTCATGCCCTGGGATCAGCCCAGGCTGGGGAGTCCAAGCCTGGACTCTTGTGAAACCACCAGTTTGCCATGGGGTTGGGGGTTCCTGCTTCCCTCCATCCACACCACCTGCTCCATCAAGAGTCCAGGGAGCTGAACCTTCCAGGCTGGGATGCTCAGAGAACTGCAAGTGCCAAACCCATTAGGCAACTCTGGAACAAGCCTGGATTTGGGGTGCAGACTGGTGCAACCATCACAGGAATTAGGGTCCCCATGGATGTGCATCCCCACACCCTGGAGCTCAGGAGAGGGAAGTGAGCAGCCGCAGGCAGATATGGTCCTTCCCCAGAGGGACTGCAAAGCAGAGAGGGGGCACAAGGAGTGTTTGAGTGACTGGCACTGGGTGCTCATGGGTGCCAGAGGGCTGGATAACCTCGGGGATGCCAAACCCTGATGGGATAGCTGCTCCCAGCCACCCAAATTCCGTGGGAGTGTGCAGCTCCAGCTGTGTACAGGCTGCCAGCAGGATAAATTGATGGCATTTTAAAAATCGATGGAACGACTACATTCGCTTATCCTTGGTCATTAATAATGGACCCACTTGACAACACCTCACACACCACAGGCAGCAGCCAGGCAGGGATCTCCTGACTCCAAAGGCCAAATCCCAGCCCTGTTTGTACTTCCCTGCCTGCATGGGAATCACAGCCAGATTCTGCCTTGACACCCCGGCAATGCAAACAGCCCATAAATCTGAGGTTTGTGTTCGTTAGAGCCAACACAAGGATTTTGACCTTCTGGAAACATCCTCTGGACTGGTGGTCTCCAAACTGAGGTGCTGCACCCCAGGGAGTGGAGGACAATGTGGGAGCAAAACCTCAGCACTCTAGTAGCATATGCACATGGTTTATAAATAAATACACAATTCCTGGTGGTGCATGCTCAGGAATGTGCTCCTGGCAGGGATACAAAGCCAAACCAGCGCAGAGACCACTGCCCCAGCTCATGATGTTCCCTTTGGAGAGGCAAAAAGAAGGAACCACCCCCCTCCACACACACAGGTGTGTCCCCAGCCCTTACCTCTGTCCTCCTCCTTCTCGCGGCCGCTCCTGCCCCTGAGTGCCCGGCTCCGGGAGCCGCTGTTGTCCCTGGCTTTTCCCCTCTCTGCCGGTTCCTTGGAGGTGCTTTTGAACCAGAGGCCGTGTCTCCGGGCCCTCCCCGATATCGTCGCCGCTGCCTTGAAGCCGCGGCTCAGCTGCATCACCCCCAGGTAGGGCAGCCCCGGCCCCTCACCCCCTGTGGGGCTGCGGGGGCTCCCTGGGACCGTGGGCTCTCTGGAAAAGCCGGAGTGCAGGAAAACCAAGCTGCCGGCCGCCAGGTACAGAGCCAGCAGCGTGAAGAACCGCACGGGTTTCCGCCGAAAGTACCGCTGGAGTTTTACCAATAGCTTGGCCATAGCGTCTTCATCCCTCCCCCGGCAGCTGGCGCCGCGGGGAAGCTGCTCTCCGGCTCCAGGGATGCTCCAAGGGGGGAGTCACCCCCTCTGGATTGGTGCTGGATCGTGGGGAGCAGATGGGTGCCCCGAAATCACAGTGAGAGCTGTAGGGTGAGGTTGTACAGAGCTACTGCCCGAGTCTAAAAAGTCCTGGGGTGCTGAGGAAGGTGGATTTTGAGACCCTTCGTCGTGTCCGGGGTTTTTCCAGCGCTGGCTGACACCGGGTTATTCTCCTCCCGGCAAAGCCCCTTGGCTGTGCCCTGGAGACTGGGCCGATGGAGGGATCATGCTAAGGAAATCGAGGTTTGAAGGTGATTTGAAAGCCGATCAGCTGCCGCAGCTCCTCGCTCGCCGGCGGCACCGGCTCTGTCAGGCATCGCTCTAATGGGAACGGCACCGCTGCCCTTTCAGACAAAGAATGAAAAGTCCCTGGACGCGTCTGGAGCCTGGAATGCTGACTGGGACCCTTTGTCTAAGGGAGCCCCATTCAGCTCACTCCCAGGGCAAGAAATCTCCACCTGCAAGACAAACAGAGAGAGGCACACTCAGGAAAGTGTCCCAGGACACCGGGACGATGGTACCTGTCCCTGTGTGGGGTGAGGAAGGACATCACCTTCCAGCCCTGGAAAGGGGCATTTCCACCTCCTGCAGGAAGGTAACTGGGTGCAGTGGGAGCGATGCTGGTGGGTACAGGGGTGTGGGGTTGAACCTAAACCCCAGAGCCTGCACATCTGTGCCTCGTTATGCAGGAGAGGAGTTACAGGATGGCCCTGGGGCATATGCAGAATTCCCAATTTCACCCACAGAACAATGAGCTGTGCACCCACACTCGTGCACATGCACATTTCACCCCTAGATCCAAACACCTCTTCACCAGCAGAATGCAAGTGAAATCCATGGATGGACAACAGGGCGGGAGGATGCTGCCAGTGGATTCTCCGGCACCTGACATCCTAGGGCTGGGAGATTGCACAGGAACAGGACATCCACATGTGATTCTCATTGTGGCTGTGTTTCAGCCCCTCATGCCCCCAGTGAGGCTTTTGCCATGACATCCTCTATCCCCCAGCCAGGACCATCCCCATTCCCACCCTGCCAGCTGGGATGGACCCCCTGCTGCCCTGGGAACACCGGGGCTACCCAGGGCCATCCCTGGTGGCTCTTGGCACAGGAAGGACAGGCAAGCCCAGGGGAGGGAAATCCCCTCCAGCCCAGCCAGGCTGGACTTCTCTCATGGGAATCCTCATGGGATTTCTCCAACTATGGGATTCCTCCAGATTTTTCCCCCAGCTGTGGAAGATTTGCTCCAGCCCTTCCTGGGATAACACCACGTGGGAAATGGTAATGCCACCACATCCTGCTGACGCAGCAGTGTGCCAGGGATGGTCTCATGTCCCAGGTCTGCTGTCTATCATGGTCTTGTCTTATTTTAGGAAAGGAGACGGAAATAAACGGAAAGACAAAGTGCCATTAGTTTAATGGCCTCCGTGTTCCTGCCATCTGTCTTCAGTTGATTAAATAAAAAATATTGGTTGAACATATGGCATGAATTATACATCAATATTTTAATTTGGGTTCCCACAGTGGTTATTCAAATGCCTCTGGTTCTGCTGGGTGCACTTGGTGGAGCTCAGGGCCAGGCAGGGGCAGAGCAGTGGTGGGGCACAAACCCACAGCACCCCCTCCCTTGGAGCCAACACAGCCTGAGTAAAGGCTCAGGAAACTCAGAGTAGCAGCCGAGCAAGGAGATTGGCATTTGGGCTTTTCCATGTGCAGGTACCTTTGTGCAGGGCACAGGAACAGGTGACACCTTGACATGGGCAGGGAAGGTGGTCCAGCCCCACCACAGAGGGCAAATATCCCCAGCCTGGTGGTCCAGTGGACCTGAGGGTGCTCGGTCCTGGACAGGGATCTTACAGCTTCCACTTCCATGCCAGAACAAACCCAGCTCCAGGAGGGGAACATAGGGTGGTTTGGGGTTCAAACAGGATGTTCCCAGGGCTGTCCTCACTCCCCAGTGTCCCAGCTGCCACCCATCCTCCCCCTCCCGGGCTGGGTCCTGCCAGGCTCGGCAAGGAAGAGCAGCATATAAAGAAGCAGCTTAAATGACTCTCCTTAAGCATCTGGAGCTCATCCTTCTCCATCATGAACCGCAGAGTCGCAGGTCAATTACTGCTCATTTGCATATATTCCATTAATGCTCCTGCTAATTGTCCGTGGGAGATAATGGGATCGCTCTCGGACTCCCCGGCTGCCGAGGGCTCAGGGGCAGTGGGGTGGCAAATACAGCTGGCACCAGTGCTCCCAGTATCACCACCAACACTCCCAGTATGAGCACCAGCGCTCCCTGGATTAGCACTGGTGCTTCCAGTATCGGCACTGATGCTCCCAGTATCAACAACAATGCTCCCAGTATCGGCACCAGCAGTCCCAGTATTGTCATCACCACTCCCAGTATCAGCAATAGTACTCCCAGTATGGGCCCCAGAGCTCCCAGTATCAGTTCTAACGCTCCCAGTATCATCATCAATGCTCCCAGTATCAGCAACAATTCTCCCATTATCAGCACCAGCGCTCTCCCTAATGCTCCCAATATCAGCACCAATGTTCCCAGTATTGGCACCAATCCCAGGAGGGGCTGGGGATATTGGGAGCTGATGGATGTGGATGCTGGAAGCCTCCCACAACACCACTCCCTGCCTCCCACCCGCGCTCTTTGTTGTAGGAGGTGAAGGACCTGCCACTCCGGGTCTCCATCACCACTGTCACCTGTCCCAGGGAGTGTCCCCAAGGGTTCCATCCTGTCCCCCACTGCCTGCATCCCACTGGGGCTGTGTTTGGGAGCAGCGCTGTGCCAGCCCAGCCTGTGGCATGGCTGGGGGACAGCAGTGACACACTTTGGCATCCAAACTAATGAAGCAAACGGGGACATTCCTGAGCCAGCATGGCGCAGTGTCCTCAGCATGGCCTTCCGCCGGCTGCTGCAAGGGCTGTCTGGAAAACTGCTGGGACAGCCAGGCCAGGGAGGGATTTATTTCCAAGCCCTTGCTTGGTTGTGACCCACTGGTTGTCACAGGGCTCTGGTTGGATCCTGGGGGATGGATCCAGAACTGGGAAATTGTGTGGCTGGAAAAATCTCCCAGCTGGCGGTGCCAGGATAGGGCTGTCCCTCCCTGCTGCCCCAGACCCCCTTAGCACCCAGAACCAAAGCACAGCAGAGCCGAGGGGGAGCATTTCCCAGGCAGTGGGTCCAGCTGGGATGGGGGGGCTGCTTCCTCACTGACCTCCATCACCACAGCCTGCCAAAAGCTGGAATCCTCATCCCAGCACTGGGATACCCAGTTCAGCATCACTCCACACCCAAATCCTCATCCCAGCACTGGGATACCCAGTTCAGCATCACTCCACACCCAACCCACCTCTCTCTGCAGTGTCAGCAGTCCTGAGGCCGAGGAGGCAAGGAAGTCCTCATGAATTTTCCAGGTTTATCCATCCCCCCATGCATAGGGAGGTGGCCACAGGTCCAGGGGGGCTCCGATGAGCAGCGGGAGCGTCTCTGCCACTATATGTGACTGGGATGAATGAGGCACCAATAAATTATACATTTGGGTCTTGTCTTCAAATTGCTCTGCAATTATTGGGCACCAGGGTTCAGTTGTCTTCAAGCACCACCTCACATCTGACCAGGGCCAAACACTCCGCTGGCTCACGTGGTTCCCCCAGGGCAGGAGAACAATCAGCCCATTAAAAACAGCAAATTAACCAACACAAGAGTTCCATTAGAAGGAGAAGGCGACAGAACTATCCAATTTCATCACATCATTAGCATTTCTTATCAGAGGGACAAGGAAAGAATAGGTCTTTAATACACAGGGGGATGGGATGGAGTCTGATGACAACAATGGGGTGACGCACTGGGGCCCCTCTCCCACAGGAAAGCTGTGACGCAGGTACCAACCTCAGTCCCACACCTCAGGGAGTGTGGGGAGAAGGGTCCTGCAACCCACTGAGCACCTTTGGGTGCACAGCACACCCCTAAAATTCTTCTGCTGAGACCTGGAAATGGGACCAGGTGAAGGACCCAGAGTATGGGGAGCAAGGACCAGTCTATGGGATACAGGACCTAGTCCACAGGGGTTACCTGGACCTGCTGTCACACAAAAGCCACCCACTTTGGTGCAAGGGCCAGCAGAAAGCCCCACATCCCTCCATCCCCACCCTCGGTTCCACAACAAGTGGCTGCTGCCAAAAGCAGCTCCTGTGGCCTCACACCCTCGTGCCTCCCTGGTGCGATGGCACCAACCAGTAACACCAGTATGAAACCCCAGGGACACTGGGCACCTGGTGCTGGCAACCCTGAAGCCTTTCAGCCTTCCTCCCTAGGACTGTCTGGCAGTGGGAACTTGGAATTGCTGCCTGGGCAGACACTGGGCAGCCCAAGCTCCCAGATGAAGCTGCTGCCGTTTTCTCCAGCCCCATGGAAATGGATTTTCACCCTTTCTCACTCTCTAAAGCAGAAGCAGCAAATGAGATGCATCAGGCTGAATTTAAACACTCTTTAAATTTAAATACGTTATGGCTGGGAATGAAACCCAGCTGAAGTGGGACGTTGGACGTGGAGGTTTCCACTGCAGCAGGGAACACCTGGAGCATCTGAGGCATCTCCCTTCCAGTTTCCAGCACCCTCCGATGCCTCTCCCTGGGCCAGCAGAGCACACTGAGCCATCAGCCACCTTCCAATCAAAGCAAAGTTTATTTATTCAGCTCCTCTCTGCCTTAATTTTGCTGAGAAATGGGTTTGTGCATCCCCTCTGCCGGGGGAAGGCTTAAGAACAGCTGACTCAGCAACTTTTGGATGTCACGGCTCAATCCAAGGAGCTGTGCCGGGATCGGATCCTGCTCCCCGGCAGTGAGACATCCCCAGGCATGTGCTTCCCTGTGGAGCTTCTAAATCCCCTCCATAGGACAAACCACTAAGGAAAACCCTCTCTTTTGGGATTTATTGGCCAGATTTGTAAATCCAAGGCAGGATTTGCCACTCTGCCAATGGATTTTTATGCAGGATTTCCAAGCGTGTCGGAGGGTTTGTAAATCTTCTTCCTTGCTGGGAATCCATGGAAGGGTTTGGACTGGAGTTAGGCAGCTGATTTTCATTTACGGGTAAAACCTGATTTTAGATATTCTGGAGGAGATTTATCGAAGGTCTCAGCACTTGCCCAGGGCCAGGGGAAGCTGTGGTCAAAAGTCCAGATGGGAATAAGGCCCCAGGCCCGCAGGGATCGCAGATCATTCATCCAGAGGGACAGGACTGCCCCAGACTAATTGATTAACAGCTGCAAAAGGCCTGGAGCTCCTCAGAAACAAGGTCATGCTGATTGCACAACCTCCTATTAGTGTTCCCTTTGCTCTCCAGGGGATGGGACCCACAGGGCAACAGCCCCGTTTCTGCAAGGGCTGAGTTATAAATAAACCCAGGAACACTGGGCTGGATGCTGCTCTGGGTTATTCCTCCAACCCACTGAGGTGACTGGACGGTGCTGCACAAGCCCAGGGCCTGCAGCACATCCCAGAAGGGCAATTTTGTTTAATCAAGCTGTTTTGAGCAATTTAAACTCAGTTTTTAAACATGGCATTGAGCTGGCATTGCAAATTCCCATGGATATCCCAGACCCCAGCCCAAGGGATGCTGATTCCTGCCCAAGGGGTGCTGATCCCAGACCCCACAGCCATTAGATGACATAGGGTGGGGGATTTACTCTGGGGCAGGTGAGTGGCTCCCAAAACAAATCAAATCCAGGGTGTTTCCAGCCCCTGGAAGCAAAGAAATGCTGTTGCCTTCAGGCCACTGATTCCCAGGTAATCCCACCTCCATGACTCTGCTCCTTTCCCTGTGTATTTTGCTCCAAAACGGCCCACGCAGAATCAAAAGGGTGTTTTTTGCTTCACGCTCTGTTCCTCCACCTGCAATTCCATCCAAACACGTTCCAGCCTCTTGGAGGCTGAATTCCCCTCACACATGTGAAAGCAGCTCATAAAGAAAACTGGTTTAAGCCATGAATCATTTAAAAAGCCAAAGGCAGGGAAGGAAATAGCCGAGTATTGCAGAGATTTGGGCAGGAAGAGGATACAGGGAATCATGGAATGATGTAAATTAGCTGGCACAGCAGATATCCACAACCCTGGTACCCGGGATCCCCATCCCAGCTGCTGAAATGCACCCTAATTCACAACATCATTATTACTTCAATTCATGCATCTGCAACAACCCCAATTGTGTGCGTTATCTGATTTTCTCCATCAGCATTATTCCGTCTGCTAGGTTTCTTTTGGAAGGACGTTTGTGGAGGGAGCAGGGAGCTCCCTTGTTTAGTGCCAGCTCTGATTGAATTTGGGTGCTGGGAGCAGGATTCCACACTGTTATCAGCAACAAAAATTAATAATCAGCCCAACTTTCACCCACTGCATCCGCTGCTGACCCCCAGCATCCCTCCCTGAGCATCCCTGCTGCCAGCATCAACCCCATCCCCACATGCAAGGCTGAGAAACCTCTGTTTCCCCATTATTTCCCTGTTTTTCCTTTCAAGGCCAGAACAGGAAATCTGCTTGGATGGGGGTGACACACAGTGGTATTTGGGAGAGGTCCCCACAGAGCAGGGGGGGTCTCAGGGACATTAAGCTTGACTCCCCAGTCTCCTTCTCCGCCTTCTTGCCACCCTTGCATGTCCCTTTGGACACTTAAACCCTGTGAAAAAGGTGATTTAATTCACTCAGACGATGCTGAGTGTCTGTGAAAGGGCTTAACCTAATGAGTTTTAATGTGTCTTATGTTCTGGGTATTTTATGCCCAGGCTGCAAAATCCAGTTACGATTTTCTCTCAGACTTAGTGAGCCGAGCCCTGCATGGGAGGGGATGTGCTCACACGGGATGAGGAGGAGGAGGATGGGAGGAAGGCTGGGGCTGTCCCTCAGGGAGACACAGCTGGATCCCAGCCAGCTGCTGGCTCAGCAAAGCTCCCCCCAGACTAAGCGCTGCCTGACTCCCGCAGGATTTAAGGGCTCTCCTCTTCCAGAGGTGGTGCTGGGGCTGGCAGCCATCCCTGGAGGATGCTCATCATTCCCAAATTCTCTGGTCACTTCATCATTGGCATTCACAGACACCTGCACATCCCTGTGACAGTGGCAGAGCAGCCCTGAGCCACAGCCACTGGCACATCCAGAGCCTGACAGCTCCTTTTTCCAGGGAAAGTCACGACGCTGCTGTTTTTCTCCTTGTGCTCAACAGTGAGGAACAAACCCCGCAGCCAAACCGGAGCAGCCAAGTGGGTTTATCCCGAGGTTTTGAGCTCCAGAGCCACTCCTGGCTCCTGGATTGGGGAAGGTGATGAGATACATCAAAAGGATATTTCCCAAAGGGAAATCCAGGTGCAGCGCACCAGCAGCACCCACAGGACCACCCCTCATGGTATTTATAGCAGCACAAATCCCATAGAGACCATGATGGGATCCATGGGGACATCAGTGGGGAGTTGGGAAGTGTGACCCCCCCATGGGGCTCAGCTCCACAAAAACCTCTTCCACAGGTGCTGTGGGAGCACCCACCACATTCAGTCCATGATGAACCCCCCAAGGACCCCCTGACTGGGCAGAACAGAACCAAATCTGCCTGCAAAGCCCACACTCAGGTCTCCTCCGTGGAGATTTCCCTCAGCCCTCATTAATCCGGGATTAGAGGCAGCACTGGGGCAATTAACAAACGAGCTTTTCAGGCAGCAGACAATGCCTGCGCAGCCCATTAATAGAGTGAGAAGGATGATTTCTTGCAGCCCTTGCTTTAAAACCTCCTTTCCCAGGAGGGCTGACTGCTTTCTTTTCCTGCATCCTGCTGCATGGAAGAGATGGAAGGCCCAGTTTGGGAAGAGATCTGCCGTTCCCACAAGTGCTGCAGGCTCACCCCTGACTGAGCAGCACAGAGCAGGTTCTCCTGCCCCAAGCTCCTTCCCTGCTCCCAGACTGAGCTCCTGGCTCCAGAGGGGACCAA
>VYXB01002857.1:1352113-1383267 GCA_013397135.1 Pachyramphus minor | reverse complement strand
CCGGGCGCCGGTACTTAACGTCTCCATCCAGCGGCTCCGCTCCCTCCGCCGCCCGCCTGCCTTTTAACCCCTTCCCTCCCGCCCCCGCGCCACCTCGTTGGGAATTTCTTTATTTTTAAATTTTTTTTATATTTTTTTCCTCTTTTTCAGGGATGCGGAATGTGCCGGGAAGCGGCAGCCGGGCAGGGATGCTGAGGGTGAGGGCGGTGGGTGACTGTGGACCCCCACGAGGACTCGGCTCCATCCCCAGCGTTGTCCCAGTCCCGGCACTCGCGATCGGCCAGAGAGTTATTGAACGGTGCCAATAAGGAGAAAAAAACCCATTCAATTAAAAAAAAAAAAAAATATTAATGTACATGTTAGTATAAATATACATATAGAAACACAGAAATATAGAGATAGAAATATGGAAATATATAGATAGAAACATCTAGAAATATGGAAATGTAGAGATATCTAGATGAAATGTGTATAAATAGTATTAATAAATGCTATAAATAAGCATATTAGAGCTAAATAAAATAAATATATAATGGGGTATATTATGTATAAGTATGCATGTATGTTGGGTTGGGGGGGATGTTTGTGTGTCAGATCAATGTAAAATTAATTTGTAAATGGTCAGGCTCTGGGAATAAGAAAAATTACAACTCTACAAGGATTAGGGTGACAAAGTACTTTTTTCCCCACCTCTTTTGTTGGCAATTTTAGGCACTGGGGAGGATTTTTAAGGGTGCTGGAGGAGCTGGGAGCCCCATCCCCTGCCCAGTGCTGGGGATCCCACTCCCTTAGCATTCCAGCCTGGAATGCTACAGGACACTGAGTCCCTCCAGGTCAGGAGATAATTAAAAAAGGATCCAGAGGAAAGGCTTGTGCTGAACATGATTAAGGCAGCATCTTCCAAGGCTATGGACCCTTCTCCCACATTCAGCTTTGCTGCAAACAGGGATATGGGCTCAGAGGGGGCATTTTCCAGGTGCCAGTGAAGTGGGGGGACCCCAAGGAATGTGCCCACAGTGGTTCATGCATCCCACAGGGAGCTCCCAGCCCTGGAGCCCAAGGTGTGAGTTTTGGGAAAACAGCAGCTGAGGGGAGGCTGGATCCTGCTGCCACCCCTGCCCAGGGAACCTCCATCCTCAGCTCTATCCATGCTGGATGCAGGAGCATCCATGTGCAAGGAGGATCCGAAACTCCCCCAGGCAGGCGCAGGCGGATGGACCACGGCTCGTTTCCATAGGAAACCAGTCTGGGAGTGCTGCCTCAGCTCCAGGCTGGGGGCTCAGGAGCTCTTTGTACTATTTTAATCCTCCTGGCACTTGGTTCCTTGGGTTTGGCCATGCAGAGCCCCAGCAACATTCCTTCCCTCTGGACAAGGCACTGGGGGACTGCTGGGAATGGGGGGAGATGAGACCTGCAATCAGCTGGCTCAGTGGGTTCCACTGCCCAGGGGCTTCCCCTGCTTCCAGACAGTCCCACATTCCCTCCAAAAGCAGCAACTCTGTGCTGTATTTTATAAAAACAGGGTTATCTTCTTCCTCTACAGCTCCCCAGAGGGGTGCTTGCAATTCCAGGTCTCCTAATGGGATGCACAGTGCCTTCCCCCTGGGACCAGCATGGGCTGGAAAAAAGTTTGGCTTCTCAGGATCCTCCTGAGACATCAAATCTATTTTCCTGATTGACTGTGGTGCAAAGGAAGTGACTCCAAATTGCTTCTCCCTCCCAGCGATGCTGCACCAGAAGGACAGAGTTCTGCAGGGCTTCCAGGGTGGTTTTGACCCCAAAGTCCTTTTGATTGTTGACAAGGGACTTCTGACATTGGCCTTAAGTGTTCCCAGATAAATCCCTACGTCAGGGATGTTGGGTCTCGGGCCAAAAGTGATTGTGGAGGTTCCTGGCAACAACCTTATCCAGGGGAGTGGAGCTGGAGGCTCCCAGTGCCCTGGTATTGGGAGTGGCTTTCTTTGGATAAGGGAAAATTCTGGGTCCCTATTCCAGTAGGGATACTGGAGGGACTGTCCCCTCTTTCCCACCACGGCCAGAGGCTGCAGCCCTCATTTATGGTCTTTTTAGAAACTCCTAATTACAAAGGTGGCTCAGGAGGGCTGGGGAAAAAGAGGATGAGGTGCATTATAATATTAAAAAAACTGCATCAAATCTCATTTTGAGGATTATGAAGTGCCAGAACAGGAAAAAAATTTTTAAAAAAAACAACCAAACAAACCAAAAGAACTGTAAACAGAATGTCTGAAAAGATCTTAAGCAGAAAGGTCAGAATCTAAAATTTAAATGGGTTGCTCGGTGCTTTCTTGCTCTGCTCCACTAACGAGTCGGGATGTGGAAAAACAACTTTGAGTTTGAAGTCACAGTTTGGGCCTTTTGTGATTTGAAATGTCAATTTTTGAGTAGCTGATTTTTTCCTGGGGTGGGGTGGGCAGGTTGCAGGTAAAGCTGAAAGAGAGTTTTCTCCCACTGGCCCCCAGGAACCAGCAACATTCCAGCCCTGGGAGTCCCCCGGAGGCTTTGCCTTCCTTCCGAGGGTGAGGCTGGTGTCAGCAGACCTTTGCAGGCACTGGATCACTAAGGCAGTGACATCCAGGGAAAGGCAAGATAAGGAGCCTCATTTGAGTCATTTACTTATTTCTATCCTCTCTGACCCCCCACTGTGTTTCCCCATGTTTTTCCACTTCCCCAGGGGTGGAAAATGTCCCTGCAGTCCTGGCTCTGCTGGACTTGAGGAGCTGGGCCAGGTTATTGTGGAGCAGCTGATTAAAAGTCAGTAATTAGCAAATCCCGTGCTCTTGGGGCCTATCTCTGCTCCACCTGGACTGTGTGGGGCAGGAAAGGGGGACATTGTCCAGAAATAAGGAATGCTGTGGAATAACCAGCATGGTTATTCCTGCTGGCCATGCTGGTGCCTTTCCCACTCTTCTTTTTCATATACATTTCCCATTGTTACAACTTTGCTGAGAACAAGCTGAAATCTCTGAAATGGGGGCAAGCAGAGTTGTTCTGATGGGGTTTAATTGCTTGTAGGGGTGAACTTTGGGCTCTTGGAGGGGTTGGAGGCAGGAGGTGTGTGCGAGTCACAGTGTCCTGGGTGTCACTGGCATCCCTGGCACCATCCCCAGTGCTGAAAAGGATTGACCAGCCCTTGGCAGCCACAGGGGAATATTGGGAAAGTAGCTCTTTGGCATGGGAATCCATCCATGATCCTGCTCCCACCGCCGTGAGATGCTCAAGGGTTCTCCTCAATTCTGGTATTTCCCCTTGAAGCAGGGGGTGGCCATGGTCCCCTGGGAATAACAGGAGCATCTCCTGGAGATTCATCTCCCAGAAAGCATCCCTCAGAGGGCTCACACCTCTCCTGCCCTGATTTTCCTTAATTAAGTCATTAGAATGTCAGGACAGGGGTGTGAGTCCCTGGGGAGGGATCCGGCAGTGGTGGATGCTCAAGCTCAAGAAACGCCCCACGGCTGCAAACCAAGGGTCATTTTAAGGTAAGAAGAGGAAAAAAATAGGAACTGGGATGATGTAATGCTGAGCCAGGGCTTTTGTGGATGCTCCCTGGAGCAGCAGGGCTGAGAGGATGGACACGGAGCCTTGGTGTTGGTTTTGTGATTATTCGGAGTGGGGGGAATTGATAAAAACCCACCTGAACAAGAAAGAGGCAACCGTGTGGATTAAAGCTGGAAAGAAGAGGATTAAGAGATTGAAGGGAAAAGAAGTGCAGAGAATGCAGATGGAGGGGATCTTTCCCCTTTCAGCTGCTCTGCCAGTGGAAAAAAGGGGGGAAAACCAGATTTTTATAAGCTCTTTAAAAAATTCATGAGGTTTCCGTCGCTCTGTTTATTTATTTGTTCCCCCGGGATAAACTCCTGAAATACAACATCCCATTTGTCAGCAGGGCATAAATCAGATTGTCCTACTAATAAATTCTAAAACCCAACACTCTGAGACTGTGCTGCCATGCTGGAACAGGGCAGGAGGGGATGATTTGGGGCAGGAGAAGGTGGCTCAGGGAAGGAGGGAATTGTCCATCCAACCCGGCCTGGAACACTTCCAGAGATGGGGCAGCCACAGCTTCTCTGGGCAACCTGTGCCAGGGCCTCACCCCCCTCACAGGGAAGAACTGCTTCTTAAAAAACTAATCTAAATCTCTCCTCTTTTAGTTTAAAACCCATTGTCCTCAGTGAGAGCCATTTGACCCCTCATTACAAAGCATTGAGCCATGCAGGAATTCACCAGGAATGGGCACTTTGCAATCGATGGGGCTGCTACAGGGTGACCTTGGGCTCAGTGCTTAACTTTTCAGGGCTGCTGAGGTCTGAAATGTGAGGAAGATTCCTCCCAGGGGTGTCCTGAGTATCTCCTGGTGCTCCATGAATATCAGAAGCACATCCTGAGCTGCAGCCCCCACTCCCACAGCCTGTGTCAGGCACAACCAGATCAGCACCTTCCCTTAAACTTCAAAAAGAGATTTAATTTCCATTTATTTCCATTTATTGATGGATCTGGGTTTGCCTTTCCTGTGTTTTTGTAGTTCGCAACCTGCCTGTTGGAGCACAGCAGGCACCAGGATGTGACTGTGCCCCGTTGCCGTGGATGGCATCACCAAACCCTTCCTCACAGCCCCCAGAATTTCCTCCTGCCCTGCAAACTTCAGGCCCTTGGAACAAAAGCATTTGCAGGAGGGAATTTTCATGTCTGTTGGAGGATGGGATCCACCAGGACCCACTCTGGGAGGGCAGCATGCCCAGGACTGCAGCATCTGGGATGCAGGGAAATAAATCATTGATGCCTGCAGCAAATCCATGGGTCATGCATGATGCCAGGGACAATGGTGATGGATGTGGCTGCAGCAGAGGTGATGTTCTGCCCTCCTACCACAAATCCTCCATCATGGATGGACAGGACACATGGAAAGGCTGTAAATTTCCTTGTGACCATTTGTCCCTCCTCCAGCATCTCTGGGGCTCAGCCTGAGGCTGTGGCTGCTTCTGGCCATGGCCCTGGGAGTGCTTTGCTCCAGGTGGGCCAGGACATCCCCAAGCAGAGCAGGTCCCCAAACCCTCCCGGCAGCAGCTGCTCCGGGAGGCAGCGCAGGTGTTTGGCTGGGGGAGGAACAGAGAAACCATCTGTGTGCACGGGTTCATCCTGATGCTTCAGTGGAGGAGCAAATCCAGAGGCAAAACTGCTTCCTGTGGCTTTGCTGTGGGATTTTGTCATCATCCCTTAGTGCTGGCTGAAAAACGAGCTGCTCCCCGTGTGGTGCCGGGCACTGCCGAGCACTGCTGTGGCAGCTGGAGCTGCTCCTCACCCTCCCGGGGTCTGGATTGTGCTCGGGATGGGGAAAAGATGGGATGGAGGACGGGCCACATGACCATCACCCCCTGGTGCCCCCAGGCATAGGTGACATCGTTCCAAGGTCCCACAAAACCCCAGCTCCACAAACAGGATGGGATTCAAGGGGCTCCCCAGGTGTGTCCATCCCTTCCAGCCCCCCCTTGCTGCAGCTGAACTGTGGCAGTGCCGGATCCAGTGCCCATGGATCCCTCAGGCATCCAGCAAACCCTACTCCTGGCCAGAGTGCTGCCAACCCCAGCCCAGCCCATGGCAGGAGATTATGTAGCTTTGGAGCAGACATGTGGAATGGCTGTGTCCTACTTTCTGAGAGCAGAATCCAGCAGGAAAAAAAAAAAAAAGCCACGGTTGTGGTGAGAGCAAATATAGTAACCGGCTTCCACCCCGGCTCTGCTGGAGTGTTACGAGCTGCAGAGCCGGGCCAGGGTGACATCCCACAGCCTGGAGTGTCCCCTAGGAATGGGGAAAATGGTTTGTTAGTCCCCCACCTTCTCCTCCTCCCCATTGGCAAAACACCTTCAGACACGCTTGAGGCTGTGTCTGACACAGCCAGATACTCATCTCCCTTCTGTCGGGGTCAGTGTTCTGTCTCTGTCCCTTTGTTCATCCTGTCCCCATCCCTGTTCCTATTCCTATTCCTATTCCTATTCCTATTCCTATTCCTATTCCTATTCCTATTCCTGTTCCTAATCCTGTTCTTGTCCTCATTTGTTCTCCTGCTTTTGTGCCCATCCCTGTTCCCATCCCTCATTCCCCATTCCCCATTCAATCCCATTCTGATTCTCATTCTCATTGCATCCCATTTATCTTTCACCATTCCTCATCCTCACCCCATCCCATCAAATCCCATCCCCATTCCTTATCCTTATCCCATCCTATCCCATTCCACCTCGTTCTCCTTTCACCATTCCCCATGCCCATCCCAACCCACACCATCTCCATCTTCATCCCCATTCCCAATTCCCATTTCCATCCTATCCATTTCATCCCCATCCCCTCCCATCCCCATCCCATCCCATCCAGGGAAATGATGATTCCACCTTCATCACTGATCCCTGATGGGGAGCCCTCCCTTCCCTGTGGATGTCCAAATTGAAAGAACCAATCACAGCCACTTAATCACTGACTTAATGGGATGGGGATGAGGATGGGAATGGGGTGGGTTGGAATGGGATGGGGAATGGTGAAAGGCAAATGAGACAGGATGAGGAATGGGGATGAGGAATACGTACGAGGAATGGGGATGGGATTTGCTGGGATGGGGAATGGTGCTGCCAGGGTGCATTCCCAACATTCCCCCTGGAACACCTGCCTCTGGATTTACTGCCTCTGCTCCATTATCACCAATCAATAGAACAGTTTTTACTTAATGGGCTAAAACTGTCATTCTAATGTCCCAGATCCACATGTTCTGGGTGGTTAATTGGTGCAGAGCTGATTTGGGGGGCTTAATGAAAATGTAAATTCAGGCCCATTAATCAAACAATTATTTTGGAACCACAAGACAGACGGAGCTAAATCTAATTAAGGAATAAACAAAGTTAATCAGCGAACAGAAAACACTTACTAATCATAGGAATTCATTGCAAGAAAGAAATATTAGGCAAAAATTTATTAAAGATTCCCAAACCTGCTCCTCTTCTTAATAATCCACTGCTCTGGCTTCCAGGAAGCCCTGTCTTGGGTTTATTAAAGGATTTGTTCTGCTTTAAGGTCTGCTGGGCACCAGAGAACTAAAATATATTACTCTGCAAGATGAATAATTGCATCAATTTAAAATAATAGGGCCAGGGACCGAATGGGGAGGGAGCGGGGGGGCATCTGATGTTGAGACTGGTGTGTTTTGGGCTTAATTATCTGCGGTTAGAGCTTGCCGAGTTCCAAAGTTAATTTTGATTCAGGCAGAAAAATTGCAAAAAGATATAAAGATGAAGCCGGTGGCCTTTCTTTTCCCTCTGCCTGTTCAGAGCTTCTTGGCAAAACCTGCTTGTCTGGTACAATTCTGTACATAAATGGGAATATTCACCCCTGACTCCCTTCTGATTGCTGCCACTTCCCACCATCTCCAATATTTGTGGCCGCAAAGCTGCTTTTTTTTTCTTTTTTTTACTCTAGAGGAGCACTGGGATGTGGTCCTGAGGCTTTATCCATAAATCCCATGGCTTGGCAGGATTCAGGTGCTCACACTCTATTCTTGCTCCTTTCCATCTCCGGGGTGGAGAGGGGTAGGATGGGGCTGAGAATCACTGGGCTCAGGGCACTGGGAGGACACCCCAGCCTTGGTGCTCTATGAGTCCCCCACCACTCATTCCAATTCCTTTTTCCCTCTTTTTCTCCAGATCCATCATTAAGCCCATTTTCCCACAGCCAGGCTAAGCTGTTTATCAAAAGCCTTCATCATTAGGTTAATGATTCTCAGCAAATTATTTCACCCACAGCCTGGTTCATCCTGAAAACGGAGCAGGAACATTGACAGCTCCACCAGCTGTGGGAGGGATGGACACCAGAACCACGGGGTGCTCAGCACCCTTATCCCTGCCTTGATACCCCACGATGTGCAGTGTGCCAGGTGCTGCTCAGGACCCCAGTCCCAGCTCCATCAGCACAAAAGCAGACCCAGAGAGGAGCAGGGATGGTTTCTATCTCCCTCCATCCCAGCTGGCATCCATTCATCCATCCATGCAACCATCTATCCCATCTGTGGGACACTGTGAAATGGGGGGCACAAAGCTGCAGCCTCTGTGCTCCTGCTTCCCAGTTTGCAGATCAACTCACCTGCTCTCCACCTGTTTCTGCACCATGTGATGCCAGGAAATCCCCCCAGCAAGGCCCCAGCCCAGGAGCAACCCCCAGAGAGCAGGAGGAGGCAAAGGGCAGGGACAGGAGGGATGAAGGACAGGGATGCTGCAAGGACAGCCCAGGGTGTCTCAGCTCTGTTCCAGCCTCAGGAGCACCTCTTGGACCACAGTGACAAGGACCTGGGAACAAGGTTTATTTGCCCACCAGCCCCCTGGGTGCTCCTTGTCCTCAAACCACCAGTGTCCTCACTTGTGTCCCCGAGGCCACAACATCACTTGCATCTCCAAGCAGAGCCAGAAGCAGATTTGCTGCGCCAGCACCGCATCCTGAATCATCCAGCTCAGCTCCAGGGCTTCAAAGTGCAGCTGTGTCCTCCTGGGAAGAGGACTTGCCCTGGGGGTTGGGGTGGCACCTCTTAGAGGGGGGCAAAAGATTAATTTCCAGCTTTCTGAGCCCAGACAGCGGCTGCTGTGCAGCTCCGCAGCACTCGCCTCATTGGCATTCACCGCTCACCCGGCGGGACCCGCAGCGCTGCAGAGCCTGAATTATTCAGCTCAAGGAAGGACCATTTGCTGATGGAGCAAAGGAGGATTCGTGAGCAGGACTCAGGAGGCTGCTCCTCAAAGCAGTTCCTGCGGCAGAGCCCTGCCTCGGGGCTGGAACACATCCCGAGCTGCTCAAAAACATGGGATTTCTCCCATGGACCTGTTGGCTGGATGCTGCTGTCACGAGCTCAGCAGCAATAGATCCACGGCACTGGTCAGACCTGCCTTGAGGAGCATCTGTCTAAAAACTATGAATAAAAAGCTGGGGGGAAAAAACCTCACATCAATTATTTGCTGTGTTTAAAAATATCCCTTTCCACGCTGAGGCAAAAAGTCATCTCTTAGTTGATGTGTTTAAAATGCTCCTTTCCACACTAATGCTTAAGAATTCCCCCCAGTGCAGTTGCGTCCCTTGCATGAATTCATTGGTATTTAAGGATTTCAGGAGGTGCAGTTTTAGGTCATCACATTCCCGGTCAGGCAGGGACAGACCTTTCCATAAGCTGAAGAGAGAGATGAGTTTCCACCCCATCGTCCCCCTGCCAGGGCAAAACATAAGATGAAGTGGAGGGAGCTGCTTGTTAAACCTCAGTGGTAGCTGAGGATAAAGGGAGGTGTCAGGTCAGGAGGTGCCTGTGGGGTCATGTGGGATCCCTAATGATGGGGGGGAAGCAGGGATGGTGCAGGATGGAATGTGCTGGTTGGGTCAGGGAAGGACATGTGACAGACGGTCACGAAGGTGACCTGTAACGTCTCCTTCCCCTGCAATTTGATGATTAAACCAACCTGCTGCCAACAGGCTTCAAAGCCTCATCTGCTGGATGCCAGGGGCCAGTCCCACACTTGGCACAGTGGAACCCCAGGGCTGGAAACACTCACAAGGCTTTTTATCAAGCTTTAGTCTTGACCCCTGACACCTATGTCACCTTTCCTCCCCCAGTGTCCCCATGCCTTTCCTAAAGCAGGTCCTGGCTGGGAATACACCCCCTGGGGTTCACATCCTCCCCCATCCCAGGGACAGACCAGATCCTTGTGTCCACGGCTCTCCCATGCTCTTGGCTGCAGCTGGTTTGCACCAGGACAGTAATTTTTAACTCTATTTTAGCATAAATCCTTGTCTGCATTAAATGTCAGCACCACCCAGCTCCACCTCCCTCTTCATGCTGCCTTTCTCCCCAGCTCCTGTGTAGGATGCTGTCAAGTGTTTCAAGTTGATTAAGAGAAAAAGACGTGGAAACTAAACTGGGATGAATAAATGCTGCACTGCCACCACCAGCAGCTGTTCCTATGGATGGGTGGCCTCGCTGCCCCCACCTCCCCACGCTGATCCCATCACACTCTGCCCCCGGGACAGCAGCCAAAGCTCCATCTGCCAGTGGCCACTTCAATGAACACAGGAGACTTTGCAGCACCTTTGGTCACTGCTGCAGGACCGGGAGATGCCAGGAGCTGGGAAGGAATGAGGTGACCAACACTGTCCCCTGTGTCACACGGGCTCTGTGGCACTGACACTGGGCCGGTTCCCAGCCTGTGGGTCAGCATCTCCTCCACAGCACTGTTGGAGAGGGAGGGAGATTTCCAGGGCACAAATGCCATGGCCGTGTCATTTTTCACACAATTAAATATAAAGAGGCCCAAGTGCAGCTCATATTTCAGGGTTAATGTTGCTGCCAAATATTATCACAGCAGCGCCGCTTGTAAAACAAAAGCGATCGATGAGGTTCCGTCTCCAGGAGAGCAGTTCCAGCTCAGGGTTATCCTTGTGCACCAGACACACTCCCTGTGCACCAAAACATCTCTAGGCACCCCTCCCTGGGACCTTCTGGGGTTTATTTTCCCTTTTACTGGGTTTTTATTTCAACAACGCTTTGCTTCATGCTTCTCTTTCCTCGTGGAATCCCAGGACAATTTAAGTTGGAAGGGACCTTAAAACTCATCCCATTCCACTCCCTGCCATGGGCAGGGACACCTTCCACTAGACCAGATTGCTCCAAGCCCTGTCCAACCTGGCCTTGAGCACTTCCAGGGCTAGAAGGAGTCTATTCTCCAGGGATATAATCCACCTTGAGCTACTGTCCTCTGGTCTGGCAGGATACCTTTGCCTCAGGCAGGTTTTCTTGCCCAGTTTTCCTGCCTGGCTGTCTCCAAAGGCTTTTTTTTCCTCTGAAAACTTTCCAGCCACTCGATCACAGCCAGTTTGCAAGTCTGGGCTATTAAACATACCCTGAGAGCAGTGGCTGGGGATGAAAGCTCTGTGAGCTCCAGCAAGGTGAGAGCTCGTGAACACCCGCCCTTGGGGAGAGCTTTGGAGATAAGGCACAAGCTGAATTGAGCCCCTGGAGATCCCACCCGCTTCCCACAAAGGAGTAGGAGTCACAAGGAGATGAATAATTTAGATTTTAAAAGGAAAATACTCTCTGTCTTCAGGTTGAATAAAGCCCTGATTTGCTGAAGCTCTGGAGATCTTGGCTGTAACACTCAGGGTTTCCATGACAAGGCTCTTATCAGGTAGATACCCATCAGCTATTCAGCTCTGCCTGGCTGGCCCTTAATTAATAATGCTGACCCTCATCAGGGAACAAAAAGGAGTGATAGAGACACTCACAAATTTCTCAGGCTTCTTCCCTCTCAAATTCAGCCCATCCTCGCTACAAACACCCTAAAGGCTTCTCAATAGCAATTCCCTTCCACACAACTGTAAATTTTTTTTGTTGTTGTTCCTTTTTATCTGTCACCGCTTTTATTTTCCAGTTTGACCAGATCAAGATGAGTCTTTTTGCTTGGACGGTTTTTGAAAGGAGACAGTTTGTGGGATTTTTTTTTACAGTGCTGCCAGAAAACCTGAGAAATCAGTTATCTCTAATGGATTCAGAGAGCTCTCAGATCTCTAAAAGCAGAAACCTGCAGTTTCCATCTCAACTCCAGCTGCTTAACTCAGGTTTGGAGGCAGGAACTGACCTCCCACTGCCTGATCTTCCCCTTTCACCTGCTCCCTGCCCATGACCCTCACTGAGGGGCTTTGATTCATTGCCCAGCATCCCCAAATTGTCCCCAAAAGGTACCTTCCCATGCAGAAATGAGACGACCCAAAGCTCACCTTCCCCCGGGCAGGTCTTTGTGGCCTCTCCAGACCCCACCACAGACCTGCACCTCTCCTAATTGGTTCTGCTGTGGGCCAGGAGCCCAGAGGAGTTGGTAGCCCCTGCTCTGCATCTGAGTGAAAGAATAACAGTTTATTTTAGGCTGAGGACCGACGAGATGGAAGCCATTGATCCGAGCTCGTAATTACATTGTTATCTGTGAACTGTGAGATAAAGAGATTTTGAGCTGCTGGCTTTTTGAAAAGCCGGGCTTGAAAGCGGATAAAAAAGGGATTTATTTAGTTGAGCTCCTCTATTTTTTAAGTGAAATGTTAAATAGTAAAAGCTTGCTTTTTCTCTTTTATTTTTTCAGCCTAGAGGATGAAAAGCCATGGAAGGTTTCTGTCCTGCTCAGTGAAGCAGAAGAACCTCAGTGCCCTCCTGATGCCCCAGATCATGCAAGACATTGTGAGAGCTTCCTAACATGTTCTTTTAATGAAGGACACCCCAAGGAGGTATTAAAAACCAGGATTCTGGCATGAGCTGGGTCACTGGGTGCTGCCATGACCTCATGGAGCAACGAGCACCTTGGAGAGGAGCCATTTGACCATGTTGTGCTTTACATCTCCCCCTCCAGGATCAAAGCAACCCTATGTCAGCATCTTCATCCCAGTGCTCGCTAAACATTCCTGTAGCTTTTCCTCTCCGATTTTCCTGGCCCTTCTCCAGGATCAGCAGGGGACCTGCTTCCACGTCAGCTGCTTAGTGCTGCTGTCACTCACATTTTACAGCCCTCTCAATGAAGAACAAATCTATATTGATTTCAGAACAACCGGAGCTGTAAATTACTGGCCAGGACCAGCGTGGCCAGGACCAAGATGAGAATTCATTGATTGCACCAAAGGTCTAAATCTAATTAGCACACGAGAAAACTGGTGGGAACAGCAGAACAATTCAGATGTTCTCAGGTGTAAATAAAACTGGAAATCCACCTGTAAAAGCAGGAGAGGCAAAGAATGGTCCTGTTCAAGCACAATTTGCAATCCAAGGGTTTCATTTTCAGAGCAGCTGACAGGAAAATAGAAGGAGAAATAAGAGTCAGGGGGGACAAAGGAGCCTATTTCTCTATTTGGAAGCCTTTTCCATTCAGGACTTCACAGATGCAGCTGGTGCTGCATCACCTGCAGTGGAACACAGCACAGGGAGTATGGGGGATGATCATTCCAGTCTTCAGCTGGAGCTGGGTGACCTCTCTACTGGGACCTTTTGGGTGGGATTTCTTGGTTGGAAACTCTTGGGTGAGACCTCTCTTTTGGGACCTGTCTGCTGGGAGCTTTTGGATAGGATCTCTCGGCCCAGAACTCATGGATGGGACCTCCTTGCTGGGAGTTCTTGAATGGGACCTCTTGGATGGCACTTCACCACTGGGACCTCTCCTCTGGCTACTTTCTGGGCAGCAGCAGAGAGGAAAAATCAGTGGGAGGAACATTACAAAAAAACTAATTAAAGGAAGTTGAAGATCAATTTTAAGGCTGATAGACTTCCCTGGGAACACCCTTGCCTAAAGACAGAGGTCCAAGTCTTCCCTTCCACCAAAGGTGGAAGAGAACAAGCTTTGGCAGCAGCAGAAGGAAGGGGTGAGATTGGCCCCGCCGTTCTCAACACGCCTGGAAATAGCGGGATATCCTTCTAGCAGCTCCTTCCCGATCTATCTTTGGAGCTCCAGTGACATCTGCTGCTGTCTCTGGGTATCGCCACCAGCCCGGCCACCCACCGTCCCCCCCGGCTCGGCCTCACGCTCCCCTTCTGGGCACAGGGAGGGTGTGATATCCCCGAAAGACGATGCCACCAGCCCAGGGCTGGGGCATCACCCTGTGGAGCTGCGATCCAGGGGTTTCCACCAGCCCTGCGTGCCCATCCCTGGAAAATGAGCTTAAATACGCCCAAATAAAACCTGAAAATAGAGGAAATAATTGTTTGGGTTGTGCAGGAGCTGGTGGGATGTTCTGCTGCAGTGGAGCAATGGGAGCTGCAGCCAGAGGAAGGAACAGCTCCTGCTCCTCCAAACTGGGGTGTGACAAAGGGCACTGGGAGGTTGGTTTCTCATGGGGTGGGTTTGCTCACCAAGGGAAAGTCAGAGGGAAGCCACCACCACCACAAACCTCATGGTCTTCCCCATGGCATTCACCCCCAGGAGCAAAGTGAGTGGGAGCCCATAGATGCCATGGATGTGCATGAAGGACTGACCCCCATAACATTCCCAGGATTTAACCCATATTCCCAACACCAGCCCCGTTACCCCCCGGGGTGCAGAGGAGCCAAACGAAGCTCTGCAGAATCGTGACCTCTTCCCTCACAGAAGAGCCTGCACCCACCATCCCAGACTCAATACCCTAAACCCAATGTCCCAGCACCTCCAAGCCCACCACAAATTCCCACAACGAATAAAAGAAGCCAAAAACCACATTTATTTTTTTCTTTTCCAATAGTCTCACTTTATTAGATACCACATCAAGAGAGGATGTTGTGCTGCATGCAGCGGAAGACTGGAGTATTTCTAGTTCCTGTGTAACATTTTCTTTTTCTCTTAATAGTTGTAAACTGATATTTTGCTGTAAAATCACTGCATGCGACTTTGAATGCAAACAGCAGTAGAAGAGGCTTTTATTTTTCTCTTTTTTGTTGTTGTTGTTTTTCACCATTCCCAATCCAGATGTGCATGCTTTATTTACAACGAAAAGAAGTCATTCAGGGCAGAAATTACCATCAGAAAAACTGAGAAGAAGGTGGCAGAGACCAGGACCGTGGTTTGCACAATACTGGGGAGATTGGCAAGTTGCACTTGATTTTTGTGGGTGCAAAGAGATGATTTGAGTATCCTTTGTCCGAAGGGAAAGCAGGCTGGACAGAGAATGGCAATACAGGACAGGGTAATGGCAACCTTAATTGTATGTTCTGCACATACAAAGGAGGCTGGGCTGCTGCAGGGCTGGAGGACATTGAAGAATTCCTTAAATAATGTTTTTAAAGGTAATTTTAGCCCAGTTACAGGTTTCCCCAGCATAGCTCTGGGTCCAACTGCTGCTTTGAGATGAGCAGGGGGGTTTTGGCCAGATTTATCACTCTGGAAGAGATAGGACAGCACAGAATAATTAAGGTTGGAAAAGACCTCTAAGATCAAGTCCAAGCATTGATTCCTGGAGTCCAACCATCCCACAGCTTAACCAGCTGGGCCAGAGCAGTGAGGTTTCAGCACAGGACACAGAAGGAAACCATCCCAAAGAACAGGGTCATTTCAGTCTGGGTCGTGGACAGTTTGGCTCAGAGATCTCACAGAGTCAAGAACTCCATGAAAGAAGGGCCAAATTTTCAAGTATCCGCTTCCATTATACTCTCTGTGCCACAGGATGAGTCTGGGGTGATGGAAGAGGTCTCCCAGCTCAGGTTGGACAAAGCAGAGAATGCACAGAGTGGTTTAGGTTGGTTTTCCCCATCTGGTGGTCCAAGGGTGGGGAGCATGGGGGCTGTGGGAGGCAACACAGACCTCCTTGGATGTGTAGGCCCTGGGGCAGGGCTGCTCTGCAGCAGCAGCATCGCTCTGCACAGGAGGGTTTGCATCACCCAGAGCTGGTGACATTACTTGGCACAGAGTTATGGGGAGAGTCACGCAGTGTCAGCACTCAGAGGAAGTTCTGCTGGGGGGAAAAAGACAATTTAAAGAAAATATCAAGGAAACAACTCATCCAACTCAAAGGAAAGAGCTGCCCAGGCCACAGGACAGCTCCCCCAGCCAACTGCAGCAGCGGGTGCACGGGGAGTCATGGACTGAAAGGGATGAGGTTTCATACAACATGCTCAGTGTGTAGCCCACTGACAATATATTCCATAGTGCTTATTGTGCTACTATCAACTATGCTTGAGGTTGTCCAGAGCCAGCAAATGGAACCAAACCTGACCAGCATCAGTCTGAGGACGTCTCTGCTCTCCTGCTATCAAGGACAGATTGAACAGCTCCAGGAGATAACTAAAGCGCAGGTTAAAGACAGTGGTTCTTGTGCAGAATTGCAAAAAACCAAAACTAAAACAACCAAAGTTTGGAAGACCTCTAACTGTCCCAGCTGATTTCAGTAGTTGTGGTGTTTTGAAGCAATTCAAAGCAATAATCCTTGCACACAGCTACTTGGTGGGAAGTGTCATGTCCCTCAGCTTCCCTCCTGAGCGTGGCACGGCAAACGCTCGGCAGCAGGAGGGGTGGTCTGAGGGGGCCCAGGGACTGCCCTTGAGGCTCAGTCACTACTACACAGCTCAGAGGTGAAGAGGAGGTAGTCACAACCTTGAAACATGGGTGGGTTCCTACAGCAACAGCATGTGAGTTCCTCGGGCAAAAGGAACCACATGAACCAACCCAAACCTGCTTTCCTGCAAGCACAGAGCTCCCTATTCCTCATAATTATTGTTGTGTTATTGGTGGATCTTCTCAGCAAAGGATATGCCACAATATTGCTCAAGTGGACCAAACCAGAAGTAAAGCTCAAGCAGGACTCGCAGGATTACATCGGTGACACAGGCTTTGGCCTAATCATGACAACACAGACACCAGGCGACGGTGACGACCCACACCAAAGCCAAAGAGCTTTTTCATTATTGCAACTGAGGTATCGATATCACACAAGCAGAACAGGCCGATGCTCCAACACCAGCGCTCCACACCCCAGTGCCTGGCAGGAGCACAGCCAGACTGGTGGCTGCACGTCCCACTGGGAGATACCAGAGCCACAAGGCAGTGGCAGTGGGATGAACCAGAGGAGCACAGGCTGGAGGAACACAGAGCACCGGACACACAATGGGAACGCTACCACGGGGTGTGTGAGACCAGTGAGAGAGAGGAACAGTCAGGAGGGAACTATTGCTTGACAAAATTACACACCAGGGGAACTCAGTGACCTCCCTCCCAAAACATAAAATAAACAGAGGAAGAGAATATGAAAGATCTGGGTTGGTTTTCAGGTGGAGGTGAGGACGGAGGATGCTCGGAGGAGGCAGAAGAGCATCACTGCCCTGGGACCAGAGGCTGTAGCAAGGCATGACTGCGCTGGAAGACGGACATCAGAGATCTACGGGGGCTTGCAGAGGATGGGCTGTTGGGGAGGGTGGGGGCAGCAGCTCCCTTTAATCACTGGCAACGTGGTTCTCGTTTTGCAGGGTGTGCCAGCGCTCAATCTTCTTGTCCTTGTTCTTCAAACATTCATACCAGTGTTTCAAGCGCTCGCCCTTGGCCGTAATGCCGAGCTGGCAACCGCCTGGGAGAGAGGGAGAGAGGAGACGTGGCATTCAGAGGGCATGCTGATGTTGAAGTAAATCCCTCCAGAGGAAGAGAACTCACATTTGCAGCACTTTTTCCACTTCCTGGATCAAAAATCTCATGGAAACACCCTGAGACACTTTGCTTGCCCAGAAGGCCTCCCAGGACGCTGGAGATGGGGCAGCACAGTGGGTGCAGTGTATGGGGTGGTCTGATACAAGCACCCTGTCAGCTCCCATGGTCCCACCTGAGGCTCCTCACAGGGCAGGTGATCTACACACCCCTCCCACACAGCAAACACTGTCTTGAGCACCAAAAACCGTACCCCAGAGCGCAGAGACTTTCAGCTCACCAATGTAGTCATTGGATTTTCCGATGTCGTAATCCCAGACAGAAATGTCCAGTGACTTCTTGGCCAGGTCGCTGTGTTTTATGTCATAGAAGAACTCCTGCAGAAGGAGAACCACCTGACATGTAAAACATTCCAGGAAAACACCCCCAAAACCTGCAGTTAAGGGATTGCACACATTCTCTGTACAGCCTGGATTCAAAATCCAGCGAGAGAAGAGTTAGAATTAATGAAGGGAAAACACTCCTTCCCTGTAGCATCTCTTCTGACAGGATCACAGAAAACAAGCTCACTCCTTGTACATGTGTAAGCCCTTTCCAGGTGTCCCATCAAAGCAGAACCAGTGGTGGGACCCCAGGGGTGCCCATCCCACCCACACCCCCTGGCCAGGGCAACACAGAGTCGGCAGCACCAGCAGCAGGGAGGCTTTGGGGTGTTTGTGCTGCCTGGCCCCATGGCACAGTCATTCCCAAAATACTCCTGGACACAGAAGTGGGAAAGGAGCCTGAGCAAGGAATCAACCCTCAGAGAGTTTGTCTTCCACCTCCTCCACACAACACAGTAATAGCTAAATTGATTTATTAATATAAAAAAAAAAATAGATCCACCCTACCTCGTTAAACTCAGGATTCAACGTTTTCTTCTTAATCTGTGTCTTGTGCTTGGCCTTTTTTCCCATATCAGGTTTCAGCCAACTGGGGGCAACAGAAAACAGCTCAAAACTCAAGTGGGAGCTTATAAGCTTAAAAAGTGAGTTTCTGTGCTACAAAAAAAGGCACTGACTATATTTATTTAAGGCCAGTCTCCCCACCTTCTAGAGGATGTGGGAAAAACGTGGGGCTGGGGCTGTGCAGCCTGGATGGAGATTCAGAACTCAATTGCAGAGTTGAAATTAATTAGATCTATGTTCACAGTTGATTTTAAAATGCAAATTCACCATCTTATGTTTGTGGAAATGGAAAATATAAAAAAAAAAATAAAGAGAGACTGAGAAGGAAAACTGCTCAGTTCCACCTCAGCTATAAAGAGATGTGCAAAATGTTCAACATGAGAGTTAGAACAGAGGTTTTTTCTGAAGGCAAAGAGAAAACAGCAATGACAACCACACCAGCAATGACTGCAGGGTCCTCTCTGTGTCACAGTTTATGAGGTTGGAGTTAAAACAACTTTATTCTCCCACGTTCCCAGGAGCCACCCAACCATCGGAGACAGGGATAGACAAGATGATCCCTGGGCTCCCAGCTTCACCCAGCACCTGGGATTATGGGGTAGGAAGTGGGGCATGGAGGGACATCAAGTCATCCCTGCCCTGCAGCCACAGTGGGGCAGAGGTGGAGAGAAGGACCCCTTGTTCTCCTTGACATGAGGTGTTGGACTCGATGGTCTTGGAGGTCTTTTCCAATGATTCAGTGATTCTACAGGAGGTGACCACTGTCTCTGGGCATTTGGGGAGCTACGGGCACCGAGGGAGCCAAGGGCTGGGTCAGTCTCATAGAGCTTCAGCCACAGTGGGGACACTTCCACCGTGCACAGTTGCTGCTGGTGGACAGCTCCCCCTGCACGAGGTCTGCAGTGGTTTTGGAAGGAATTCCCAGCCCACCAGCTGCTGCCCAAGGACAGCAGGTGGCTCCATGCCCATGTGTCACAACCCCAAGCCATCCCCCAGGTTCACTCACAGCTTCACGAAGGGGTCCGAGTACCCGTTGGCGTCCATGGCTGCCAAGTGCACGCAGCGCACGATGCCCACGATGAGCCCGCCCTGCTGGGTGCTGTACATGAGGGACACCAGGATCTTCCCACGCTCCTCCACATCCCCACCGCGATCTACCTGCGGGAGGAACAGACCAGAGATGGGGACAGGGAGGCTGAGCCAGGGAAATGTCAGCAGCAGAGCAGATGAGGCAAGGTGGAAAGGAGGGAACCTCATTCTCCATGAGGGGTGGGAAAACAGGCTCACACACAAGGGATGGTGGGGGTAACACACAGGGAGTGTATTGTCCTCCAGAGACTTACCTCCTCTTCATACAGAGCCATCCCACGGGATGCACCGGTTGTTCCAGCACGTTTCGTCTTGGATGGGAAAGGGAAAAAGAGACTGTCATGAGTGACCACAGCTGGGATAGAGCTCTGGGGGTCCAGCCCAGCTCCTTCACTGGGCTCAGGAACATCCATCTGCTCCACCAACTTTCACCTCTGCAGATTCAACGCTGGGGAGCAGAGCTCAGGGATGGAGCAACCTGCCCTCTGCTCCACAGTGACTGCGCCAGCAGGAGAGGTCTCCAGAGTCGCTTCCCCTGGATTCCCACCACACTCTTATCTCCTGGCCTGGATCAGCCCAGACACAGGTGGGAATGTGGCTCCTAAAGGTGCCAGTGAAGTTGGGCACCTCCAGCTCCAACCCCAAACCCACCCCACAACCTCCCTCACGTGCCCTTTGTTTGCAACCCCAACACGAAGGGCAGCAGAAGGGAACCTCCCAGGCACTCACTGGTATTACTCTCTCCAGGCAGATGTTGAAGTTCTTTTTCTGATTTGCTTTGAGTTTCTTCAAGGCAACTCGAGTTTCTCCAATGAACTCGTTGTGACCAAATTTGTCTTCATCACACACAGAGATCCTGAAGGGAAGAAGAAAAGGTGGAATATCAACAAGGCTGGAGCAGCACCTCACTCTAGAGCTAAACCCACCCCCGCAGGGGCACTGCTGAGGGGGTGGACTGAGCAAAGCCCCCCTAAAACCACCCTCCATGTATCTCTCCTCTGATAAGAGGAGGAAGAAAACCAAACTTCTGGTTGGCCAAAAAAAAAAAACAAAAAAAAACCCCAACATTTTTAATATCTGCTCTGTGATAGGGCAAGAAGTTAACAGTTGAAAGATGGAAATCTGCTGCAGGAAGGACAACACCTAAAATTTTAGAGATATTTAAGGAAGCATCTTAATATTTTGCTGGGATGTTGTTCAATCAGCACAGATACACAATATGCACACCTCCACACTGATAAGAATTATAGTGATGTCAATAATTTCATATCAAATTACAGGATCAAAATGCTTCTTTCTCCTCTTAAAAGGACCATCCAAATCAGGAAGTTCATGGTGATTTTTAACCAAAACCTCTGCGTTTCCAGGTTCCCCATCACCCCCTTGTACTTTGCTGCCAGTGCTCTCCTCCATGTGAGGAGCTCCACAGTCCCCATCCCACCCCTCCATGGGATCCTCCACTTGCCTGAGGGTTTTTCTCTGCATATCCTCATCCGTGATGCCGTGGTACACCAGGGTCTCGTTCCACACGGGGTTGCGGGTGTTGCGCAGCGTCTTCGTCCTCAGCTTGTTTGACTGCAATGACAAACAAACCACAGCATAACTACACCCCTGAACCCCTCCCCACCAAAATCACAGCTCCTGGCAGAGATGCTCCATCTCATCTGGCTCACAAGAGGTGGTTTGACTGGGTTGTGTTAGTGAGGCATCAACTCCAAGCGAGCATCACCAACCCAACCAGGTGGACCTTTACAGGAGCACCGGGCACTCAGTGACATGTGGTGGCCAGGGCAGCCTTCCCTGCCTGGTTTTTGTCACTCTCTGGGATCTATTCCCTCAAGGACCCTTGTACAAGGAAGAAGGTGCACAGGGCAAGGCTGTAGGGGCTCAGGTCACGGCTTTCATGGTCTAAAGGAGGTGGCAGCTGGGCAGTCGAGAAGCTCTATCACTTGGTCATGTGTCTTTCACAAACACATGTTAAACATTAAAAAAAAATTTAAAAATATCAGCAAACAAGAGCAATAGAAATCAAAGCAATTCCCAACATCATAACATCTTTTACTCTGCAAAAGATCAGAAACCCCACATACGTAAAAGCAAACCTGTAACTACGGGTTTATTTTCTGTTTTCCCTTTGTTTTATACTTAGTTCCTCTGGGCAAAAATCTGCTGCAGGGAAAAAGTTTTGCACCCCCTGAGCAAAGAGCCAGAACTGCTGGGCCAGTGCTGGTCATCCCTTCCTCCAAGGTTGCCCCACTATGATCAGCTTAGCTGGGCTGTGGAGGGAGATTTCCCAGGATTTCCATGATGAAGCCAGAGTTTCCTCAATGGTTCTCTCCTCACAGCTCTAACAAGGACATGCTGCAAATGGGCAGTTCAAACTCTGGCAATAAATAGATTCTTGGTCAGATGTTTTGTGATGCATTAACAGTGTTGCCTCCTCTGGAGCGTCCCTTCATCCCTGAACAGATTCCTGCCTGCAGGATGAGTTGTTCCTTGGGTCTGGGAGAGCATCTGTGAACATCATCACATTCAGAGACACCCCCAGGGTAAAACAGCAGCAGTGAGCGAGAAATCAAGGGGGAAAATTTGATGCAAGAAAGGGGCCTGAGGGGGTTCTGAGAAACCTCTGCTCCATCCCAGCCCAAAATGCACCAAACCAGGCAAAGCCTCACCTTGCTGGCTCCAGGCAGGAGGTGCAGCTTCACGTAGGGATCAGCCAGGCCGTTGGAGTCCATTGGTTTTAAGCCCTAAAAGATGATTAAGAGAACATGGTACATGAATCCTCCTTCAGCTGAGCCAGGGAAGAGAAAAAGCTGCCAATGAAGCAACTCAGCAAAGAGAAAACATGTTCAGTCAACCAAGAGCCTCATTCTCTGCCCCGAGCAGTCGTGGGTGCCACGATGTGCTGAAGCATCAGACTCACTCAAGGAAAAATCATAGAATTACAGAACCACAGGATAGTTTGAGGTGGAAGACACCCCAAATATCACCAAGTTCCAACCCCCTGCCATGGGCATGGACACCTTCCACCAGACTTGTCCGACCTGGCCTTGAACAGTTCTGGGCATGTGGCAGCCACAGCTTCTCTGGGAAGCCATCCCAGTGCCTCACCACCCTCACAGATCTCTTGGATCCACCCAAGGAAAAGCCCCCCAACTTTCCCCAGCCAGAAGCAGTTGTGCCAACTGGGCCAGGCTGGATCTCCAAAGGGAGCCAACCTCTGTCAGCAGCCACGTGGCTTCCATCTCATCACACCAAAGAAACTGGGAGACAGATGGACTTAAACCGGGGACAAAATGGGAAAAAAGAGGAGCACTTACCTTGGCCTTGATAAGGGTGCAGTGCAGAGAGCTGTTCTCCTGGTCATAGAGCAGGCTGAACTCCAGAGCTCCCAGCGTGGCTGACAGAGAGGGAGGAGTTGGAAACAGAACCTCGTTAAAACTGCAGCCAATAACTGCACTTAATCAGCCCCGATTAGTAATAATTAGAAAGATTTGTGGGTCAAATGTACAAGCTGTTTAATGCACATGAGACTGGGCTGGCACTGCCCAAACTGCCACAGATCTGGCTGGACTCAGGAGCTCTGCTCAAAGCCTTACAGAGGAGGGGCTGCCCAAGGAGGGCAGCCTGGGGCTTTGGAACAGAATTCTGTATTCACCAGGCAGAGCATGATTAACCCTACAACCCTTCCCACAGCAATGTCACCCTGGACTGCCATGAGATCATGTTCCAGCTCAGGGACAGCATCTCCTCCCAAGGTTGGGTGCCAGTGCTTCGTCCCCAAAATGGGAGAAACCAACTCAGGCTTTTCTTCATGTGATCACCAGGAAAACATGACAGGGATGAAGAGAAGGCACAGAACCTGAGCTGGGTCCCACTGCTCCTACCCGAGCATCTGCTCCTGGCCCTGAGCAGCTCTTCCCACCCAGGATGCTCTCCCACAGATGCTCACCCTCCCGCAGCAAATTCCCTTTCTTTTAGGGGAGCAAATGGCTGAACACATCAGATCTCAAGGTGCAAAGGGACTGCAGCCACCAAGCCCTTCCTACAGACAGGCCACTGGTGTTCCTCAGAGGAAAGGATGATTGGATGGAAAGAGGCAGATGCCTTAGGGGCTCCAGAAAGGAAACAGGAAGGTGATGTAGGCTCAGAGCCTGAATCATCACATCAGAGCTCAGTGTTTGGTGCAAAACCAACTGAAGATTCCGTGGGCAGCACGAACTGCACTGAGCAGGGACAGCCTGCAAGACCCTGCCCCCACCACAGGGAAGCAGATTTCCCCAAGGATTCTCCTGGCTGGAGACCCACCACCTTACGGTGCAAGTCAGGCTCCCCCAGCGATCATCTCCTCAAACTCGCATGTTTCCCAAAGAACAGCTCCCTCCCCTTCCATGTGTCCTGGGTACGTACTGCCTTCATCGGAGTCATAGCTGTTGGCATCCTCCTCCTCCTCCTCCCGGGGCTGCTGCTGCTGCTGCCGCTGCGGGGCTGCGGATGCGGGTGTGGTGGCGGGGGGCTGCTGGAAGGCGGGGGGCTGCCAGGCCGGCCTCTCCTCCCTGGCGGGGGGTGCGGCGTAGCCCCCTCCTCGCTCCTCCCTGGCGGTGGCACGGGCCGGCTCTGAGGGTCCCAGCGGTGGGCTCGCTGCGGGAGGGACCCCATTAGCCCCCGGTGGGCTCTGCCCCCAGCCCTCACAGATGGTCTGGTCTTACCTTGTCTGTCCGGGAACCGCCCGCCCACCCCGGGGCCCGGCCTCGCTGCTGCCGGTGCTGGGAACAAACGCAGCATCACCAGGGAGTCCATGGGGAGGTATCTCCATCCCTCTCCCCCACACCAGCACCGCAATGCCACAGACAGGGCACTGAGGTGCCCCAGGAACTGTTCCTGGCTGCACCCCCATCACATCCTACCTGCGGGTGCTGCTGCCGGAGCGGGACCCGCAGCGGGTCCGGCAGTGGCTGGTGGGGGCGGCCGTGGGGCTTGAACGGAGTTGGTTCTCTTCACACCTGCAAGGAGGAGGCAGAATTAGCACAGACAACTCTTAGACAGTCAGCAGCCCTGTGCTCCCCAGCCCTCTCCTCCCAGGGGTGCAGAAGCAGGCATGGGGATATAGGAGCACAGTTCTCACCAGGTGTCCTGCTAACCCCGCTCTCAGCACCATAGTCCCGGCTCTCGGTGTCCGCACCGGTGTCCTCGCTGCCACACGGACCCGCCCGGCCCTCGGCCGGCTTGCGGCTCCCCCTGGGAGATGCCGTCGTGTCGCTGCCTGAGGGAGAAGGATAAAGGCAGCAGTGAGGCTGGGAAACCAACCTCCCACCCCTGGGAGAAGCCCAGTCTGGGTGTCAGCAAGAGGAGGAGAAAGAGGACGGGCACAGCCACCACAGCATCACCCACAGAGCTCTGAGGACTGCAGCAGGAAGGCTCTGCACTGTCAAACCTGCACACGGCAGTCAGGAAAGGCCAAAGGACACACCAAACCATGGGGACACCAAGAGATGCAGAAATCCCACGGGAAAACAAGGCCAGAGGCATCCATCACCCAGTCCTCAGCACCCATCAAACCCCTAAGGCATCACAGCTCCACAGTCCCCAGGACAGGGGGATCATATTTTCCTCTTGTTGATCATCTTCCATTTATTAACAAGACAAGGGTGGCAGCTGCCTCTGCCTCTCACTTCCATCACCCAGCGGATAAATCCCAGCCACACACTCCAGGGTGCCCAGAGCGCTCCGTGGTGACAAATTGCAACCCACAGATGTGATGGAAAAAGTCCCGGCGCTCACCTGGCTGGCACTGGAGATGCCAGGTATAAATCTTGGCTGTGACATAAATGGGATGTTTCTCCTTGGCTGGGCTCTCAGGGTCACCGGAGAAAGCGAAACGCAACAGATTGTAGGTGGGGGAGAGGAGGGAGGGAAAAACACCGGGATGCTGAAGAGCAGGAGGAGTCAAACAAGCATCCAGGCCCAGGAGCCCCGTGGTGCAGAAATAGCAGTGCAATAAATAATTTTCCAAGGGAGTTTTAGGAAAATCATGGGCATGGCGTGAGCATGCTGAGCACCTGCAGAGCTGGCAAAGCCTCCCTGACTTGCAGGAGCCAGAGGCTCAATAAAAGTTGCCTGTTGTGGGGCTGGGAAGTTTAACAGCACCAGCTACTGTCACGATTAAATCACCTTAATTAAGTGGTTCCCCCAAGTGCTGCTGCATGGGAAGGGGAAGATCATCAGCTGGGAGCACCAGGTTGGGCACAGGCTCATCTGGAGCTCCCCACCCAGTTGTGACTAAGCCCAGGTACCCACAGTGGGTGCCCCACCATGGGGCTCACCCCAAAACACCACCCAGACACATAGGATGTGTGTCCATCATGTGGGGTGGAGGGAGCACAGCTCAGAAAAAGGCTGTGACACCAACACAGATCCACAACTGGGAACTCAAGCATGGCCACTGTCACAACAGACCCTGGGCTAAAGGAAGGGTGGGATGGAGGGGACCACGCCAGGGGAAATGTCCCCGCAAACCCCTACTGCCTCCTTCATGAGGAAGGAGAGGAAGAGGAGAGCTTGCAGCCACTGTGCTGCTCCCATCTTAATGATTGTCCAGTCAGGAGCAGGTGGTATTGGAAGGGGCCCCAGAATCCTCAGCACCTTGGCACTCTGATGTGGAACTGTGAAAATGGGGGATATTACTCAAAATTAACTCCCAGTGAGACCTTCCTGGTCTCTTCAACTCCCTGACAGGAGGATGGAGCCAGGTGGGCTCCTGGGGAACAAGGGACAAGACAAGAAGAAACAGCCTCTGTTTGTGCCAGGGGATGTTTAGGTTGGATATCAGGGAAAACTGCTTCCCTGAAAGGGTTGTCTAGCCCTGACACAGATGCCCAGGACAGGGGTGGAGCCACAATCCCTGAAGGGATTAAAAAGACATGCAAATGTGGCACCTGGGGACATAGGTTAATAATGGTGGCCTTGGCAGTGCTGGGGGAACAGTTGGACTCAATGGTGTTAAAGGGCTTTTCCAAACTAAACTATTCCATGATTCTAAGTGGTGGAGGGGGCAAGGTATTACCATAAAAAAACCTCAGTGAATCCCCCCCTACTCTGCCTCCCGTGCCCAGCACAAGCCTGGGCACCGCTCTGTGCTGGTGCCCTTCGGTGGGGGAAACCAGAGCAGAGCAGCTCAGCTGCTCCACCCCTTGCAGACATGCACAAGCCCCCACAGGCCTCCAGCAGTTTCTCTGCGAGGTTTTCCAAGGACTGCAGTTAAATAAGCACAAAATCTCCTGCCCCTCACAGCAGGACCCACCACCCACAGAGGCAGCTCCGCTCAGCGCTGGAATCGCAGCCTCTCAGCCCCGGAGTGTGCAGGGGGTGGGGAAGCCCAGGAATAACTCAGTCCCCGCATGGTGGGCGGCAGCAGCAAGGAGAGGTCCTGCTGAAGCCTCCCATGGGAAACTCTGCAGGAGAATGCCGTGGGAATGGAGGGAGGGAGACAGGGGGCTCAGCACAGGCGGCACCAGGGCAGTGGCACGGGGAGGAGGTGAAGGCCGGTGCTTACCCTCGGAGTCCGGCTCGGCTGGGGAGGGCCCGGCCTCTGCCTGGCCTTGGGGGCACAAACAGAGCGAGAAGGGGTGAAGCTGCAGCCCATGCTCCCCCCAACACCAACCCTTATTTCCCTTTTTATTCCTATTTTTTCCCAGGCTTCTCAGTCACCGTGTTCATACCCAGGCACTGCCTAAACTCCTGATCCCCACACGGGGCTGCTTTGCTGAAGGATATTCCTGCAATCCCACCCATCCTGACTTGGATGGCCTAGATAAAGCCTCTACAGGCAGGGAAGGCAGTGGGGACAGTTTCTATGCCCTTTAGGACACAGGCAGCAGCTACAGGACTGCTCTGGATGCTTTCTCCTAGAGTTTTCCCACGCCAACAATGTGGAGAGACCCAATTCCACACTGGCAGCTCCCCTGGCACTGCTGGGGGAGTCAGCACCTGCTGTCACCTACCTCGGGTGGGTGCCCGGGAGGACAGTTTGGGGTCCGGGGTGGGCGGCTCTGCCGGGCTGGGCTCGCTCGGGGCTTGGGGTCCCTTGTTCTTGCTGACAGGCATCTGCTGGGGCAACATCTGCTTGGGCAAACCCTTGAAGAACCAGGCACCAGAGCGCTTCCACACCTGGGAGAGCAGGGAGAAGTCTGGCATCCATGTGTCAGGAGGGATCCTGGGGGCTTCATCCCCCTCCACCAGCAGATAGAGGATATGCAACTCCATACTCCCACCCTGCAGCCCGTGCTGCTAATTAATTAACTCTCTGGTTCACGCTGCAGGCAGCAGGGAGTCAATCTCTGCCCATAACAGCCTCTGCGACACCAAGACTTCGTTTTGGACAAATAAATGTCATTTTATATAGAAAACACGACCATGCTATAAGAACCAGACTCGACCAGCTGGACAAGGCTTAGTGGGAGCTTGAGCTGGTCCCATCTGGGGACAGTGCACAGGGTGACACCAAGGGCAGGGACCAAATCCAAGGGACAGGGGGAGCCCAGGGGTCAGTCCACACTCACCTCCCGCTGCTCACTGCAGATCTTGCAGAGCCAGATGGCATGGGGCCTGTTGTTGGTGGTCTGCACCCCACACTTGGTGCAGACATTCTGCAGGGAAAACAAAGTTCTGGCCACCACAAGGTCCCACCACACCAGCACCACCAGTGGGAGGTTAACGAGGGCTGATTAACGAGAGCTCTCCCAGCACAAGCACCAGTGAGCACAGAAACCCTTGGAGATGTCCTCTCCCACATGTGGAGGGATGTGGTGCTACAGAAACATGCCCCCAAAGACTGAGGTTCCCCCTGGGCTGAGATGTTCTCCCAGATTTGTCAATAAAACCCTCCCCAAGGACTGCCCTGATGCTCTGTGTGAGCCACGTGTGGCAAAGCAAACTCCTCCTTTCCTCCCCACACAGAGCACCCTCTGAAAACACCAGTCCTGCTGGCAGCCTACATGTGGACCCAGAGCCCAACATCCCACCAACTCCCATGGGATGTGGGGAATCGCTGAGTTCACCCTTTTGGATTCAGGGTACACTCATCCCAATTTTCCTTTCTTCCTACTCAGAGCTGCATGAGCTCCACTCTGCTGGACCCCCTCACTCACCAGCACATCAACCTGATTCAAAATTATAATTTCCAACTGCTAAGAGCCCGAAATTACAAAATAAATTGAATTAACAATCCCTGAGCCAGCCAGTCCACACGGCATCCCTGCAGCAGGTTCCTGCAGTCAGGAACGATTGCTGGGGGATTCCTTGGGGGCCACAGGCTGTGGGGATCAGGGATGAGCTCTGAGGGGTGCAGGGCACAGGGAGAAGCCTCACCTTCTTGCAGTCCTCACACACGACACAGGCAGACCCACGTGGCCCCAGCTGCTCCCCACACAGGATGCAGCGGTTCACCCCGTCCCCCAGCACGCTCCGGCGCATGTCCTCCAGCCTGGTCATCAGCCTCCTGGCACAGAGGGGACAGGGAATGTTAGGAAAGGCTCAGGATGTTTGGGTCAGGTTCCTGGCTCCTGAGGGGCAGCCACTGCCTTTTATCCGGCCGCTCCTTTTCCTTGGGCAGCTCCCAGTGGAGACTCTCCCCGTCCAACTATGGGAATGCAACTAGGGGAAAAGACATCCCAGCATGTCCTTCATACTTTATATGGCACAATATTAACTTCCACTGATGCAGCAGCTGAAGCCAGCCCCAGCTCCACGTACACTCATGTGGAAATCCATCCAAGGCAGCATCTCTGCATGGAGCAGTTCGGTATCAGTGAAGCAGCTTTGTCCCCAGATGGAAACTTTTCCACCCAGTGACTGCCAATGAAGAGCTGCAAGAAATCCTGGAAGGGCTGTGGTGAGGACTGAATGAATTAATTAGCTTTCTTATTAATTAAGGAAAAATATCGCCCATAGTGGAAATTATGGAAATTCTTTAAATGAAATGCTAAAAGCCCACTGGAGAACAGGTTATAAAAACACAGCCAGTTCCTGCAAAGGTAAAAAAACCAAACAAACAGTTAGGGAAGTTCTGGAAAATCAGCATTGGCAAAAGGAGTTTGGGAAGCAGGAGGGAGCTGCCAGCATCATACGCTCAGTTAACCCAGAATCCTGGCCCTAAAAATAGCACGAGAAGGGAAAAAGGATGCATTATTTATGCCATTCAGCGAGGAAGGAGCAGGAATGCAGGAAGGGAGGAGGAGATCCAAGCCCACCAGAGAGAGCAGCCCCCAAGGCCGCCATCCCCCCCCAGCAACCTGACCCAAATCCGACAGAGCCGCAAACATGGCACGAAAAACACCCGGCGTTGGAAAGACATTTTCCCACATGTCTGATGACACCTTTGGATTTACGGTGACTCGGCTGCCAGCACCTTTGAAAGGCTCATAAACCATCTAGGAGCTTCCCTCCACACAGGGTGCCTCTGGTTTGGTGCCCAGCCACTTCAGGACGGCTGGTATTCCATGGGCCCCATGGGGAAAAGCTTGACGAAGGAACAGCAGCAAGACAGGGAAAAATCATGCAATCATAGAATGGGTTGGGTTGGGAGGTACCTTAAATATTATTTAGTCCACCACGTGCCATGGGCAGGGATAGCTTCCACTAGCCCAGGTTGCTCCACACCCCATCCAACCTGGCCTTGAACACTTCCAGGGATGGGGCAGCCACAGCTTCTCTGGGCAACCTGTGCCAGGGCCTCACCACCCTCACAGGGAAGGATTTCTTCCTAAAATAAAGCACTGTGGGACGTGCAGCCTAGCACAGCTCAGAAATTCCTCACTGCAGCCAACAGGAGCATCTCAAAGCACTTCACCAACCACCATATCAAGTCCAACGCGGGGAGGCAGCTCCATGACTCCGCAGTCATTATCCACCCAAAGCCACATTATCACATCATCTCAGTTAGGGGGGAGACAACAGCTCTGCTAAAACCCACTGGGGAATCTCCCACTCCTCCCCCTGGGCTCCAGGCTGCCAGTGTGGAGGTGCCTCCTGACAGTCCTTAATGAACCTGCACAGCCCGTTCCCAGCAGGGAGATGGGACTGCTGGGCTGGGTGGGCAGCAGCAGAGCCAGACGGAGCCAGCAGTGGGGAGGAATGGCTGTTTTCACAGTTGCAGTGTCACCAGACAGCAGATGGAGGAGTTCACAAGTTCCTTCAGTCTCCATCGCCCGCAGCTCTGGCAGCGACAGGACCACGGGGGCTCTAAAAACAGCAATTCTGGTTTGCAGCCTTTTGTTACAAAATAACATCCTTGGACCGTGGTGAGGGGATTTTGTGCTTTCCCACTTCATGGAGAAGTGCTGGATGGAGCTTGGAGCAGCCTGGTCTAGCAGAAGGTGCCCCTGCCCATGGCAGGGTGTGGAATGAGATGAGTTTTAAGGTCCCTTCCAGCCCAAACCATTCTGGAATTAACTCAAGAGATGTGACTGTCCATCCCAACCCATCAGCACCCACCCTTGGTGCCTTTCCCAAGCTCCATGGTCAGTACATTTTGCTGCAACACAGAGCTCCCAGTGACTTCAGCAGAGCTGCCTCATCCCATAACCCCCAGCCAGCAGTATTCCAACAAAAACCTGGAAACTGGCTGTTCCCCAAACGTTTCTTATTTAAATGAATGAATCTCAGCCCACACAATGCAGGGTCCCCACCAAGAGCCCCCAGCAGCAAACAACTAACAGCCTCCAGCTTTTGTGGCAGCACATCATTCCCACCTCACCAGGGGGAACATTTTGGGGGGAAAAGCCTTTCTTTTCCAAGCAGCAAAGCACAAGTGCCTCCTGCAATCCCCCCACTCAGCTCTTGCTGCGCTGCAAGAGCTCCAAGCAAAGCAGCTTCCCGTTGGAAATCTGCAAGCCCAAACAAACTTATTATAGAAACTAGAACAAATGGCACAATCAAAGGGATAAAAAAAAAAAAAAAA
>VYXB01002857.1:1340063-1352088 GCA_013397135.1 Pachyramphus minor | reverse complement strand
AAAAAAAAAAAAGGAAAAAGCCTTTGCATTTCAAGAGATTCATTATTTAGCTGCAAAATCTCTCCCAGTCTCTCATTTAGCACAAGCGGCTCCTTAAGTGGTCTTTTAACTAGTGGAAGAGCTCAGCAGCCAGAACACACACCTGTGGCACCCCTTGCAAGCCAAGCACATTTCTCTAATTAAAACATCCCTTCAAGAAGGAAAAATTGAGGTGGTTTTTTTTCTTTTATCCCCATGATTCCAATGCTGCTGGGAGAGAAGTGGATAAAAAGTTAAATTTAAAATCCTGGGGTGAGCTTGGCAGAAAAAGCCCTGGGAAAGGGGGTGTTGTGTTGCAACCCCTGGGCTGGGAAGCTCCTGATTAAGTAACAACTGGCAGCAAATAGCCCAGGTTTCTTTTCAGCTCCATCCAGAGCCCCATTTCCACACTGTCTCCCACCAATAATCAAGGGAAGCTCCACACTTGCTAAGCTTTCTGCCTTTCCCAAAGCTTTTCTCTCCCCTAGATATGATTTCTTTATCATTTTTATTACCCTCCAGTTCATCCCTCTCCCTCACACGTCTCCAGGGCTACACTTCTTCCTCGCTGTTATCTGTCCTTCCAAGTGCCCATCCCTCTGGCCTCTGTAGGACCAGCTTCAAAGAGCAGGAAATATCCTTCAAATTGTTAAAATAGGGGGAAAAAAGCCAAGAGAGGAGTATTGAAGCTGGTGGCAGGGAGCTGGCTCAGCCCAGCACCTGGAGCCAGCCCTGTGGAGCAGGAGAACATCCATCACCCGCCAAAGAAATACGGATTAGTCACTGATGGGAGCGAGATAGAAGCAGCTGTATCTGAAATGCTCCACATGCACCTGAGATAACAGCAATAAAACAGTCCCCTGATAACATATTAACGACCCAGCCCCATAAATATGGTTTGGAAGGGGAAGGTGAGCAGCCCCAGAACCCTGGAGCAGGCAGGGAAGGGCTCACGGTCACAGGAGACCTGGATACATCTCCCGTAGTCTGTGGAATCCCCACAGGGATGAGGGATCACCTTAGGCTGGGCTCAATCCTAGACAGGATGGAACCAGTGATGGGTTTGGCAGTGTTGGGTTGATGGTTGGATTTGATGATCTTGGAGGTCTTTTCCAACCTAAATGATCCCATGGAACTCTCAGTGCTGCAGCACCGGTGTTTTCTCTTGCACCAGGACCAGAGAGATGCAGGCAAGGATTGAGAGACACTGGAATTAAGTGCTGATGATCCTGGAAAATAAGACTTAACAGCGGGGCAGGCACACAAGAGTTTGTTGTGTTTAAATATTCATTGCCGCTCAGAAGTTAATGGTAAAGATGTGCTTAATGGGTTTTAAGTTGTGTCAGGGAGGACATTTCATGCTGTAAAGGGGGTGGGAGAAGGACCTGATCCACGAAGAACTATCTGCACCAGCAGGGACAGGCTCAGCCACCAAAAAACCACATCCATTGCCAAAAGAAACTCCAGCAGAACACAAAGGAGGTCACAAAGTGCCTCCAGAATTAAGCACTGCTTTGCCTCCATGGGGAAATCATGTCCCTTAAAGGGCTGAATATTAAATTAAGGCTAATTTTAGTGGCATAAAAGAGACAAGAAAAGCAGCCAAGCTACAGATTAAAGAAAACATAATTAAAATTGGAACTGAAAATGAGAAGTAATTTTCCTCCCCTACAAGTTTGCAGGTGACTAAAGGTAAAGCACCATTTGGGTTTTTCCAGGCTGAGCCCCACTGGCTTATGTTTTTCCACCTATCCCATTCCATGCTCATGTGCTTGCTGCCTCCCAGGATGTGTTACAGGAGGGTTGTTACTTTACAGGCTCATCCCAGTCTTGGAAATTAGAGAGGAGGATTTTTTTTAGAGAAAGGATTTCAGGATTTTTTTTGGGGAAAAAACCCAACCAAAATCCCACAAAAACTCAAGCAGCATGAGTTGTCTCCCAGCCATGAATCAACCTCATCTCCTTTAGAAGCTGGCATCTCAGGAGACATCCCTGTCTGTCTCCAGCGACCTCCCTGCCCTTCCTTGATCCCTACTTTTATTTTTATGTTGTCTGCACACAAGGAAGAAGAGCTGAGGCTGTGGTCCCCAGAGAGCCTCCCTGCTGCTGGTCACCAAGGTTAATGACTTAATCCCCTGTGATTTCAGCCATCTGCTCCGGCATTATCCATGTGTCATCCCAGCAATAAGCAGCCAAATTAAAATGCAATCCTGCTCCAGAGCTGCTCCTGTCGGAGGAAAGGTGAGAGGCTGTGACCCATGGGGAGACAGTCAAGCCACTGCACTTTTGGAAGGGATCCAGGAGCCATGTGTCACCTCACCCCTGGGAGAAGCAGCTCCGTGCAAGGCACTCTCCAGAAATATCAATTTCCAACTTTGGGTGGTTTGAGATCTTTCCTTCAATGCCAAGAGCAGGCTGGAACTCATTAGGCAGCAGAGCAGACTCGGTGTGTTATTGATGGCACCCAATTATAGATGCATAATGGAGTCAATTAGTGCCTGCAGGTGCTCCTGTGTCAGCTGGGAAGAACAGGCTCCTCCTGGAGTGCAGCTGGAGCATCACCACCACCACCACCACTGGAGTATCACCAGAGACGGCACAGGGACCCCCTGAGCATGAGCCAGGCCAAGCAGGGAGGGAGAGAGGTCAAGAGCAGATTCATCCCTGCCAACATGGACCTCTGATCCCTCTGCCCAACAGCTTTCAGCCTCTGTGTCCCTCAACCAGCCCAAGGGATTATCCTTCTCTCCCAGCAGTTGTCAAGTCCTTCATCAACGCCAGCCAGACGTATTCTTGCTGTGTCATGTTTAAGATGATTTCAGCTCCTATTTATCCTTCTCTGTGCCAGGAGACAAGGACCCAGCCAAAAAAAGCCCCACACAAAGTGTCCCTGTCCTACAATCCTCATCAGCATCCAGCTCATGCATCCCACGGGCTCCATCCACCCTTGTGGCTAAAAATACTCCTTCACTGGATTAATTCGAGCTGGGTTTGACACAAAGTCCAGTTTCACAAACAACATCTCAACAAGCAGCATCGATTTGTTCCCAACCCAGCTGAGGCAGGGGGCTGGTGGGACAGAGGATAAAGGAGAGGGAGGGAACTAAATTGGGAGACACATCAGGCACAAGGAGGTTCATCTGCAGCCAGCACCAGCTGTGAGATTCATGATCGCTCAAGCATCAGATGTAAAGCTCAAATGAACCCCTCAAAAACATTCACTTAGCTCCAAATATTTATCACATATTCCCTCTTTGGAAGGCACACTCACACCACATTTTGGTTATATTAACCAAAACCAGTGTTTTCATGGAATGATAGAATGGTTGGGTTGGAAGGGACCTTAAAAGCCCATCTAGTTCCACCCCCTGCCATGGGCAGGGACACCTTCCACTAGACCAGGTTGCTCCAGCCTGGCCTTGAACACTTTCAGGGATGGAGCAGCCACAGCTTCTCTGGACAAGTTTTAACAGATCTTTTTTTTCTCCCTTACAGGAAGAGAAAATCCCAGAAAATCCCAGAAACTCAGGCTTTCCAGGAGCAGCCTGTCCGACCGAGGGACATCCACATCCGCTGCCTCCCTGCCAGAGGCCAGCCTGGCAAACCCGGATTATTTTGTAATATAAGGAGCTCTCCTGGATAAGGTCCGAGCGGCTCCTGAACGGATGATTCCGTCCGAGCCTGATCCAGGCGCTGTCCCATATTTCTGGAGCTGAACATCCCACAGCTCTTATTGTGCAAGCCAACAAACACAAAGGGGCTGGCACGGCTCCCGCTGCGCCTCCACGCAGGGAGGGGGGGATCAGCTGCGGTGGCACATCCGTCAGCATTCCCGGCTCCCAGTCCTCCGCCCGGCTTTTCATGAATGAGGATGAGCAAACCTCCTCCTCGGCTCACGAAGGCGAAAGGGAGACTTTCTGCAGGCTGGCAAACAGCTGCACGATGCAAAATAAATCCCTACCCCAACCCCCCGAAGATGATTTACGCCTGATCCAAAGAGCATCACGTTTGAGAGTAATTCTTACAGGGCTGCAAATGGGCAAAGCCGGGAAACGGTGGTTGTAAGCACTTTTTGGGAATGAATCACCACCATTCACAGCTACTTTCACCTGGTTTCTGCCAACAAGCCTGGAGGGGAAAGAGCTGCGTGTTGTAAAGTGAGGTGATGCCAAGCTGGGGAGGCATCTCGAGCCTGGGGCAGCAGCACATCTAAGGGGCATATGTCAAGCCCTGACAGTGAGAACAACCTCTGTCAAGGCAAAACTTGCCCAGGCTGCTCACAGACCACTCCTAACAAAGGATTTCTAAAAGTGAGTAAATAAATCCACCAGTTCAGAGGCCACAGGTTGCAGCCAGAGCACCCCATGGCTGCACCACAAACACACTCGATATTTAAGTGTCATTAAGGGACAGCAAAGCTTCCCCACACTACAAGAAGGGCTTTGGCATTCCCAGAGAAGTGGAGAGCACAATTCCTGCCTGGGCCTGAGTATCTTCCCTCCAAGGAAAAAAAAACAAAAAAAACCTGGATGCTTAAACTCAGCAAGAAGAAGCTGTTCCTCTGTAAGGAAAACAGGTGTGATGCCTGACAAATGGGATTATGGAGATCCCACTGGAAAAACAGCTGCAGCAGAGCAAGTTGATACCTCATTACCATTATTTCACCTGGCACCTTTGCCCAGGAAGGGCAGAGGGGCAGGAAAGGACACACGGGCACTTCTCAGCCTCTGAATGGGCACCAGGGATGCCCCCAGTACCCATCAGTGGTTGTGGGTACCCCAGAATCCCCAGGAGCTGCTCCCAGCACGTACCAGCCCTGAGCACCACTCAGACCTACTGAGCCTCAGAGACAGCTCCTTTCAGGGTGGCGGGAGGGATTAACCACAGGGATGGATCCATCCCCACACTCCAGCCCCATGTTTGTGTTCCCAAAACAAGACAAAGCCCCTCTCAGTGAGCCGTGGCTTTGCCCACACTCATGGGGCTCAGGCTCCTGGACAAGCAGCTTCATGAAATGACATGTCATTAAAGATCCCTTTTAGGCTGAAAAGACTGGCTGACACTATAAATCCTTGGCCCAGACCCCCATGGCACACAGAGCAGGAGCAGCACACGGAGCAGATCCCTCCCCTGTGCGCAGGTTCCTCCTGGCTGAGGACCAAAGATCCCCCGCAGGCTCCTTTCAGGAGAAACACTGCAGTGCAGTAGCTGCTTCCCAGGAAAGCAGCCAAGCAGGAGCTTCCTCCCATGTCCCTCTGGACCTCTAAAGCCACCAGTGCCACCAGCACTGCCTTACCCGATGCGCTCCTGCTCCATCTCCTCCATCTTCTCGGCGCGGGCGATGACCCTGTTGATGATCTCCTTCTCCTCATCCGTCAGCTCCTCGCCCTTGCGCTGCCGGTCGGCTTGGCCGCCCCAGCCGGCGGGGAGCCTGTGGGAACAGGGATGCATCCATGGATCACACGTGTGATTCCTACCATGGATCATGTACGTGTGCAGGAACAGCCAGGCACCAATCCTCAAATCCAAAAGCAGGGATATGGTATCACCCCATCCCTCAAATCCCTTCTAGCTGCAAATGGCCCCCCCCACCCTGGATGGAAGTTCTTATCTCCATTTTTGGAGGGTTTCATATGGAAACACTTGTTTCATATGGATGATAAAATTCCTTTATAAAAATATTCTCATTATTTCTGTGTTTCAACCAACACAGTTCACTTTGCAGTCTCCTTTCCACCGTGGAACACCAGGTTTGCCAGTGAGCCGCGGTACCGGGGCGATAGAGCAGGAGTGGGTGGGGTTTTTTTGGGAACATTTCAGCAAACATGGGAGTGTTTCCTCCTCTAACATCATTTCCAAGGATCCTTTCGCCCAGCCTGGGTGTCAGGCAGCGATAACCTGGTGACAGGGTAACGTCTGCCACTCAGACTGGAACAACCAAGGATGCAAAAGGCAAATGCCCCTCATACCTTCATCTTTCTGCTCATCTAAAGACCTTTCCTGGGTATTTTTCCCCCTGGACTGAACCCAACTACATGGTCTTGAACCTTAAATTCATCAAAACCCCATGCAACACTTCCCAAAATCAACTTTTATCTTTTTTTTTTTGGCATCTAAAACAAGGCTTTTCCTGTTGTCTCAAAATCATCAGAGCAGCAGGTAAAGAGGAATAAGTTAAAAGAAAAAAAAAAAAAAAAGGCAAGGGAAATACTTACTGCTCCTTCTCGCTGCTGGGAGGCACAAGAAAGAGAGGGAATAAGGATTAGGTGAGAGCAGGGACAAGGACAGCTCAGCCCAGCACAGCCAGTGCTCTCCCCACCTCCAGGTGACAGTCCCCAAAGCAGCACCAAACACGAGCTTTATCCAGCCCCTGCATCCTCCAGGCTCCCAAAACCTGTACCCAACCACAGGTGCAGCCACCACCCACCAAGCCAGGACAGAGATGGATGGAGCACCTCTCTGGGTGGTGAGTGCTTTGGAGAACATCAGGACAGATGGATGGGGCTCCTCACCAGCACCAGGTTCATGCCCACCCACGGGTCTGTCCCCACCACCCGCTCCGGGGGTGTAGGAGGTAACACCACAAAACATCCTCATCCCACCGGCGCAAACCCAGTTCCTGACGTCCCCAGAGGAAGACCCTGTGTCACCTTCCACCCTGGGGACTCTCCTCCCTCCCGCAGCCTCCGTCCCCTCCTCTCACCTGGCTCGGACAGACATGGTCCTGTCGCTGGGGCACATCCACCGGTCGGAGCTGCCGCCCACCACGGTGTCGGTCATCGCCCGCTCCAGGGGCACTCAGGGACTGACCTCAGGGACACCCGAGCCCTGATGAAAAGCACCAACGTGGCACAGCGGGCAAGTCAATCACCTCACTCCCAGGCAGCAGAGATGCCAACAAAGGTGATCCAGAGCTTTCAGCCAGGCTGGAGGGAAAAAAAACCAAACAAACAAGAAAAATCCCAAAAATCATACCAGGAAAGGTTTTACGTCTGGCATTAAGAGGATTTGGAGCAGGGAATGTTACTTTGGTGACTGTCTTGATATTGTGCATGAGACACAGGATCCTACAACCACCCCCCTCCCAGGAGGCAGCGCAGCCGTGCTCGGCACGGATGTAATTAATGAGATACCCGACCTCACATTAATTATGAGGCTTCAGAGCTGGGAGGGAAGAGGGTGTTCCATTTCAGAGAAACATCTATAAAGCATGGAACTTTCTCCCAAAAACCCAGCACGTCTCGCTGTCCTTCCCCAAAGCACCCTCCCTCTTGAACAAAACTGCTCCTTTTTTATTTTCATTTACTAAAGATTTTGCTAAACAGATCCAGGAGAGGCACCGAGGGAGGACATGGGAACAGGACCAAAACACAGCCTGTCCACTCATCTCCAACAGGTTCATTAAGAAAGGGTTCTTCAAGCCCTTCTCCTTTCAACAGAACTGATACTTTTAATTAAAATACAAATTGATGTCAAATCCACAGCCTGAGTGTTTTATATTCCCATATTTTGGAGGTGTTTCACCCCTCCACCCACCATTCCTAATCCCTGGAGGATGCATGGGGATGGCAAAGCCCAAACTGATGGCAACCAGCGTCACCCACAGTACAGGGATGGATCCATCCATCCCATCATCTCTTCTCAGGAAAAAACAGTAATTTCATGGAAGGTGATCACCTTGGGCAGAGCAGTGTCCTCCAAACCCAGCCCAGGGCAGGTCCATCCCCCTGCACGGCCCCTCAGCCCTGCCTGGTGCCAGGGATGCTGTGATGACACTGTCAGTCACTGTCCCACCAGGACCACTCCCAGGATGGTCCCCAAGGGCAGCTGGTGAGTCCAGGGGTGGCATCACCCACGAGACCCCACTTGCAAAGGGAGAAGCTCAGGTTGAGCCTCCCTTCACAGTCCTTAAGGTGGGAATAAAAGCAAAGACAATCCCTCCAGGAAGGGTCTTGCTGCAGCACTGACCAGAGCACAAGGCTCTGGGTACAAACCTCCCTTTCTTAGGGCTTCCTGCTGATGGAGGCAATTTTTTTAGCTCAGCTACTTCCCACCCCCAGGTTTCCCCCCACCCATCCCCTCCATGGGTGGGGGGACCAGCAGAGACACCCCAGCAACAGCCTCCCACCTGCATCGCTCGCAGCACCTGCATTTGAATTGCTGCCTCTGCCTGCAGAAGAACTAAAAATACACAAAAAAACCCAACCTAAAACCCTCTGCAGAGCCTGGTTGTGGATGATGAATGGTCCACAGGCTGGGAGAACCTTATCTCCCCATCCTGCTGCCCCAGGATGATGTTGCTGTGGATTCCTCCCTACCTGAGAAGTAACCCCAGCACCAACCCCAGCATCCCAGAGGTCTTGGTGCATCCCAGCAGGACCAGAGCTCAGCCCAAATGGGTAAATGCACCTTTGCAGGGCATGAAGCAACTCCAGCAAAACTCCAGCAGAGGTGCTGGGGAGGTTTCCCCAAGGAGGAAACAGGAGGTTGTAAACTTGCCCCACTGAAATCAAAAACTTCAAGCCACAAAAACCATAAAACTTTCCCCAAAAGGGGGAAAAACCATAATTCCCATCATCCACTTCCTGCTCTGCAGTATCTCTGAGGAGTCAGGGATTCGAGGCTCACCTTGGCTTCCCTGAAAACTTACATATACATGAAAATATTTTTGGAAAAAAAAGGAGAAGTGAAGCACGTGGGTAATTAGTGCTCCGCTGGTTTCACACAGAGCCTATTCCTGTGCCAAACCAGAAGGCTCTGATTAACAAGGTCAGTTAAATAAGCAAATTGTTCATTTGTGTCCCCACCGCCACCTCCACAATCCGCAGTGCAGCAGCAAATTCCCGCTGGGAACGAAGGGTCCCAGCACAGCCCAGGGGTCTTGTGGGGTGGGCACACATTTAATGGGGTGCTCTGGGAGGAAGGGCAGCGCTGTGATGCCACCACCCATTTTTGTGGAGATGTGGGTGGAGAAGGGACCTGTCCAAGGTCACATGGAGCAGGAATGTCCACAGCCCGGCACTGCAACAGGGGAAAATAGCAGAAAATCCCTGTTTTTTTCCCAGCAAAGAGGATAAAGTGATCACCAGCACGCAGCACAGGGGAGGAAAACTTCTTCCCTCAGCTAGAACTTTCTGCTAATAATAGAGGCCACGAGTGTTTCGCTTTGTTGCGGATGGAGCGGAGCCCGGGGACAGTTCCTGAAGGAATTCACAATCCGTTCCTCTGCCTATAAATAATAGATTTGGAAAATCTACTTTGCATTACTTCCAGCAACTACCCTCGCTTGCCCTAATGCTTGGTTCTGCATTTTTAGCACATGGTAAAGAACAAAATAACAGCTTACGGTGGCTTTTCCCCCCCTGCCAAATCCTTGCTCCCAAGCCAAAGGATGTGGCCCATCCAAGTGGTGATCGATGGGATGCAGCAGCATTTAGTTAATGAAATGGAAACATCCCAAACTAAGAGGTTGCCAAGACCTTCCAGGGTTTGGCTGACCCCAGAGGGTCCCAGGTTCGCTCCCCCTGGTCTGGGATGAGCAGGGATGTGAGCAGCTCTCTGGCTGCTCGAGGTTCTCTGGTAGATGCTGGAGGGAGGTGGCAGCTCCCGCCGGCACCGACGTGTCCAGGGCAGAGCCAGGAATAGCAGTGAGGTCTTAATTTCTGGCCTTAAGGAAGGGCCACATGACTCCAATCACGCCGCTCCATTACTTCTGTGTGACGGAGCCCATGAATGTGACCATGCCCTGATAAAATGGGATTGAATGCCTTCCGCAGATCCCTCGGCCTCTCCCAGCATCACCGCTCGCTCTGAGCCAGGAGGTGCCAACTCATGGGCACATCTCCAGCACCCAAAATCTGGCAGATGCACCATCAGTGACCAGCATTCCTGGGCAGGCAGGGAAAGGCAGCAGTAGCCCCATGGCATGAGCCCATCCCACCCACAGCACCAGGAAGGACATAGAGCTGCTGGTTCCCTGGGCAGGACGCAAAGCCACCCACAAACTGGGCACCTAAAAAGAGAGACCCTCCCACAGCTGCCCAAACACACCCCTTTAGCCACCTGGAAATAACAACCCAGGGTAGAAAACAGAAAATTCAGGATTTCACAGGCTCCCAGTGCAACAATCAGGTTTTTACGGTGAGCTCAACACTCCACACTCGATGCCTGCAGAGATTGTCTCCACCAGCAAAGACACTGACACAGGCAACCTATTTCTCCAGCCTTCTTAGCTCTGCAATGCAGCTTTCTTAAATATTGAATAAGTCTGCTGCTCTCCACCACCTGCCAGTGCCAATGATGAGGTAATTTTTGCATTGACAACGCCTAAAGTGATTAATCTGGTTTGAAAGGAGCAGGTTTTGGGGCTCGTCCATTCACTTGGAACACACTCGCAGACAGAACGTTGGCAGCAGCCAGACCCCAACCAACCAACCCAAACTGCTGCTCTGCTGCCAAGTGGGAGATTATTCCTGTGTCATCACCAAATGGGAGGCTTTGAACATGAATGGATCCCAACATGATCCTCTGGTAGGCTGGTGGGGTTTGCACACTGGCATGGGAGTGGATTTATGCTCCGGAGATGGAGCTGAGGATGGGGACGGAAAAATTGGATATGAGGACGGATTCGCCTGATGGGGCTCCCCAGCCTCCTTCCCAGGGAGAAGAGGAATTATTTTGGGGTGATAAGCACCCACTGGGACCCCCCCAAGCTGAGCAGGAGGAGAAGCAAATGCAGGAGCCAGGATGCACCAGGATGGAACTGTCTCCTCATCACTCAGTGTCCCCAAACACGGTGTTTGGCTGGAAATCTCTCCCAGCTCACGAGGACGTTCACTGCCATCTCACAACTCCAGCAGGGCCAGATCCTGCCTTCTCCAGCTCCAGGACCCACACCTGACAATCAGAAAGGTCTGCAAACCACAGTCTCAACCAGACACCTGGCACAGATGCTGCACCCCACATCCAGGTCTGCCCTGAACGTTTCTCAACATCCAGGCTTTTCCTTTCCCAGGAAAAGGAGGCTGCCCAGTGCAGGTGCCACGCACACCCCACACCATTTCCTGTGGCACAGGGGGCCCATGGTATGGCATTCCCATGGCTACAGGGGCCACAGAGCTGCCCAAACAGGCAGCAGGTACTCACTGTCCTCCAGTGTCAGGTGGGATTTGGCATTGCTGGATTTACCTGCAGGAAACCAGTGAACCAGGAAAAAAGGTGGAAATAGCCCCAAAATATCTGCTGGAACAGCCATGTAACACTGCAAGAGAATCAGCAGATCACATGGGGGCCAGGAAGGTAGCCCAGCCCCATAGGATCCCACCCACCCACATCCCAAACAATCCCAAAATGATCCCACACATCCCAAAACTTCCTCAAATCCCGACATTCCATCATTTGTCTCATCTCATATGCAAATTATTTTAGGAAGTTCAGGCAAAATTGGGCAAATGCACTATGGAACAGCCCACTTTGGAGGCTTTTCTTTCAAAACAGAATGGAGGAAGGCAGAGCTCACTGGCACAAAATCTGTTGGCCTGGACCTTCCCTGGACACCTGGACCAGGGCATGGGACAGCAGGACAGTCCCAGATAAAGCACAGGGTGACACACTGACACAGCCACACACACTGCCAGTGTTCCCACAAGGACCTGCATCCTCCAACAGCCCAGTAATGCCACGAGATGGGATCAGCCCCTGAGCACTGAATCACTCAACCACCCCACAGCAAAGCGAGGGTCAGGAGTCCTGGGGATCCAGCTTTTGGGAAAGACACAGAACCAGCAAGTCATAGAGCTGGAGTCATCACATCCTTAAGCCCCACACCAAACCCTTGCAGGGAACAGCAGCCCTGCAATTCCTGAGCCAGCTTTAATTGAACAATTAAAGCTAAATGTGGTGGCCACATTCCCAGGTGACAGTGACCCACAGACAGGAAATGCAAAGCAATGGGAATCCTGGCCGTTCCACAGTGCCCTGATACCACAACCACTCCTGCAAGCCCACC
>VYXB01002857.1:1285031-1336694 GCA_013397135.1 Pachyramphus minor | reverse complement strand
CGCCCCGGGGAGCCGCCCCCGCCCTCCCCCGGCCCCCTCTGGTGCCCCCTCCCGCAGCCGGATGGAGAGGGGGGCGGCGGTGAGACCGCTCTGCTCATCCTCTCCCCCATCCCGCTCTCATTCTTCCTCCTCCTCCTCAACTCTTTCTCACCCTTTTCGTCCATACCCTCTCCCATCCCTCCCCAACCTTGACCACTGCAGGGCACGGGAGGGGATTCTCCCCCTCTTCTCTGCTCTGGTGAGATCCCAACCTGCAGTGCTGCATCCAGCTCTGGAAACCTCAGCCCAGGAAGGACATGGAGCTCCTGGAGTTAGTCCAGAGTTAGACACAAGGATGCTCCGAGGGCTGGATCCCCTCTGCTCTGGAGCCAGGCTGGGAGAGCTGGGAGTGTTCAGCTGGAGGAGAGAAGGCTCCAGGGAGACCTTAGAGCCTGTTCCCGTGCCTAAAGGGCCTCCAAGGGAGCTGGAGAGGGACTTTGGACAAGGGATGGAGTAACAGGACAAAGGGGAATGGCTTCCCACTGCCAGAGGGCAGGATTGGATGGGATATTAGGAAGCAATTCTTCCCTGTGAGGGTGGGGAGGCCCTGGCCCAGAGAAGCTGTGGCTGCCCCATCCCTGCAAGTGTCCAAGGCCAGGTTGGACAGGGCTTGGAGCAACCTGGGATAGTGAGAGGTGTCCCTGCCCATGGCAGGGGATGGGACTGGATGAACTTTAAGATCCCACACACCTGCAGCATCCCCTGAAAGCTGTGAGAGCTTCCTGTCCCTCCCAGTTCCCAGTTACTGGGGATGCCACCACCACAAGCCCTAAAGGTCGCCCTAAAGGCCACTCTGAGCCACAGGCACAAGAGGGGCCCACACAGTCTCTGGTCCAGCTCTGCTCAGACTTCGGAGGAAGGACAATTCCTCATTCCTCCAGCTGGATTTCCCCACTTTTATATAAATGATTTGCACCCAGCTGCACATAAGCCTCTCATAAAAACCCTACTTTTTTGGGATTTAAACAGAAATCCCTAAAGAGACAGAAATCCTTGAAGGATGGAGCACGTTCCTGCCTTCAGCAAGGAAAGTATTTCACCACTCAAGGCTGAGTGTTGATTGGCATCATGTAAATGCTTGATGGACACCTCCTTCCCTTCCAGGCCCAACTCTGTGTTTTTATTTAGCAAAAGAATTCCTTGCTTATGCAAAATAGTTGGAGAGAGAAGCACAGGACTTTCAAGCTGATCTGTCTTGACAGCTTCCTCAGAGATTCATAAAAAGCAGCAGAAATTTGAAAATCAGATCTAAAACTGGCTTTCCAGAAAGAAAAAAAGCAACACCTGCCGCTCTGTGTTCTGAATACCTGGCACTTCCCCACTCCTTTTTTTAGCCCATCTTCTAAAATAAAAGAGCCAGTTTGATTCTTTGTGGAATTAGAAATCCATTTTGGCAGTCTGGTAGATCCTGCAGCAGATCAAAGCAGGGGGGGTTATTTATTTATTTCTTCCCTGGTTTATTTTTATGCTCACCAGCCCTCTGGTTCTCCAGGAATTGCTGTGTTTCCCTTGGGATCTGACTGAGCACGGGGTTACCCTCTCTGTTTGACCCCAGAGCCATCGTGCCCAGACTTGGATGGATCACATGGACCAGCAGATCCTGCCTGGATGCCTCCTGTGCAGAGGCAAAAATCCTGGAAGTTATCTGGGCAGTGCAGCATTTCCCTGCTCCAGGTTGGAGCTCAGGCTGGATGCGGCTCCATCCCATGGTACCAACAGTCTTGGGTTTATCCCCATTGGCATCTGATTTCAGTGGGAATAACTGAGGAATAAACCCAAGTTCATGGCTACAGACAGCCTTGGGGGTCAAATCAGCACCAGATGCAGACCTGGAGGCTCTGCCTCACCTCCAGCTGACTCCAGTGCTTGGATACAGCCAGTGCTGGGCATGGAGCAGGGGATGGAGCCAAGGGTAGAGCCAAGGATGGAGCCAGGGATGGAGACATGGATGAGGCTGGGAACAAATTCAGGGAGGGAGGCAAGGACTGAGCCAAGAATGGAGCTCGTGCCCAGACTTGGATGGATCCCAGGGATGGAGCTGGGGGTGGTGTCACAGATGAGGCTGGGGATGGAGCTGAGGTGGAGCCAAGGATGGAGTAAGGGATAAGGCTGGGAATGGAGCAATTCCCCCAGGGTGGCACCAGCAAATAAAAGACAAGTACTGCTGACTCAGCACTACCAACCCTGCACCTCTGATCAGATGGTGCAGGAGGAAATCTCTCCCCTCATTTACAGCACAATTAGTCACATCTAATTGGAGCACAGGACAGGAGATAGGGAGCAATGAGCCAGTGCTGGGCCCGGATTATCCCTCTGGTACCTGCGGAGCCAGGCAGTCCAATGGAAAAGGGAATATGAGCTTTATAAAACAATTTTTCTTCTACACTTTTAATTAAGATTAAAAGTGGTCCAGTGGAAATCTATAAACTCTCAGACCTCAAGCACACAAAGACTCTGAGTAACAGCTGACTTTGATACAGGGGAAAATAAATCAGGAGCACGTCAGGCCCTCCCCGCACAGCTCCAAGCATGGGTGCATGGAGTTAAATTAAAAGGATTTATGGCAGCTTTGGTGCCCAGGGGAGCATTTTTCCACTCCTGTAAATCACTTAAAGCTGATCTGCTCCACCCTGAGCTGGCCTGGCCACAGATCCCAATGAATGCCCCCCGGGGCTCCCTGGGATGGGACAGCAAGAATCATGTGTGGCTGCACCACAACTCACACCCCACCCAAGGTTTTTAGGGTGACTTAGTTATGTGGCATGTGAAAGACAGGGGAAAGGACCCATCACCCAAAATCCATAAACAGCTGCCCCGAGCAGCTCCTCACTGGGGATTATGCTTTGGAAAAGAGGTGGAGGAGAAAATGAGGAGGATGGAGAAGGGATGATGGACACCAGCCTGAGCTTTCCAAGCAGCAGGACAGAGCCTGGCAGCTGAATCCAGAGAGGTTGGGGACCCAGTTTTTCAGGGAGAGAAAACCCCAAGCCAATATTTCAGCTGGAGCAGCAGAAAACCATCCCTCAGGCTCTCCCTCAGGACCTGTCAGGATGCAGCCAGATCCACATCATTTCATTAACACCCTGAGCCCCTGCAGCCCACCCTCCTGCCAGCTCTGAAAATAACAAACAAGGCACAAACCAGAGGAGACAAACTTGATTAATCCCCCCGGTTAAAGAGGTGGATTAAAAAAAAAAAAAAAAGCCATGAAAAAGGAAACGAAATTTTCCCCCTTGTCACTTGATTCAGGTGCTGGAATGTCACAGGGAAACCAGCTGCTCCAAGGGCTGGTGAAGGGATTTTCTCTTCTGGAGAAGCAGAGGAGGATCAGCACCTTGTGAGGATGCCAGGACATTTTTGACCACCCACAGTGTGTCAGCCCTCTGGTCCCATCTGCCAGAGATACCAAAAAGCATCCACAGCCAGGGGGCTTCAGCATCCCAACCCACTCTCACCCATCCCAGGTGAAAATCCCCCTCCTCAGCCCTCTTCCCACCTCACCCCAGAGACAGAAAATCCCACAGGGACCCCAAATCCCTCAGGAGATTTCCCATGTCCCATTCCTGTGGTGGCACAGGCAGGATCTGGCCCAGCAGGGTCCCAGCAGCACCGCAGTGCCCCGAGCTCAGCAGGCCCAGCTCGCTCGTGTCGGCAGCTCATTACACCCTTTTAATAAGATATGTGCTAGTTTTACATTCATTTCTCATTCCTGATAACGTTCTGTCCTATATAACTGCACTATTATCCTTGGCGAGGTGAGGGGAAGAATATATTTCCTAAAAGACTGCCTGCATTAATTTTGCAGTAAGTGCCATAAAAGATTTAATCTGCAGCTCCTCTTTTGTTAATGGGATTAGTATAACTTATTTACTGATTTAATTAATTGGCATGCCTTCCACTCAGCTGAACACGGCGTTTCACAAACTTACTGGTTCCAGCTGAGGAGACTGGGCGTCGTTTCATTTTGGAGGCTGAGGAACGCACGTACCTGTGAGCCTTAAATAATTGAAATGATTTCCGACAGCGCATTAAAAAGAGGGGAGGAAGGAGCTTTATCTTTCCTCCTACCCATGAATGCGGAGAGTCATCTGTGCTACACCACTGCTGATATATATTCAATACCAGTTGTCACTGGTGACACCCTCCAGCACCGTGAGGGACCCGTGGAGATGGTTGGAGGGACCTCCTTCATCCCACCTGCTGCCTCCTCACAAACACAGGGATTTATTCACTTATCCGTCTCTCATCCCTCTAAAGCCCAGGGTGATGGCACTGGGGTGCACATGGGAGGGCCCTGAGCTGTCACCCCAGGACTGGGGGAGCAGCACCCCCCGACACCTCTCGCATGGCTTTATTTAGGTCACCCTGTGCTCGGCAGCCCCGCTCGCAGCGGGGGAGGTTGGACTTCACACTCTTGCTCTCGGAGCTGCTTTTCTAGGTCACCAACCCACAGCGGTGTATTAAAATAGAGCCTCTCCCCTCCCCATCCCCACGGCCGTAGGCTGCTGCGGTGCCCGGGCTGTGCCAGCCGCCAGCCGGAGGGGAAGGGGTGTGACAGGGCGGCTGCAATCCCTGCTCCACCACGGGAGCGCTGGGGGAGGCGGGGGCAGCGCTGCGCCCCCAGAACAACCAGCTCCAAGGGCACTTAGGGTGGGCACGGCAGAATGACCCCATGCTTGGGGACATGGATCCGGCAGCCCCGCTCCTGCCTCCCTGTCCAGGCAAATCCCAGCCCTGGAGCCCTGGAGGGGGCAGAGGGTGCAGGTGCTGTGGTTTGGGTCCCCAGCCCAGCACTCCTCACACCCATGGGACACGCTCAAAGCCACCAGCAACCATCTCATACAAAGGGCTGTTTTCCAGCTGGTTTTATTTCCCAGCAAATCCTGCAGGATGTACATATCTGGAGGTGCTGCTGACCCCAAACTCGGCACCCCATGTCATTGGGTGTCACCGCCGAGCTCCAGCCAGTGACCAGGGACAACCACCCCGTGCTAGACTTTACACAAAGAAATCCCAACTCCCAGCCCACAGCTCAGTCCAGGAGGTGCTGCCTCCAGCAGCAATTTTTGGTCGATCTGCAGTAATTAACTCCCAGCCAACGCCAATGTCCGGGCAGGAGGCCGCATTCCCAGTCGGCACAGAACCCTGGAAGCATTTCTCCCATGGAGAGGTGGGCAGCTCCACTCTGAAGCAGAGAAGCATCACCCCGCTCTTATCTCACTCCCCAGCAGCTTCCAAATGGAAATTTTACACTGGGAAAGAAAAGCCCAGCCCTGCAGGTGTCTGCTGGCTCCCCAGCCTGACTCCAAGAATATCTCCCTCTTCTGCCAACACACGGAGGCAGATTTCAGCTGGCGGCTCCCCTGTCCCTCCCCAGCTGGAGCATCGCACACGGATCCACAGGCAGGAGGCAGAAAGGCTGCTTGTGTGGGGACAGGAGCACCAGCTCACTGTGACACTGCTCACCAGGTATGCCAGGGCTGGCCTGGAGCTGGGTCAATGGAATTAATAATCTCCTGCTCTTTCCGAGTAGTGGTGACCAACCACCGGTCATGATCCCACCCAGGGACTCCCTGGTAGCACACGGTGGGTCTTTGGGGTTCACTTGTTGTTATTTCTCTTCTCTCTGATTTTTAGACAGCTCCTTTCCCACACCTTGGGAATGATGTTCTGCCCCTGATTTGTGTGGAAAAGCTGTGGTTGCCCCAGCCCTGAAGTGTCCAAGGCCAGGCAGGATGGGGTTTGGAGGAACCTGGGATAGTGGAAGGTATCCCTGCCCAAGGAGGTGGAATTGGATGAGCTTTAGGATCCCTTCCAACCCAAACCATTCTAGGATTCCGTTATTTTTTCCAGAGTCACCCCAGGTCAAAGGTTCCCTCTCACTAGAAAGGAAATCATCCTCTGCCCCACGAGACCTGCCGTGATCAGGGATCAGGGCCTGAGGTCCCTTCCCAGTGCTGGCACCAGGGACAGCACTGTGCAGGTTCGTGGGGACCTGTCTCCCTGCTGTACGTGCTCCCTTTCACTTATGAATCCACAGCAAAAGCCTTGACAAGTCTGAACACCCCAGAATCTCTGCTGGGATTAGGATGTTCCAGCAGCACACGTTGTGCTCACACGGGAGGGAGCAGGGGCACCTTTTCCAGCCACGGTGCTTGTTTAACAAGCTCAGGGATCAATACTGTCATCAACTCCTGCCCAAGTGACAGCACGAGCGACACTCGGCTGCAAAGGGATTTGGCTGCCAAGGCTTCCCAGCACGGAGAGATTTGCTGGATGTTGATCCCAGGGCAAATCCCAGCCTGGACAAGGAGCCCTGGAGGGGGCAGAGGGTGCAGGTGCTGTGGTTTGGGTCCCCAGCCCAGCACTCCTCACACCCATGGGACACGCTCAAAGCCACCAGCAACCATCTCATACAAAGGGCTGTTTTCCAGCTGGTTTCATTTCCCAGCCAATCCTGCAGGATATCTATCGATCTCTGCTCAGGCTGCTGCCTTGAGAGGAGCAGTTTGCTTGGGGAAATTAAAGCAGCAGCAGCTGAGTTTCTCATATAAGAGTGGAAAGGTTGCTGGGCTGGTAGCACAAGGCACAATTTGGGAGCTGGGAACTGTCTGATTGGAGCTCCCAGGATGTGGGATGGTGTATTTCCAGATGCCAGCGTGCCTTGTTTCGGGAAGAAACTCAGCAGATATCCCTCATCCTGGGCAGCACAATGTGCTGAGATGCTCCACTAGGCCAGGGAGGACAAACAGCTCCTCACAGCTGGACCTGGAGCCTCTGCAATCCCTTGGGAAGGGTTAAACGTGGAGTATCACAGCATGAATATTCTCTCCAACACCTGCACCTCCTCCGCAGGGGAGGGAGAGGAGAGGTTTTGAGATATGCCAGAACCGTTGCTTTGATCTTCAGTGGAACCTTCTTGCTGCTGCTTAAAGGAAAAACAGCCTTGGAGGGCTTTGATATTCCTGAATACACAAACACCAGGAGAAAATATTCCTTAATACATAAACAATGGGAGAAAACAGAAACACTGTTGAGTAGTTAATGTGTATTCACACTGGATTCTGATAACCTGGATAAAGAAAGTCTCAGTGAACAACCCCCTGAGCATCCTCCCAGGAGGGTGTTTGCACAGATCCCTCTTCCAGGAGAAATGTGCAGAAGGTCAGAGAAAGTCACCCAAATCAGCCCAATAAATACAGGTCACCCATCGCTGGGCAGCTGCAGCCGCTTAGTGGAGATTTATGACCCCGAGGGTTCCCGCTGAAGATAAAATGCTGTTCCTGGATCTGTGACCCAGGAAAGGGGCACAGCATGAAAACCACACACTGAAATGTATTGCTGGGCATTCACTGGATGGACAGATGGACACACTGGGTCAACATCCCTTCTGGGCACAACAGCCAGGGATTGATTTTTGTGTTGCTGCCCAGAATGCACCTCCCGTATGGGGATTTCCAGGCTTTGCCCTGGCTCTGGGCAGCATCTCCTGCTGCAAGTGCAGGTTTTCCCAGTTCCCTGGCAGCAGGGAGGATTGTAGGGAGAGGGTTAAAGCAGGATGGAGACAATTCAGTGCTTGGTTTGACAGACTCAATCGATCCCACTCCGCAAAGGATGCTCCAGTGTGATGATATCGGAGCTGGGCTGGGGCTGCATGATCATGGGCAGCACCTTCCCACCCTGCACTCCAAGAAATGCATCTGCAAGCCCTGACCTGAATTTCCATGCAAAACCTGACCACAATTGGCAGTTTTCCCCCAGAGGATCAGATCTGGGGGATTGGTGAATTCAATCCTTGCTCCAGCAAGCACAGCCAAGACGCTGCACAGACGGATGCTCCGCTCTAACTGCTGCACTGGGATATTATAAGATGTAATGGACATGTTCTATTTGGACCTAGAGATAACTAAGGAAGAGGAAATGACTTGGCAAGAGCCAAGCCCTCATCCAGCCACAGAGATTTGGCTGGAGGCAGCACAAGGTCCCTGGAGCAGCCGGCAGAGCCAGGAGAAGGCACCTGGTCAGTGCCAGCACCGTTCCGGCTGATGGATTGGGAGCGACAGCCCAGAGCCCTGTGGCTGTAACTCTCTGCACATCCACAGAGAACAGCAGAGATCCACAAGCCAGAGCTTCCTGGTGAGAAGCTGACCCATCCCTGTATCCCTGCATTCCTGCATTCCTGCTCAGGAAGTGAGATACAGCAGGAAGGAGCCTGGGGTTTAACATGCAATGCTTCCAGCAAGGCCCCAACAGCCCCAGGGGTTGGCACTGATAAAGGAACGGCAAGGATTGGTCTTGTTGCAAGGAAAACTACCCCTGTCCTGATTATTTTCTCCTTACAGAAAGCCAGCACAGCAAGACACCATCCAGGTGTGCATGGAGCAGGATGGAGAAGGCATTTCCAGTAGTGAGGCATGTTGGCACTGCCAAGAGTGCAGGAACTGGCACAGGGAGCAGGATGCAGACCTTTGTGCCTGGACCACCCCCAGCAGCATCACCATGGCCAGGAGGGATTTCTGGGGTGCCTCCCCACCCGGAGAAGGGACAGTCAGGACTGGCCTCTAAATCAGCAGAGCAAATGCCCCCATTGCAAGATGCTCCATCTGCTGTCCCAGCCCGCACAGCCCACCCAGAACACACCCCATCACATGGGTAGCTCCCACTGCCTCTGGCTGCTCTGATCACCCTTCCAGCTGCTGATCTCAAAAACATCTGTTAAAGCTCCTTTTTCTTCCAGGAACAGATTGAAGTAACCCGATTTCCAGGACTGCTCACATGCACCTGCACCCATCAAGCAGACTCTTATTTCCTAAGCTGCCTGTCCCCACGCTGGGATCTGCGCAGCCACTGCTCCCACATCCCACTGACCCGCAGCCCCTCCTCTCCTCTGCTTGTCCTCATGGATGGTCTGAAGGCATTTACAGAAGGAAGAGTGGGATTCCTGGTTATGGCTGGATGTGGTCACCTCTTGCCATTGATCTCCGGAGCAAGAGCTGAGCAGCCTCATCCCTGCTTGGGAAGCAAAGGATCACATCCTCCTCATCTGCCTTCAGCTCAAAGCAGTGGCTGTGCTGCAGCCCTGGTGCCCCAGTGACACCCCAAGGACACCTCAGGCACAGCTGGTGCATCCTGGTGGGTGGTCAAAATCTCTCTCCACATCCCCCTCCAGGGGCAGCACATCCCTGGCCGTGGCTGGGAGGTGGCCCAGCTGGGGACACCCCATCCCCCAGAGCCCAGTGCCCCTTCCTACCCTGTGCCTGTCTGTGGCCAGGCTCCAGGTGGGAAGGGCAGGAACCACATCACAGCTCCTGCACAGCACGAGGCTGTGTCCAGCCAGCATCCCTTGGGAAGAGACCATCCACCAACCTGCCTGCCCCAGAGCTCCTCCTCTTAAACCAGCAGGAAATAAAGACCAAACCCCAGGATGAGCTTATCCCCCTGGACACCTCCCACCACAACTCAGGTCTAAAATTCCATCAAAAACTTGACCGTGGTTTGGAGTTCAGAGGATCAGATCCAGGTTTTTGGTGAATTCAGCCCTTTCTTCAGCAGCATTGCTTTTCCTCATCCTCTCCCACAGTCCACACCCCCCAGGTGGCTCCCTGTCCCCGTGTCCCAGCACCCTGGGGTAGCACTGGGGACAGCAGGAAGGAGCGCACGGCTGCGGCCGGCGCAGACAGATCAATAACTTTTATCTGTGTCGTTATGTGCCTTTGCAGGGAAATAAATTAGATGTGTATGACACTGAGCAGCCAGAGACATAGATAAAACACCCCCTGATCCATCCAAACAGGTCAAGGCTCAAATCCAAGCCAAATCCATGACAGTGCACACCCAGAACTGGAAATCAAGCCTGGTCCTGCACAGTTCTGTGCTTTTCTTTCTGGATTTCTTCATGTCCTTTGCTTTCTCTGACTCTTGGACACCATGTGGAATGTGCATGGGGAGCTTTCCTCGTGGAGCAGACAGAGAAATCCCTTTCCAGGACCCTCCCTGGAGCTGCAGGCAGCCTGAAAGCAGCTTCTCTTTCTCTTTTTCCCAAATCTCTCTGCCCCAGGAGGGAAGCTGGGGGCTGTGCCAGCCCCTTCCCGGCCACCCGAGCTGAGCCTGTTCTTTTCCAGGGCTGTAAATCCTGACATAGAGCTTTATTTTTCCCTGCTTTTTACCATTTGGCAGCCATTCAGGTTGTATTTGTGTTTTGGCTGCCAGCAATGCAGCATTTACAAACCTGCCCTGGATTTATCCGCTGCAGCGTCGGGCACTACATTAACAAACACAAAAGTTGGAGATGTTTGGGAAATGGCAAATTCTGACACCCCAAATCCACCTCCAGCCTTTTCCCACCCCCCGCTTCTCCTGCCTCAGTTCATACCTTCTCACAGCCTCAATCCTCTTTGGTTTCCCCCAAAATGAATTAAACACACATTTTACTTTTCTTCCCACCCTCCCAGCTGGTTTGCCCTATGTGACATCTCCAGGAGTGCTTCCCCATAGGTCAGGGTTCCCCCTCCCTCCTAATTTTGGGGTTCCCCTGGGAGAACATGTGGTACCACAGACTTTTCTCACCAAGGGCCATTTCTGTGGGGTCCTGAGTAGATCTGCTGGTGACACAGCAGCCTCTGGGTGCACCAACACCCTTTTGGGAAAGGCTTTAAGGTGCTGGTATGCATGGTCCCCATTCCTGGCAGTCCTCATCCCTGGAATTCCCCTGGAGAGGGTGGAAGGCCCCACTGTGCCATGTCCCTGGAGGACAGCACTGAGGGATGCTCATCCAGTCCACTGAGCAAGTGGAAAAGCAAAGGTGTGATGACACCCAGGGCAGGTGCTGCCATGAGGTGCCAAAGCTCTTCCCAAGGGCTTTTCCCATGACAGAGACATTCTGCTCCGCACCTCAAAGCAGCAGAAAGCAAGGATGGCTTTGGAGACATCACACCTTCCCAGACACCCTGATTTGGATGAGATCCAGGCCCTGCTGATGATTCCTGCTTCATGCTCTGCACCCAGGGAACAGATCCCAGAGGAATCCAGCACCAAAGAAGAACCAAGAAGCACAGCTGGACCAGAGGCAGCATCTGGGCTGTCACCAGATCCTGGAGCACAGCCCTCCTTGCCACCAGCTGTGCTGAGCCTGGGGGTCAAACACCAACTCCTCAACCACCCACATTCAACCTCTTCCACTGACTTGGTCCTGTGCTATCAAAGCTGGCTGATAAAGAGGTTTCCTCCCCAGAACTGTCAAAAATTCATTAAAACAGTGACTAGTAACTCCCAAGCCAGAGGATTCTCCAGTGCTTGGGGCAGAGCCAACGGTGCCATGTGGAGCCTGTATCCAACCTGCCCCTGCATTGACATTTAGGGGTTTAATTGCTGCACGAGAGAAAAGAGCAGCACTATTAAACTTAATGGAGACAAAATAGAGCTCCAGTGCAAAGAGTGAAGCTGAAATTTAGGCAAGTGAAATGCTCCTCAGCTCCTGAACAACCAGGACAAACATGCCATCAATAACCCCAATGGAGCTGGCACGAGGCAGGATTCTCACAAGGAAAATTGGCACCTCTTGTTTCCTAATCAGTTGATGGGGACTTTGCAGGAAAGTTTAGGATTTTGGTGCATTAACCTGCAGGATGGAGCCCCAGCCAGGTCCACTCTGAGCCAGAGGGACTGGCACAGCGAGATGGAGCAGTGAGACAATTTAGGGAACAACGAGATGCCAGCACAGCCAGAACACGATGGTCCAAGCAGGATAAGCTCCTCAACTTCCCTGGCCCAGGGGACCAGAGACCTCCTGCATCTCCAGCTAATTTAGTTTTTAACTCCTCTCTGAGCTTCCAGCTCCCTCTCTCCCCCTCCAGTTTAACTGTTCCAGCTCCCTCTGCACAGCCGTGATTCTGAGGGCTGGAAGAAGAGGAAAATGGGTTTAATTCTGCTCCCATCACTCAGCAGGTCCTGATCTTTCACCACCAACATCAACCCGAAGCCACCATTTACTTTCCTGGAGCTACTCCTCATTTACATCAACATAATTGATATTCTGGCTCGTTAGGTTTTAATGCACAGCTTCAAGAGCTTATTTAAAATTCACCGAAGCTTCCCCGCTCAAAAGGATTTAAGACCCGGGGAAAAAAAAAAAAAAAAAAAGAGTGTTGGTGGAATTCTGCAAAACCCCGGAGGCAGAAGGACGGGAGTGGATCCATCTGCTCTGCAGTGCAGCGGGAGCAGGGCTGTAGGAAATTAGGAGAGGGTGACACAGCGATCCCTTCGGCAGCCAGCAGTGCTCCTCTCCTGCCAAGCACATGGAGAAACCCCCTCCAAGAGCTGGAAGAGTCAAACCCCCCAGTTTTGTCAAACCCCCCAGTTTTGAGGTGGCAGACACTCCCTGTACCACTTCCCAGTGCTCTGGAAAATGGGGCAGTGGCAGCTCCGGGCTGGTGGGTGGGCACTGTCCTGGTGAAAGTCTGGGAGATGGAGGGGACAAGTGGCCACTGTCAGAGCATCCCTCGAGCAGGGCTGAGTTTGGAATCACAGAATTCCAGAATGTGCCGAGTTGGAAGGAACCCACAAAGGATCATCAAGTCCACCCTTGATCAATGGAGAGTGGGCACCACCAGAGATGTGATTCAGTTAAAGCACGTGAGGGAAGGAGAGATCTTGGGAATTTTCCACTTTTTTTTCCCCAGTTCCCATTGAGTCCAAAAACACGTTCCAGGAGAAGCCATGAAACACTCCAGAATCAAGAAAGATGAAACAAGGGGCCAGAGGGGAAAGCCAATTGGGTTCTTCTGCTGTTTGACTTTTTTTTTCCTTTCTTCTTTTTTTCTTCCATTTCTTCTTCTATTTTCCCTTCTTTTTTTTCTTCCTCCCTCCCCCTTGCCTCCTTTCTCTTCCTTTTCTTCTTTTTCCATAAAATCATTAGGGTTGGAAAAGACTTCTATGGGATCATCAGATCCAAATTCCCTTTCTTTTTTTCTCTTTCATCTTTTTCCTTCCCTTTCTCTTTTCCCCTTTCTTTACTCACGTTGCTTCCCCACATGCAGCGACAAGAGGATCCCGCAAAGAAGGCTCACGTGGTTATTTGTTGCTTCATCAACCTGAGGACAAGGACAAAGTATTCCTCATCTACTACTGCTGGCACATGGAGAGCAGAAGTCACACCTCCCAACCATCCAGAGCACCTCTCACCCCGCAGAGCCATGAACTGGGGGGGTTAAACGTGGTGAGAGAGAGAATGGAAAGAGAAATTTAAAGGATATTAAAACCCCACAAGGGCAGTCACAGACTGTGCATCTCCCTCCCCAAACGGCCCCACGAGGCTTGAGCATTTCTTCCTCCTCTTCTTGCTTCTTCCACCCCAAAAGGAAAGAAAAATAAGAAGGGAACAAACCGAGTGCACATTTCCCAGCAAATCCCTTTTCAGGGCCCACTCGGAGCTCTCCCGGCGCAGTTTAAGGAATGTAACACGTCCTCTCAAAGGAGATGCTTTTTTTCCCCCCCCAATAAAAAGATCCACTAATGGCTTTCCAAATGCAAGGCAGGAGGATAATCTAAAGGCATAAAAACTCTTGCCAGAGGCAGATTCTGTGGGATGTGTTTGTCAGCAGCTCCCCCGCTGTGCCCCCATCCCCCTGCAGTGGGCAAGCACAGCGAGGTCAAGGCAGAGCAGCTGCCCCTCAAAAACCTCTGGACATGAGGTCGGATTCTTGTGCTGTTCCCCATCCCAAAATCTGCACAACCATCAGCCTTCCAGAGAGTCCAAAGGGATGATGAGGTCCAGCCCTTGGTCCATCCCCTCATGCCTCTCCTGGGTCTGCTCCCCACAAACGCAGCCACTGGAAATAAAAACAGATCCAAAAGGCACAATTAAACCAAGGAAACAATGAGGGAATCAGGGAGCAGCAAAGAGGCACCATTTACACATTAGAATCCAAGAATTCTGGAATTGTTTGAGTTGGAAGGGACCTTAAAACCCATCTTGTTCCACCCCCTGCCATGGCCAGGGAACCTTCCACTGGACCAGGTTCCTCCAAGTCCCAAGAATTTTTAAAGACCAAGGTAAGCTCAGGATCACTTGGCTCAGGACCACCTCTCCCAAGGCAAATAAAGCAGCAAACAGCTACTCAAAGCCTCTCCACAGAGATCCCAAAGGATTCTGGCTTGGGAATCACTTTGTTGAGATGTACTTGTGCACAACAGAGGCTGGATTGGCAAAGTCTCAGACACTCACATCCTCTCTCTGCTTTAAAAGGGCTGAGAATACAAAATCTGGAGGCCCAGGTGAGGCCAGTCAGCTTGGGGAAAGAATTTAATGAAGAACAGAGAGAATTGGCCGCTGCTTAGGGACAATTAATTATTTTAAAAGCTGCAGAAAAAGATTCATAAAAGCCTCGCTCGAGAGACGTAATCAGGCTTAACAAGATCTATTTTAAAAAATACAATATACAGGACTAGATTGTTGCTACCAGGGAAATTATAAAAGGAGCAAAAGGAATGGGAGCAAGAGGAGCTTGGAAGAAATCACCAAGATCTGGAGCAATTGAAACAAAGAGGTTTCAATGTGCTGGCCAAGGAGTTAATTCTAGGTATTATTTTAATGGGTTTTTTTGCTTTATAAGGCCTTTTAAAAAGGCTACTTTGAATTCCACTGGTGTTATTTATTTTCTTGTGCATTAAAACAATCCACGTCACCCTCCAGATCGTTGGGCTGACATTGAAAACAAGGGAAGGTCTGAAACAGGACTCTGCTTAATGGAGAAGTGAGATTTAATTAGTGCCAATCAGCACACATTTCGGAAAAGCAGATTTCATTAACCCAACCCCAGCTTTCCCTGAGATTCCCAAATGAGTTTCCTGACGCGCCAGGTCCTTGGATTCAACCACGGGGGTGTTGTTTTGATGAAGGAGCTGGAACAATAGAAAAATCAACAGATTAGACCTCTAAACAGCTGGTTCCACCCAGGAATGTCAGGGAGGGGAGCGATGGATGTTGATGGGAATGCTCTGATGGATGTTGATGGGAATGCTCTGCCTGCTGACAGCTCCTGGCATAACGAGGGTTATTCTGAGGGTTATTCCTGATAATGAACACAGGGAAAGCAGGTTTACAGCAGGGGTAAGAGCAAAGCTCGGGCTAAAATATTCCTTAGAAGCCATTAAATGAAGGGCTGGGAAATGGGGAAACTTCTGGGAAGAACAGAGCTGGAGGTTCTCTCTCCTGCCATCCCGTCTGAGTGGACACACACATCCCATTTGGGATATTCCATGAGCACTGCGGCTTCAGTCAGAGCTCCATCCCAGCGTAATGGATCTGCCTGCTGGCAGTGATTTTCCAGGCTGGATCTGTGCTCTGGCTTTTATTCCTCTCCTGGGAAATCAGGAGCAAGCTCTGCAACAGGCAGCCAAAAAAGAGAAATTGAAAAAAAAATAAAATAAAATCACTTACTAGGACAATCCGAAAAGGAAAGAGCTGGGAATTGGAGTGGATCCAGGCTGGAAGTCAGGGCAGCACTGACACAGGGGCAGAGATGCTGCCAGTGCCACCCATGCGGGAAACAGGGATCAAGGGCAGCGGTGCAGGAGGATCCCAGAGCCAGGATTTTTTAAAGGGGGCTTATAAAAAACAGGGAGAGGGACTTATTACACCAGTAGATAACAACAGGACAAGGGGAAAGGATTTAAACTAAAAGAAGGGAGGTTTAGATGGGATATTAGGAGGAAATTCTTCTCTGTCAGGGTGGTGAGGCTCTGGCACAGGTTGCCCAGAGAAGTTGTAGCTGCCCCATCCCTGGAAGTGTCCAAGGCCAGGTTGGACAGGGCTTGGAGCAACCTGGGCTAGTGGAAGGTGTCCCTGCTAGCCAGAGAGGGACAAGACAGTGGTGGTTGTAGGGCTCTGCTGGGGATGTGTTTGGGGTGAAGAACAGCAGGATAAGGACAAAACCACAGCAAGAGCCAGGGGGAAAAGTGGGAAGGTTTTGCATGGGCCCCCAGGATCGGTCACACAAGCCACATGCAGGGGCTGCCAGGAGGAGTTTGGTGGCAGGGAGTGGACAAAGGCCACTGTCCTGCCTGGCCTTTGGTGGACAGGGGTGACAGGGAGGTTTGGGGGTGGTGGGAGGAAGGACGGGAGCAAGGAATTGCAGGGAGCAATCAGACAGCAGCTGGGTATTAGGGTAGAGGGATGAGGACCTGGCTCAGCACCAGCATCCTTGTGGAATCTGATGCCTTTACATCACCCAGGGAGGAGATTTTCTCCCAAAGGCACCAGAATATTTGGGCACACAACTCCTGTGCTTGCAAACAGCATCACAGGGAGCAAAAACAAGCAGGTCTGTGGTTCTGGACGTACAGAGGCACCTTCCTCCTCTCCAAAACCTTCACGTCTCTGCTCAGGCGAGCACCAAACCCTCCTCCCAACGTCTCCAAGCCCTTCTGTCCCCAGCCCCTGCTCCAATACCTTTGGGAGGGATCACAGGACACCCCGAGCCAGGCGGCTGCTGCAATGTCACCTCTGTGCAGAGGAGGGTGGGGGTGGCTCCTCAGGGCTCCCGTCTCGACAGAGCTGTGACAGGAGGAGAATTAATCCCGAAGGCTCAGCTGTACCTTGGATTTTGGGGCCCTGGAGCATCCTCCCCCCCCAACACACACACAGTGCAAGGTCTGGGAGTAGCAGAGACACACCAGCACTCCCATGGTGATGCAGCCCCATCTTGTCATCCTCCCTCAGGTCTGCCCAGACACTGGTTCCTGTCCCAGAGACATCTCCCAAACCGGCATTGATTTCTGCTCATCAACAAGCCCGTCAGTGACAACTCGAGGCTGTTAACTTCCAGCTCAGGAGCACTTCTCCACACCACAGCCAGCCTCTCACAAAGCTCAAACTCTCTCACCACACCTCCTCAGAGAGTTTGACACTCAGACATGAAGTTCTGGTTCACCTCCAGGCCGTGGCCATCGGTGTCCTCCCCTGCTCCCCTGTCCTCCAGGAAAAAGCAGGAGAGAGGAGCACACAGGAGAGGGAAGGACATATCACATTAAGCACTGTCATGCTCAGAGACACGGAGGCTCCAGAGTGAGGGTTTGAGAAGGACCTGGATGAAGCTCTCTGGAGATGACTCAGGCCCAGGGAGGACACTGAAGGATGCACATTGTGGGTGTCCATCCGAGCGCTCCGGCTGCAGTGACCTATGAATGTGCCATTTGCTCCAGCACTGCTATGTGTCCCTTCCCTGCTTTCCCAGAGGGATGTTCCCCAGGAGAAGGTGACCTGAAAGCTGCAACACAGCAAGTCTCAGCAGAGGATGTGGCATTGGAGCAGAAAGCCAGGTGAGACTGGCCAGGAACTAGGGATGGAGAGGTGGCACATCCAGAGCCACCCCACATAGTGGAGGGTCTCAGTTCCCAAAAGTAGGAGCACCCTTTCCATTAGTCCTCATTCCTCTGGATTTGGGCTCATTGGACCCAAACCAGAGATCAGATGAGCCACATCCCCATCCACTGATCATAGAACCATCACAGAATCACAGAATGGTTTGGAAGGACTTTAAAGCCCATCCAGTGCCACCCCCTGCTGTGGGCAGGGACACCTTCCACTAGACCAGGTTGCTCCAAGCCCCATCCAACCTGGCCTTGGACACTTCCAGGGATGGGGGTTATTGATTCATTACACAAACACTTTGGATGTTTTGCTGCCAAGGCCTTCTGCCAGAGATGGTTCTCCACAAAAGCCCTCCAGATGTGCTCCCAGCTGGTCCTGACTTGGGGTTTTCCGGCCCACAAGCTCCTGCCTGGGATGGATTTCAGAAGAGCCAAGTGTTTCATTGTAAGCCCAAGGCTGCTCTCAACAGTGTCTCCACATCGTGAGCTGGAGAACAGCCAAGTCAGATGTGACTCAACACATCTCCACTCATCCAGAGCTCCACAACCAACAGGGAGAAACCCACTCCCAGCCCCACAGGAGTCCAACCAGCATCACTGGAGATCCATCACCCACCCAGGAAGGCTCAGGCAGCACAGTGAGAAGTGCAAACCTGCCTTTGCAGATCTCATCAAGGGACAGACAGTGAGACATGCTGGAACTTTGTTCTGGGACATCCTGCTGACCTTTACAAATCTGGTTTTTCCCCCATCTCCCGCTCTCAGGTCCCGGCCACAGCTGGAGCGGGACATTCATCATCATTTACCATCAGGACTGAGGAGAGGAAGCGGAAGGGAGCTGGAATGACACAGCCATGCTTGGCATTCCCTGTCCCATCTCCATTTCCATTTGTCATGGCAGAAATAATAAGAAAGTGAAGCCGCCCGTAACGATCCGGCCTCTCCCTAAAAACACGGATCACTGGAGCAGCTTTATTGCTGCTGGTTCAAAGGCAAGACAGGACAGTCTCTGCTTCCCTAAGCTTCCCAAGGATATGCCGGATGAATATATGGAGGGGACACACTGCAGGGAGGCTCCACCTGGCAGCACAAAGCCCACCGTGACACCCATGGACAGGGATCCCACCAGGATCTCTGTGGGAAGGGGCAGGGATGACCACCTGCTCCCCTCAACAGGGGAAGTTAATTACTGGTATCAAAAATACCCAAAGGGGAAATGGTTACACCACATATTACCAATTAACCCATGAATCTAAACATGATAATTAATAGGATCCTACACTTGCATTAATTACCAGTCCATGGGAGGAGGATGCACAGGAGGGAGGTGGGAGCCTCTGGACCTGCCAAAGCAGCAGATTCAGACTCCAGCTGGGATGTTCCAGGGGATCCCACCATGCCAAAATGGAATTGTCAGGGTAACTAGAGGGTTCAAGAGGGTCTCCTGCCTTCCAGGTTTCACCAGGGTGTTCAGGGTCTTCCACAAATCCCGTTAAACCTCCAGGAAAAAACCAAACCTGCAGTGGCACCGCGGCATGTCCCCAGTTCCATGTGGATATGCTGGTTGGTAGCACAGCCAGCACACAGGATTTACTGGGAGAGGAGCTGATCCCAGCCCCAGCCTTACTCTCCCTGGTTTGGGGACCACGCCAAGGGTGTCACCATGTGCCAGGAGGGTCTCAGCTGTGCAGAGGACACGGTGCCTGCTCCACATCTCCAGTGGCCAGCGGAAAAGTTACCCCATCTCCTTGTTTTGGGAATATTGAAAGCACAGAGACACCAAGCACGGCTGGATAAAACAACCACACAATACCTTCTGCTTCACACTTTGTGAGCTCAGCCCCATCCATCCCATCCCACCCCTTCCATCCCTATGGGATAGCAGAGCTCCCTTTCCTCGTGCTGACAGGTTTGAGCAGGAAGGGGAATCCCACTTCTTCACCAGCACTTTTACAACTTTTATCTCCTTTAAAAAGGGATTTCTCCCTTTGCAGAGATCAAAGGCTCCCTCTGACAGCACTTTACTCCTTGAGTAACCTGTTGGGCCGTGCTCCCAGCATGCAAAGTGGGCTATCGAGGGCAAGGCGATGGAACATAACGGATGGGATGTCAGGAAAAATTAAATCAAGTGTCAGGATAAAATTCCAGGGGGGAAGCTACTTTTATGATTCATATTGCCAACCAATTATCCAGTGACAGGCCGGACGGCGGCGTTTCCTCATGGCTCGCAGCTCAGGAAGGGAACTGTGCAAATCAGCTCATCTAAAGCTCCTTCCCCAAAGCCAGAGGACTCTGACATGATCACCAGCACACACTCCATCTTCCAGCCCCAGATGACACTTGGCATGTGCCAGAGCTGATGGATTCCCAAGAAAAAGCAGCTCTGCCAGGGAAACGCTCCAGGCTTGAGATCTCTCCCACCAGCACGAGCAGGGCTCAGCCACCCATCCTGAAAACACTGCGGATCTTTTCCCTTTGAACAGCTCCATCCAGCCTGAAAACACTCTGGATCTTTTCCTTTTGAATAGCTCTGGGCACCGAGACTGAAAGCCAAGGTCGTGTTTCCATCAGAAACACGGAGTAATTCAATATCCCCACCAGGTAGGAAACATGGCCCTGGGTGGTGGCTGCCCCCCAAGTGACACCGGGTGGCACCGGAGCGGCACTAACAGAGTCTGTCGAGGCCGAATGGATTTTGTTTATCCACAGCACTTATCCCTGGTGCCTCAGCAGCCGCTGGAGCAGAGGGAAGTGGCAGCAGCCATCAGTTTGACGGGAAGCCGCAGCTCCAAGAGCAGCTCGGGAAGCCCACGCAGCCTCTGGGTCAGGCTCAACGCCCTCAGAACACCCCCAGACACAGAGAGCTGGGGGGGGAAATGCAGCTCTCGGTGCAAAGGAGCAGGTGGGGAGCCAGGGCATCAAAGCCCAGTGTCAGCGGTGTTTTTAATCCCTGGCACAGCCACGCTGAAAAACAAAGGGAAAGCGCAGGAGGTAAAAAGCTGATGGAGAAGAGAAGGTTGTGTGGAGACCTCACAGCACTTACCAGGATCTGAATGGGATACAGGGAGGCCAGAAAGGGACTGTTCATCAGGCACTGGAGTGGCAGGGCAAGGGGAATGGGTTCAAACTGAAAGAGAGTGGGTTTAGACTGGAAATTGGGAAGAAATTCCTCCCTGTCAGGGTGGGGAGGCCCTGGCACAGGTTTCCCGGAGAAGCTGTGGCTGCCCCATCCCTGGAAGTGTCCAAGGCCAGGTTGGAAGGGGCTTGGATCAACCTGTGATAGTAGAAGGTGTCCCTGCCCGTGGCAGAGAGTGGGACTGGATGAGCCTTAAAATCCCTCCCACTTATTAAGCCAAACTCATCACCAGGACCTGGACACTCTCACCAGCTGCTCTTCCCAATATATGGTGGGTTTTTTTCCAAGGTGTGCTCAGGACACTGCTCTGCACTGGGACAGGGAGCCAGTGAGTCCCCAGGGGTTTGGGGCTCTGCCTGGTTGGGAGATACAAAGAGCTGGGTGGACCTTCCCTCACCTGGCCCTTGTTCCCACTACATGGACCTTTTCCAAGTAAGCAGCTTAAATATTTGCATCCTGGAGATCCACAAGACAAACCAAGCCACCACCAGCTGGGTCCCCAAGGAAGAGCTTTCTGATTCCTTCCATCCCTGCTCATAAAATATAATTCCTGGCTGGTCCAGGATGATTTTGGAGAGGTGTTTCACTGGCGCTCACTGTGGTAGTTTTCCAGCCCCCTGCCAAGATGGGATGGTTAATGGAGCAGGAAGCAGCTGCTCCTGCTCTGCTTCCAGTAACAACAGGGTGGTGGGAGGCAGCACCAAGTCATTGGCTTGTCTCAGACACCCACCAGCTCCCCCATAGCCACAGGTCTTATGGCAAAGAGATTTTTTCCGTGTTTGTTCCCAGCCTGTGCCGAAACACTACAGCACTTCCCTCACTGAGCCCATGGAGGATGGCAAAGCTGCTGGAGCAGAAGCAGAGCCCAGATGGTGACAGGCTGCCATTCCCACCTCTGCTCAATCCAACAGGGCCAGGAATATCCCTCCTGCCTCACAGGGCCACCTCCACCTGGGCCATTCCACCAGGAGAAGCCAAAGACATGGATGGCACAGGGCTGTGCTCACAGAGCCCTGTTCCACACCAGGACAGGCACTTCATAGCATAAACCAGTTTGTCAGCAGGTTTTACCACCATTTCCAACCTTTTGGCCATCCATACACCTCCAGAGGTGCTCCAATCATCACAACGCCCCAGAGATGGATCTAGCTGTCCTTCCCACCCTCCCAAACACGCATCCACCCCTTCCAGGTGCTCCTGCTCCCAATGGAGCCTCAGCATTCTCTGGCTGCAGCAGAGGAACCTCCACCGACCCCGCACAGGCAGGTTGGGACAGGACATGATGCCACATGACACAGCATCCAAACAGCCTTAAAATAAACTTCCCCCTCCTTCCTCATGCATGATTAACTCCCTCTGGAAAGCTCCTGTGCCTGAGCCTGCACGTGTGTGAACACACACACACACACACACACACGTGTGCTCCCACTGCGGGCAGCAGAGCTCTTGTTAGGCCTTAAAAAAAAAAAAAAAAAAGGCATTTTTAAAATCTCTCAGAATTTAGCAACAATCTCCATGGATACCAATGACTGAAATCTCTCTGTCACCATGGCAACATGCTCCCCATCCTGCCTGTTTCTCCTGGAACTGACACGCCGTTTATCGGGAGTGATAGGGAGAGAATTTGAAAGCAACCTTCCCTAAGTGCACGGAAGCAGAAAAATCCTCAGTGAGGAAATAACTATTAATAGAGATAAAACAGCTCCAGCACGGCTCAGCCCTGGCCTGACGGAACACGGGCTCTGTGCCTGTGCTGAGCTCCAAAACCCCCAGGAAACTGCCAGGAGAACCCAACCCCCAGCCACAGGGAAGGCAGGCAGGGGCACAAAGGCTCAGAGCACAAACTCCCAGTGATTTTTGCGTGTTTAAAGTGCAAATAATTAACAGCAGAGCTGTAACAGCAGGGCTATGGGGAAGAGGGATACTGGTGCTGCTGTGGTGGCATAGGGATGGTTTGGGAAACGCCGCTGGCAGCCCCCTCAGAGCCTGTGGGGGATGACTGGGGCTCTCACTGAGACCTCACCAGGGCTGGTGGCACCAGAGCCTGAAATTACCTCCTTTTTCCAGCAAAGGGGTTTCCAGAGGAGTGGATTTGGCAACCCAGCCCAGTGAACTACACCTGGATGTCACACCAGGTGCCCACCAGGGTAATTCACACCACTGGGGTAAAATACATTTACCACCAGGATAAAGAGAGAAGGTTTAGGTGGGACATTGGAAGCAATTCTTCCCTGTAAGGGTGGTGAGGCCCTGGTACCATTGCCCAGAGATTCCCCAACCCTGGAAGTGTCCAAGGCCAGGTTGGAGAGGGCTTAGAGCAAACTGGTCTAGTGGAAGGTGTCCCTGCCCACGGCAGGGGTTGGCACTGGATGAGCTGTAAGGTCCCTTCAACCCAAACCACTCTGTGATTCCATGATTCAAGAGTCCTGAAGTCCCCTCAGTGTTCTCTCTCACGACACACCTGCTCAGTCAGCACAGTCTCTTATTCCCACCGTCTCCAAGGGTCCAGTTCAGCAGAGCCAGGGCTGGAATTATTTCCCTCTGCCCCAAAGCCCAGAGGAACTGAACGTGCTCAGCACAAAGTGAGTTCTGCCATGGCTACAAACACTCACAGGCAAGAGCCCCTGGGCTCTCCCACTCCAGCACCAGCCCAGTTTGCAGCACAGACTGGAGGCACAGATGTCCCAGCTCACCCCCCTGAGGACACACTTACTTGTCCTAGAGGGTGACAGCACCACGCTGGCTCCAACCTTTGGCTTCATGAACATCAGGCATCAATTATTTGGGAGAGCAGCTCCATATTTTTCTCATGCCTCTGATAAAAGCACCACAATCTGGACTGAGTCCATCCACGAGCTGTATCTGGGAAGGGCAATTTGAGTAACAGAAGCTTTTCCATGCTTTGCAGAAACCCATCTCTGTGATGCAGGTCACCACTCAAGGCCCTTTGATGGACTCAGCTGAATTTCAGGAGCAGTTTCCCAGACACCAACATCACCACGTGGATCTCGGCCTGGGAAAGGGACCAAAGGAATTCAGGGCACTGCTGATGATTTGGGCAATTATGAGCTGCTGTGAATCAAGAAGTTTAACTTTCATGGAGATCCTTGTGGGAGAACCCTTAGGGGTTGGTCTCAGGCAGGATTTAGTCAAAGCTTTTCATTAGGGACAAGAGCAGCCTCCAAAGCACGAGCTGGGAAGGGTGGGGGCTCTGCAGAGGTGGGTGCAGGGCACCAGAGATCCAGCAGGGAGGCTCCAAGCGCTCCCTTTCCCTGAGCTCATGAGCCAGGCAGAAGGGGAATGGGCTGCACCGTGCAGAAAGGCCCTTAATTACAACATCCCAGCTCACTGCAAACATCTGTGAGGAACAAGAGGAGTCCGGGAGCCTGAAGGATGGGGAGCACATGGAGCACATCCCACACCCACCGACCACCACAACGAGAGGGGTTGAACACCCCAAATCAGGGCTTGGCATTGCTGGCGGACAGACTTGCAAAGAACCCCAGGAATGTTCACTGTTTGCACAAAAGCCAACCCCAAAACCATCCCAATTACAGCAGCTTTCTGCTCTGCTCAATTAGGAACAGTGCTACAGGTGCCATGAGCTGCCAAAGCTGCCAGCAGCACTGGGAAGGCAGCAGGACACATCCCCATGCAGGTCTAGAGGCTCCCAGGGGACACTAATTCCCACAGGGAGGCCAAATAGGTGTAAACCAAGCTGGGATTGCTGCAGTCAGGCAGCAGCAGAGGTCAGGCTTATCTGAAACAGCAACACAATCAATCTGGACTAGTCAGGCTCGGACCTGCTCCACATAACAACAGCCACTGGGAACGACAGAGCCATTCCCTCCCTTCCAAGGAACACTCAGCCACTCCACAAATACAGACCCTTAAAGGCACAAAGAGAAGTGAGGTCAAGCAGTTTGAAAAAGCCACCACTTGTACATATTTCTCTCTCCAGTTTTTTATGCAGCACTTTCTATCCCCTCAGCCAAGCCCAGCTGTAAATAAACACAGGGCTTCCACAGGGCTGTCAAATTAAAGATTGGGACCAGAAAAACAATCATAAATTAAAGCTAAGACAGAACACTGTTAAATAAAAAGACCAGAAGGAATCACAGCACTTTCCAGCCTGAATTCAAGCACAGGAGAGACAAGGGAGTTCCTCCCCCTCCCATTTCCAATGACACAGATAAGGAGACTGAGAAAAGCACCAGAGTAGAATCCAAAAATCTTCCCTGTGTCAGGAGCAAACCTGCACGTAGCTCTGAAAAATGAGTTGTCAAGATGAGAGGCACGAAAAATGTCGCAGCCCCTCCAACACTTGAGGCATTCCTTGGGAGAGCTGGGTTTTTTCACATCCAAGGTTTTGATCTTGGAATTGTTCTGCTCTCTGGCTCCATGGGGAAAACGGGAAGCGAGCAGCATGTTAAGAATCCTTTGAAGGTATCTTCCCAAGCATTCCAAAAGACAAAGGGAAAAAACAGATACACACTTGAGCCTCAGACCCCCGTTCAAGGCAAAGGAAGATTTCAGGGAGTGAGGCACAAGCCCCACAGGTTGAGCTCCAGAATGATCCCGGGAAAAGGGATGGGCATGTGAAAGCTGAAAAGGCACAACCAGATGCAATACACAGGGACATGGAACTGGAATTGCCACCCTGGAAACAAACCTGGTTTGCACCAGCTCTGCCAAGAGAGATGGGCTGGAAAAACAATTCTTTTGGACAGAGCAACTGGGTTGAGTGAAGGACACCTTCCCTTTTCCTGACCTGTCACAGGTTGGGAAGAGTGACACATCTCATGATTCAGAATTCACCCAACCCAAACACAAACTGGGTAGGAATTCACCCTGAAGAAGAGTCAGCCAGAGTTTCAAGGTTTTATGGAGATAACAAACTTGTCCTTGAGCAATATCCGAACATCTACGTTTGTATAAACACCGAGAGCGTCAGGAGAATAAATGTATTTATACTCACCTACATGGGCACGCAAAAACAGCACAGCAGGCTGGGAGGAGGCAGGAGGGGCTGGAAATGTCACCACAGAGCAGCAGTCAAAGACAGGAGACACCAAGTGTCACCCCAGCACTATCACTTTCAAAGTTCTCAGATTGGAGCAGTCCCCCTTCCTTCCTTCCTTCCCCCCTCCCTCCCCAGGCCTGGAAGGGATTATAAAACACCCAGAGATGGATGCAAACTGTTAGATGCATTCATAAAAAAATAAATAAATAAGTCTTACTCCACAGGATAATCGCCTTAAACCCAAGCTGCTCCACATAGCTCCCAGACTCATTTGGATTCCGCTCGGATGTGGCTCCTGACCACAGGGCTCTGCCTCCCTCCTGGCATTTCCCTGGATTATCTCTGTGCTGTGCCATTGCCTTGAGATTAAGCTTGTTTGACTCCAAATTCAGCTGCTCTTTGCCTGGTGTTTGACCAGCACTGCTCATGTTGCCTTTATTCCCTGAAAAGTGGCAGGAGGGCCCAGTTCCATTTGCAATGCTCGACCCTCAGAGTGGGATTGCGTGGAGACAACGCTTTGTGGAATGTTCCTTGGATAAAAACCTTCATGTTGAAGCCACACAGGCTGATTTCTGGGATCAATTCCCCAGTGGGAACATTCCCAATGATTTTAAGGACAAATCAGTATTGGTGAACCTAAAATGAAACTGGTATGCAAATCCTGGGGGCAGGTGTTCGCTCCTCTGCTAAAGCCCAGAGAACAGGTAGGATTTCCCATTTTGGGAAGTGTCTTGCTCCAAGTGCTGGAGAGTCAGGAATGCTGAGAGCTTCTGAAGTATGGCAGGAGCAGCTGGCAGAGAGGAGCCTGGGGTGAATCCAACTCCAGTTCAAAGCACCAATCCCCCTCCTCCGAGTCACTGCACAGGGCTGGAATAAAAGGATCTCAGGAAACAGCAGAGCCCCAAAGACAAACAGTGCAAGACATGAAAGACTGGAGGAAGGAGCAGCAGGAGTGAGAGCAAAACTTCTCTCCCTCACCCCAGAAGGACTGGTTGTAGCTCAGTGGGACGTGGATCAAGAAAGAACAGGATTGTCCTTTCTTTCCAATTAAAACTGATTGATTATATGCCAACACAGCATGGTCTGGGTTGGAGGGACCATAAAGCTCCCCCAGTTCCACCCCCTGCCACAGACACCTTCCACTATCCCAAGTTGCTCCAAGCCCTGTCCAACCTGGCCTTGGACACTTCCAGGCATGGGGCAGGCACAGCCTCTCTGGGAAACCTGTGCCAGGGCCTCACCACCCTCACAGGGAAGAATTGCTTCCCAATATCTCCTCTAAATCTCCACTTTTCTGGTGGGAAGCCATTCCCTCTTGTCCTGTCCCTCCAGGCCCTTGTCCAAAGTCCCTCTCCAGCTCTCCTGCAGCCCCTTTAGGCACTGGAAGGGGCTCCAAGGTCTCCCTGGAACCTCTCCCAGCCCGTTTCCAGAGCTGAGGGGCTCCAGCTCTCAGAGCATCTCCATGGCCCTCATGCTCCACCTCATGTTCCACATTCAGCTCCAAAGCGAGGAAAGGAAGGAGGAAGGTGCCAGATGTGAAGGTGGAGCAGGAGCAGGAGGGAGCAGGGACACAACCCTGACAGGGCTGGACTCCCCCAGGGCTCCCAGGACAGGGAGGGCAGTATCTGGAGAACCTCTCGGGGCTGGCAGCAGATGGAGGAACAGAGAGAGAAAAGCTCAAACACATCCTATTTCACAGGACTTTTGCTCCAGTGGCTCTCAGGAAACCCAGCTGCTCTCCTGCAGCTTCTCCTCCTGCGGGGGCTCCGCTCCCAACACTGATCCAGGCTGGAAAATCCAGGCACAAACACCACATCCCTTGTGCCTGCAGCTGGAGAACACAGGAACTGACAAACCAGCTTAAGAAAATTATTTTTATTTCTTTTTTTTTAATTATTTATTTTTTCCCTTTTTATTTTATTTTTTTTTTAATTTCTGCTGTTTACAGATATGTTTTATTTCTCATAATACAGCTTGGCAGCAATAAAAAAAAAATCCCACTGCAGCTGAACTAAACCCCATAAATACCAGCCCAGAAAACAATGGACAACCACCAATATTTCTATACAGGAACTATTATTTTAATGTCACATTTTGACAATGGTAAATGATCTACAGACTGTATGTGGGCAAAAGGCAAGAAGTGAGTCTTTTGAAACACCAGATGGAGAATAAACAGCTCATTATCAACATTTACATGATTCACATCAAATTGATGACATCCTAAATGTATTCCTTTTAAAGGATAGAAATTTTTCAATAAAATATTACATTTCATTTAATACTCTGGTACAATACTTCATACATTGCAGGAAAAAAAAAATAAATGCAAGGTCTACTCCACCTAATAAGAGGATCCTTTTTCATTAGTCTTTAGTATTGTAATAAAAAAAAAAATCACAATAATGTCATAAATAAACAGGTTTGAAATTATTAATTATGTTTCACTATTTTAAAGGGAGAAAAAATTACAAATTAATTTGCAATAATGAAGTTATGGGTAGAAAAATCAAAACCTGACATCACATTCTAGTACCAGCTGTGAATTCTCTCATCCCTACAACAAAAAAAGGAAACAGGTTTTGTATTTGTTAGCTGTGTCCTAGTTAATTGTGTTTCCAACACATATTTTAAGAGGGAAAAGTAAAGTTTGGTCAGGATTAATAGGAGAACCAATCAGGCCTAACAACAGTTAGCTGAAATTAAAGTTTATGCTCTAAAACATTCAGTAAATGAAGTTTGCAGCAAATTCATGCTGGCATAAATTATTGTGCCTTAGGAGTTGGGGTAAATTTCCCTTGTGGAATAAAGTCTTCTCCAAGAGAACACTTCAGCCCTGCATCCCTTTTCCATTCATTGATACAGAACAGGCTTGGAAATCAATGCTTAAAAATGGAATTCTCTAAAAACTTCACTAGAAATACATGAAACCCACATTCACTGATCCCCCCTCAACCAAAGGACATTGCTCTTCGTCGCTTCATCTGCCAGAAAGCCCAGCTTGAAATTTATCTGCTTAAAATAATTTAAATTATGTCTCTTACCCTTAATCTCTTAATTATTTTCCTTTAAGAACCCTCCACCTCTCACTGGTGTGGGGAAGGGGACAGATTTTCTGGTGTGTTTTATACTCTCCCCTCTGGTGTCACCAGGGCCCAACACTCCAGGGCAGACAGGAGAATTTATTCATTCCCAGCCTTTCAGATTCTGCTCCCCCCTCACTGACATTCTCCCACCATATGCTCCCCAGGATTAATACACATTCTGCAGCAAGAATTCCCTGCTTCTAAGGACAAAAATTCAAAATAAACCCCTAAACAGCTCAAATGAGGTCATGAGGCGACTTCAAGTTGGCCATGAACTGATTGCTGCTTACACAGGTCAATCTTTTAAGACACAACACATGAAGTGAGTTCAGCCAGTGGAGATTGCCTCAGGATCCTTCTCTCCCTTCTCCTGACTTCCCAAATTGGAGCAGAGCAGCTCCAAACCCAAGCCTGGGTTTGCTTTAACCTATGAAGTGCAGGATTTGTTGAACTCTGCACCAAGTTTGAGGCAAATATTTAACTGCTCTCTACAAATACCAGCACTTCTGTCTGATCCCTGTTCAGCAGGAAGAAGCTGGAAATAGGGACACAGAGGAAGCAGGTGATGGAGAACAGGCATCTCCCACCAAAATTAACAGATTTCTCTCTCATCATCATCTATTCAGATCTAGAAAGGGCACAAGTATTTATGACTAGAGTATAAGGCTATGCCAGTAAAACACATCTTATGGTATGCTGGTGACAGGAGTTCCAAAAATAAATCCCAAAGCCCCAAAAGACAAAAAGGACAAGAGGCAAAGTAACAAAATTCTGCTTAACATTAACGAAGCACCTTCATTCAGTTCAAACAAACTGTTCAAATATTTGAATTTGCAAAGCACTCTCAGGAAAAGGTAATGTAATCTCGCACTTAACCTTTCACAAAGCTGTATTAATTACATTCCAGGCTTCAGCAGAATTCCACCAGGAAGGCCAATAACACAATTCCATCGGCCCCATTCCCCTGCACACAGCAGTTTGTGCAGTGTCACCCTATGCATGGAAATGGAAATCATTCCTTAACACACCTAAAGTCACAGAACTTCCCCAAAACCATGGGAGCAGGTGCTGGTGACACACCAGTCCCCACTCTTTGGGTTCCAAGGGGACTGCTGGTCCAGGGAACTGGGCAGGGCAAAGTGAAGGAACCCAAACAAGTGGCAGCTCAGCAGACCTTCCTTCTGGAGTCTCTAAAGAGGCTTTTGGCTCATTGACAATCAGAAGTGGTTTCAGATTAACGTGATTTTTAATGGGGACAGGAAGTTACAGGCAGCTCCAAAAGGCACTTGGGATGGGAGGGTGACAAAGTCCTGCCTGGTGACACCCAGCGTGGCCTCACTGCTGCTCCTGCTGCCCTGTCCCACTAAGGCAATTCCAGAGGATTCTTCCCTCACTGCCTTCCCCACACAACTGCAGTTTAGCCTTTTAGACCAGCACAAAGCCTTCCTAAAAATCCAGAAGGCTGCCCAGCTCCCACCTCCCCTGCAGAAGGGAAGGGGGTACCTGACCCCAAGGGTCACTGGTTTCACTGGTTTAATGTGCTGCCAAGGTGTCATCATGCAACTTTTTAAAATATATTCACTCTACAAGTTCAGTCTCTTGTTTAATAGATGAACACAGACTAATTAACACAGACAGTGTCCTCACAAACAACTCAGGTCTCCCGAGAGAAACACCAACTTTCTATTCTGGGTGGAGACATCATGGAAAAGAAACTTTGTTTGATGTAAAAGCAAGAATTACTCAAAAATAGCCCATCCAGGCGCTCAGCTAAGTCAGAATCAAGCCACCACTTATCACAAAAAGCACCTTCATATCAATAACTGCTCACCCCAGGAAGCTCAGTCTGTGTTTGAAATGTATCAGGACTAATTTGATCATGCAGTTGATTCATTCCCACTGGTGATCCACTGTTTCCCAACAATCAAGTATTGTTCCCATCAGTATTTTACATTAGTGTAACGGATTTATCCACGTCATTGCTCTCCCCTCACCCACCCCCCAGCCCCTTCTCCCTCCCCAAAAAACCCCACAACTGCTCAAATAAGGAAAAAAAACCCCACTAATAACCATACTGTGAAACAAAAATACTATTTAAAAAACACATGGATGACAGTCCAACAGTTTGCAGGATTCAAAACTGACTCTACAAAGTAGTTGTCTACGTTGTAGAAAGGATTTCCTTTTATTTGGAAAACGAGCAAATCAGGTATTGGAGAGAAGAGATAAAAACCAATCTTTAGATGGTCTGAAGTTTTGCCTACTGTTGAAGGATGAAAACCGTAAATAAAAAGGTACCAAGCCCTCAGAGTTCACTGTTCATGTGAAGCTTCTTCCATCTCTTTCTTGACCTTTTTAAAAACCAGATAAATTTCTGGGGGGGGAAAAAAAATTATTTAGAAAAAAAAACAGCAGTTATTTCTTAATCTGACATGACACAGAAGTGTTCAATTTTGACTTGAAAAAGGCTTAAACTAAACCCAAAGTCTCAAGCCTGGCTTAGAAACTGTGTGAGGCCTTTGCAGTAGAAGGTGAGATTATTAAAATTAAATTGAAATTAGCTTCTAGAATTTAGGCAGGGATAAAATAGCAGCATTTTGGGCATTATTGTGTGTATTTTCCCTAAAGCCCAGGTTGGACACCCCCCCCACCCTGACCACACACACCTGCCTTGGCATGGAAGGCTCTGAATATCTTCTCATCTGAAACTCTTCTGCTGTTGCATCAGCCCCACATTTTCATATACTCTAGCACTATCTTCTCTCATTCTGAAATGAAACAAAGATTTAGAATCCCGAGAATCCAGTTTGAGGAAAATAATGTATTGCTCACACGATGTAATTCGGTGACAATTATTTTGCTCAATTTGTTTTCAGAGCAAAGCCCAAGGCAACAGCCCAGGGCAGGTTCTGGGAGAGCTCAGCCTCGTTCGAGGTCCCTGATGAGTCAGTAGAGCTCAAAACTTTCACAAGAGCAGAAATGAACTTACTCTGGACAGGTTGGGGTCGGGGTGCAGGGCGGGAGAGGGCTCTGATCCCCACTCGTCTGGTCCGATAAAGAATATTTAATGTTTGTGTACTCATGACCTTTCCTCTTGCTCTTCTGTGAAGGAAAAAACACCAAAAAGCCAGGCTTGGAATTAACCATGGAAAAGAGTCATTGAAGCAGTGAAGCAATTACATGAGTAACCAAGCAAGGATGGTTTTAGAGGAAAGGTTTGTGAGGAGACAGCTCAGTTTGCAGACACATAAACACAGAAGACCTAAAGGTTGGCTTGAGCTATTGATCATAAGACCTGAAAATCCTCATTTTTCCATATTCCCCTTTCCACCACAACATCCCAGCCCTATGAACCAGCACTTGTACTCAACCTTCTTCTTCCTTGGCAGAAGAAACCCCACTTTCATTCTTTAGCAGCCAGTGGGCTCCCCACTGACCTCATTTCCAGCTTGGAGATGTGGCCAAAGGAGTAACAACGCTGTTTGCAGGATCTCTAATAAAACAATACCTGAGCCCATTAGGTTTGATATAAAAAGCAGCCAAGCTGTTATTTGGATGGTGCAGCATATGCTCCAGGCTGCAGCCAATTGTGCTGGCACTGAGCTCCAGATCCCGACGCTCCGCACGGGAACTACGCTGGGAAAGGGAGGGGATGTGGAGCTTTCCTTTTCCACACAAACATTCACAACATGAATATACTACAGCATGGGAATTAAAGTTTTATAAGGTACTGGATTTGATTTTTTTGTGTGGATTTGAGTTCCTTTACTGCTCCACCAAGTCCTGAGTAACTGGCCTGGTCCAATCTCACGACAGCAGAGGCTGTCGGAGCCTCCCGGGAGTTCTGGCTCCTGAATTCCCATTAAGAACATTCCCATGGCAATGCAGTTTGAGGCTTTTCCAAGATGCTCTTCTGAAACATGTTCAGAACTTGCTCAATTTGCTCTAGTGTTTCACTGAACTGCCCTCTCTGCTCTTTCTCATTTTCAAACACACCCCCCAAGTCCTGATCGATTGCCTGCTAAAAAATAACATTTAAAGAAACTGCAAAGATTCCAACTCTTTGTATTTTACAGTGTTATGGCTCCAAAACGTAAATAATGCCAAAAATATTCTGGAGCTGCAAAGTAGGGTGGATTTCTACCCAAACTGCACAGTGCAGGGCAGTTCAACTACAGGTGTGCTGGGCAGTAAAAGCAATTTAAAAAGAACCTGTCAGATCTTCTATTCCTTTAACTGACTGAAGCAGATAAAAAAAGCCAAGAGAAAGTAGATATCTGGCTTCTCTTCCTTCCACTTAATTCACTGTAATCCTCCTGCTTAATTCAGAAATATGGTAAGAACTTGTTTTCTGGATGCAAGAGAATTGAAACATTTTCACAGGGAAAAAAACCCAACCTAAACCAAATTACCTTTGTGTTTCTACTGTGCCTGTGTGAAAACAGGAAATATTTAACACTTAACTCCAGGAAATCTCAAGGCTCTCAGCATTGCAATGCTGGCAGAGCAGGGAAATTCTGTCCTGAACACTAAGGAAAAGCAGGAATTTCTCTGAGGAGGGATGCAGCTCCTCACAGATCCAGCTGGCTGTAAATCCTGCAGGACAGGACAGATAATGTGACTTCCCAATTCCTCTTCAGAGCTGGCTGAGCTCATCCAGATGGGAAGCAGAGGGGGAACAGGACCCCACGCTGGTCCCTACAAAGGGGCTCTAATTGTCGGGCTTTCGCCAATTTTCACTCTTTGCAATTAAAGCAAGCTTAGAGAAGAAGGTTCCAGAAATTCAGGTTTCTCAAAACACAGTGTTTTGTTCCCAAATGGGGTGAAATTCCAGCATTCTCTCAATGAGACATTTCTTCTCTGATCTCTCAAAACTCTGGAGTTTTGCTCTGGAGCACTCCCAGTTCACCATGTTCCTGCAGACAACACAAGCTTTGCTTTGGGCTGAGTTTTTCATTGTTTTGTTCCTGCCACCAGTCATAGTTCAAGACCTCCTGAAGTAGAGCAATGTTTTATTTCCAGTTTCTTAAATACCTGAGCCTTCTGAGTTGGTAATGGATGAACCTCATCACTGCTCCTCTTGATACCCAAACACCACTCAAACCCCACCACAGCAAGAAAGGCAGAGTTAAAGCTCTGCTTTGTAATTGCTACAGCAGAAAGGGGCTCAAAGGCTGAGGATGCAGAGCTTGAGTAACTACACACACACACAGACACCAGGCAGCTCCAAGGCGAGGGGAGACAACAAAGCCACGGAAAAAAATCCACCTGAGGGATTTCTTGTTCTTCACTTTGCGTCTAATCACCATCAGAGCACACAAGAGTGTCCTGGGGAGAGCAATCAAGGCTCCATCCTCCCAGGGAACAGGGCAAATAATCATGTAGGGAAACACAACCTCACCCTTTTTACTTAGTATTGTAATAAGGCTGAGCTGGGACACTCCAGCCCTGAGCTGGGATTAACACCTCACACTGGCACTAAGCTGGGCTGGGGCTTTATCTCCCGAGCAGCAAAGCAGCAGCAGAGACAAAGGTATTGAAATTCTGAAACAAAAAGGTAAAAATCCCAGATGACCAGAGGTCAGGGCAGAGAACAGAGACAGAACATCAGTTCTTTGTTCCAAACAAGGTAACTCCTGTAAAACGCTGTGTAATTTGAGTGAAGGAATTACTTTAACAGGAAGGGTGAGGTGAAGGTCTTGTGGTTGTCACCGCTTATTCCAAAGCCTTTCCCATCTTATCACACCAAATCACTCCTGTAACTGCTCTTTGTTGAACACTGCACTGCAAAATCACCACTCACCCCTTAACCTTTATGTCCAATGTACTGGTTTCATACTAATAAACTCCAAAATTGGAATTAGACCGACCAGCATTTGATTATCTTGTCTTAGAAACACAGTTAACAGATTTGAAATCTCTGAAACACAACAGATCACAAGGTTCTGTATCAATTAACAGACCCTTATCTTTTATTCTTCTTGCACAAGAAATGAGATAATATTAAGGAAATTTGATATCAGGGTGCAGGGGCTGGGGACAGGGAGGATAGGAGAGGATTCCACCTGCAAATTTAAGTCATTCTTAAGCATAGTGAATTCAAATATAGAGGAGGGTTCCCAGGTTCAGACCCAGCCTTTCCACCACACATCAGTTACAGAGTCAGCAGCCAAGCCTCCAAAAATCACAGGCAGCAAACAGGCAACTCTGCTCCCTGCTGAAATGCTATTTTATATTTATTATAGTAAATAATTTGATATTCAGGACAAACAGACCTGCTCCTCCTCGATCCTGCGCTGGAGGGTTTCGATGTAGTGCTGCACTGCCATGTAAATAAACCTGTACTGGGCCTCTGTCTGCACCATTCCTGACCTCTGGGATCTCACCATCTGGATGGTCTTCGGAACATCAATATCACAATCCACACCTGGGGAGAATCATCACAACATTCAAACAGTGAAATAAACACACCAAGGTGGTAAATCACTGGAATCCTCTGTTAACACTCCTGTGAGTTTATGAGTTTCTGTCAAAGTCCCACAGGAAAATAAAAGGGGGGACCTACCTTTTTCTCTGATGATGTCAATAAGAATATCAATCACTATGAACGTTCCTGTTCGTCCAATACCAGCACTGGAAAAAGAGAAAAAAAGAAATTATTTGTTCTGCTCTTTCTGAACAGACCCCAAAACACCAGTCCAGGGAAGAGTCTCATGTTAGGCTTCCAAATTATAGCCAGAGTTAAACCACACAGCCAAAGGTGACCAGAGACCTCATCAGTCTAACACGGAACAGACAGAATTCATTTTGTACCTCAGCACTTTTAAACATCCCTGAATCAGAAAAAAAACCATAAGGTCAGATCTAAGATTTCCTTGCCTTATAAAAAGTCTCTCATTTATAAGCCCAGATGGAGGAAAGCCCTCCCAGGTGGGATGGGATACCAGAATTTCCACGATCCCGCAACTAAAATGTGCCAGCCAACGTTCCACCTTCTCATTCAGCACTAGAAATCCTTATTTATACAAACAAGCTCACTCTGAAAGTCATGTGACACTCATCCAGAAGACAACATTGTGCAAAACAGAAAGCAAAAACACCTGGACAGATGGAATTCCAAGCAGGTCTGAGGGAAAGCTGTTCTGTTTTAAAGGTTTCAGTTCCCCAGGCTGAAGGGAGGAGCAGCAGGAGAAGCTCAGTCCATCACCTCACCTGCAGTGGACCACGACTGGTCCAGCATCAGGAATGCTCTCCTGCTTGTGGTGCACCTCCTCCAGGAAGTCCAGGACACCACCAGGATCACTGGGAACGCCGTGGTCGGGCCAGGTCCTGAAGTGGTACTGCCAGACTGTTCTCTCCGTGTTCCCCTGGGAGGGACGAGGCATGAAAACAAAACCCTTCAGAACAAACCCAGCTAAAAGAGCATTTATGGGGCAAAGCTGAGTCAGGTGGAAAGGTGGCACTTGCAAATATAACCTGCTGCTCAGTATCCACAACTACTAAAGGAGGGAACAAGCCAGTCACTAAATCCTGATTATTTGCTTCTTATATGGTTGGTTCTGCTCCCTGATCCAAATTGCTCCTTAACAACTCTAATTCCACACTAACTGTTTCCTTCCTCACCTTTTTATCCTTCCTTTAAGTGAACTTCCCACACACTGGACCCACACACAACCTTTTCTTCTGGTGCATCCACCTCCATGAGAGGGAACAAATTCCTGGCTGGATTGAAGTGTGATTAGTTAAAAGCATTGTCCCTCTTCCTACATTCCCTCCAAGCTCTGCAGCAGAGCATCTCCTGCCAAAAACTGCTTAGGTAGAAGAATCCTCAGTTATCCCAAGGACAAAGAGAAAGATGGATGGAACTAAATGTGGAGCTTCAAAGAAAGACAGGGCTCAATTTATTAATCTTTGGTGCTTTTATTGATGCCAAAGAAAGGGTCAATTTGTGCCAATTTTTTTTTGGGGGGGATCTGCAACCTAAACTGAAAGGACAGAGTTATTCTCACACTCACCTGCCCAACTTTAGAAAGTTTAAGTTCTCTTAGTGTATAATCATGTGCTGCGCTCTCCTTAACATTCCGGACACGCATCACCCCGTATTCCTTCAGGGAATATTCATCAGGCCAGTACTTGACACATTTACTCTGCAAGATTTGAAACCAAAAAAAACAACACAAAAGGAATAATCAGCCAAGAAATAATCAGTCAGAAAAAAAAGGCTGTTTTGCAAACTGCTTAACATATTTCTGGAGCTTTAATTTCAGAACACACAGAGGACAATTCCTCCCACCAACTGCTGACACGGTAAAGTGCATTTTAGGGGGAAGTGTCTCCTCTCCTTAACAACCACTGGCTGATTTCAAACAGGTACAGGCAATTTCTCCTCTTATCAGCTTTTGTGATCATATTAGAACCTGCTTTGCCTGGATATTTTCAAAACCTGAAGATTAAAATATTGTATTTCTACCCAGCTACAGGTTTCAAAACACTGAATTCCCAGCAGAAAGCTGCAGCCTTACAGGTTATCCTACAACCAAAACCCACCAGGTTGCAGAATAAATACAAGTAAACCATTTTCAGCAGAAATTCAGCTTGGATGCTTGCTTTTCCATGCCTGCTTTTCCGTGCCTGGGAGCAGGAGGGACTAACACAGCTCTACTTCAATCCCCAGGGAACTGCTCCCTGTGCAGGGCACCAAAGTCTTGTGTCTCTGTGGCTTCTGGAATGTAAAGCTTTTGCTGTTCTGCTTCTTCATCCAGATTATCTCTGGCCAGGGATATATTCCATCCACTGAGGGATGGATTCACCTATGACCACTTGGATTTGGTTCCTGTGACAGGTCAGGAAAGAGCAATTCCCAGGAATGCGGCATGAAATGAGAAGTTACAGAAGGTGCAGCTTCCAGCAAGAGCAAACACAGCCCAAACACCAAGTCCTACAGAGAAATACTGTCTATTTGCAGCTCCTCCTGCATATTTATGAGAAAACATGGCACAAGGAAGTTTCTTCTGCCAGCCCAAGATAGAGGAAGATGGTTGAAAACACAACTTGCAGCCTATTTAGGCAACAAGCTGCTTTTGTGTTATTTTTGCCCTTCTTTCCCTGTCATAAGGGTAGAAACTAAAGGAAAGATGTTGATCTTGGTGGGTTCCAACATAAATAACTTGCAGTTTCAACACAGAGCTCTGAACACAAGAGCAGTTGGTAGAGCAAGCCTGAACAGTGACATGATGTTAAAATTAGCTTTATTCTGCCAAAGGGGTTGCATTTATTACTGGCTCCATGGCTTGGCTCCAAAACCCCACTATTTTAATTTGTAAGTATTTGCTGTTTCTGCAGAACTTGCTGCAGAGCTGAGATGTCTCCCAGTTCCTCCTTTCCTTGGGCAATGTACTCCTGAAATTTAGCTCTGGTGCAGAGGGTTCTCCTTCCTGCAGGTCTGAAATCTTGGCCTGAGATAAAAAAACCTTTGCTTTTCTATCAGGACTGTTATTTGCAATTCTTTAAGAAGTGAAATATGCAGCAAAAAACAATAAAGGGTAGAGAAAAAAAATCATCAATGCAGCACTGACAGAGTGATCAGGCATTGAAGTGTTTTCTCCAGCAAACTTTGGGAAGAATAATGGAGAAACTGCAGAGGAGAAAGGGCCATTCACGAGGTTGTTAAAAAAACAATAAATGACTTGAAGAAAAGAGAGGTGTACTGAAGGCAACTCTTTCAAAACAACTCCATAATTTATTTCTTCCCAAAGAACTAAGAGGGATGTCACTGGAAAGGGGGAGCTCCTCCCTCCTTTGGTGCATTCTCAGGAAGGAAAAAAAATCCTGTCCCTTTATAAGGGGGATGAATGGGCAGAAATTTAAAAGGCTAAAAAAGGAGACCCCTGCAATTATCACTCACCCCTAGAAAAACCTCTCTGCACTTTTAACTTGATTTTTTTCCCCAAGTGATGCTCCCCTAACAAGGTACCAGCTTTCCATTCACAACCACATCATACCCCTAGGAAAAAGGGAAAAAGCTGGAAAATGGTGATGGAAGAAGCAGAGGAAATTAAAAAAAAAAGGAGAGAGAGCAGAAAGTGTTTATCAAACAAAAAAAGGATCAGAAGGACCAAATTCCAAAGATAAATCCACACAATACACAGGAAGCTGTGTGTGAGTGTTCAACTACTTCCTATTCTTTCTTGCCACATGGCTTTAGGAGCCAGAAACAACCCAAAACCTCAGGTTTGGCAAAGGACAGGGAGCAGCACGGGATCAAAGGTAAAGGGAGGTTCTTGGGATAAACCACTGTAGGAAAATTTCATTTTTGAGAGCATTAAATCCTGCCAGAGCAGCTCCCGGGGGGTGGGCAGGAAGCTGTGTCCATGCAGAACTGGGCAGGCAAAGGACCTGACTCAGGAATAAAAGTGCTAAATCCCACCTGGCTGGGCATTCCAACCAGGCATTTCCAGCTGGAATCACCAGCTCAGCACAGAGTAATAAAGTTTTCCAGCCTAGAAAGTTGAGTCAGAAGAGGGAACAGCACTGGAGTAACGTGACCTGAATAAGATGAATGTGGGGCAACAACTCTCACATGATATTGTGGTTTTGAGGTAAGAAACATCATCTCTATTCATCTTGTAATAATAAAGCCTCGTAATTCTGCTTTTCCAGTGGAGTCTATTCAGGCTTGATCAGCTGGAATAAATGGCAAGACTTTTGTTACAGGAGGATGGAGTTTACCCCTCTAAGCACACAGAATTCCTGCCTGGCTCCATCTCACATTCCAGTGCCTCATTCCCTGAACAAGTTTAAAATAAACAGATTCACATTCAGTAGATAAAATTAAATCAGTCAACCCTTAGAAAAGGGAGGCCTGATGGTATGACAGGAATATATCCTCAATTCCCACAGGCACCAACAGAAAAAGGACACTCAGCACCTTCCAGAGCTCCAAAGAATCTGGTGGTACACCAGATTCCAGATATAAATCAATTTATCCCAGTCACTTTAGTCCTTACTTGCCCTCAAATGCCATGAGCTTTCCCAAGGCCAGTTGGAGCCTGATTTTACCTTTCCTCTTTCCACTTCTTTTGTGGTCATAACAATAACTCTGGAATTCTCCTGGAACACCATCCTCCAGAAATCATTCACTGTGTTCTGTAGGCAACCTTGAGTAGCAATGTAGCTTTTTTTTGGCTTTGAGTTGTTGCACTTGGTTTCAAACTCAGGCTAGAGAGAAAAAAAAACCCCAAAACAATTCAACAAATGGTGACAAGATTCACCTGGATTTAGGTGAATATGTTAAAGAGGAGACATGGGATGTGCCAACAAGGCTCCTGGAGGTGGGAATATACTCACCATAATAATATTAGCATTGATATAGTCTGAAACAGGTTCATTGGGATCCCCATCGTGGAGAACAACTCTGGTGTGATCAACTGGAAGAATAAATATGGATGTCAAGCACATGCATCCTACACTTGTGAACACACAGAAGCCTGTAAGTTGTCAAACTCCATAAATTAGTGATTAGAATATTCCAAACTTCCTCTTTTGCCATTTCTTGCCATGACAAGCTCGACCAAAACAAGGCTCCACGTCCCCTGGTAACTCAGGAGCACATGGACAGTCAAACAAGCAGCCTCTGGATTTGCACGTTGCAGTTTTGTCCAACAAATTAATCCTCTTAAATTTAAGTATTTCAGCTTGTTGATAACATTTTAGGGGATGGGAGGCTTTGAAATGAAAGCTGAAGAGAAAACAGCAATTGGGAATGGAAATACGGGTATCTACAAAGTGCAAGTGTTGGAACACAAACTGGAAATCACACAGGCTTCTTCTGACAACATAAAGGGGGAAATTATCAATAAAGAGAAGCAAAAGCCCAGTGGTGCTTAATTAACCCTGTGTTTGGGAGTTAAGAGAATAAAGCCTAGAAGGGCAGCAGGCTGAGGTGACCAAGACAAATCAATACTTACAGGGTAGGATGTTTTTGTATCTATTTTTGTTCTTGTTCTCCTGGCGCTGCCCTTCCTTACGGCTGTAGAGGAGTTTGCATTCCTGCTGCTGCAGGGTCTGAAGGGAAACAGCACAAAGACCTGGCTCAACAAAAGCAGGATGGACTGTTCACCACCATCCCAGCAATCCCTCCTCCCAGAGAAAGGGGAAATTAGGTAAGTACAAACAGGGTTATCCATAAATCCTCCTAGTCCAGAAACACACCCGAGCAAAGATTTCCCCTGCAGGGAAGGAGCTCGTTTCTCAGTTCCTGGTACACAATTAATGGGACAGGGACAACAGCAATCCCAAACTTTTCCAGCCATGCTCCCTAGTGGCATTTCTCCCTATTTCAATGAAGCTTCTGGAGGAGCCAGAATTCCAAAGCTTCGCTCCAAGTTTTAATCCCCAGAGCAGCACTGGCCTGACTAAAAGGAACATTCAGGCTCTAGAAGCTGCTCCCCTGGTTATTCCTGCCCTTCAGACTCTCCCAGGGATTGCTTTTAGTTAAAGTTTGGCCATGTCAGGCTCATTTGCTCACTCCTGTTTCAGCCCCTGTGATTGTTGCTGCCTCACTTAATGACCTTGGGCAATTAGGCTCATCCTAAAAACAAAGGAATATCGGAGGTGCAAACTTTTCTGCTTGTGAAGCAAAAGACAGAAAGCACATCCCTACAAAGCATTTCTTGTGGAATCCAAGCAAAAGCTCAACTTTTCAGCAGGTTAAAAAATTGAAGCAATTAAGTGTGTGGAAACCACAGTTTCAAACCCATCTTCCTTCACAGAGTTAATTATTATTGCTCGGAGCCTCCCTGAGGAGAGATCCATGAGCAGCAGCGACTCCTAACAAGCCCATTAAGGGATGTACACAATGCAACCATCAATCTGCACCATCCTCCTCGATTCCACTGCAACACCCAAGCACAAAGCTCTCCAAACAAGCATTTTTCAGAAGGAAAAACATTATGAGGACTGTCAACATTTCTGTCTGCTGGTTCACGGGACAAGAGGTACATTCTTGCCTGAAGACAAGTAATTTATAACCACCATCTGGGCTGGCAGCTCATAAACAGCACAGACAGAGATCCATGGGCAACCTGGAGTTTGCTCCCTGCCTCCTGCCACCAAGGTGGACAGCTGGAGCTTCCCTGAGGTGAGTGGAAAAGGATGGCACTAAAACTGCCAGGAGATTGTTTCATTTCCAAAAAAACACAAGGTTTAGTGCTGACCTCACTAACAGCAGTGAAGGGGAAAGAGGAGAGCAAAGTCTCACAGGTAAAAGCTTTAATTTCTTCCATTTACTTTTCCTGTAAGACTTTTCCTGGCTTTTAAGGACCCACTGATAAATCCATTACAAGTCAAAATTATTCAACACTAGAGGTCACGAAAGTCCTAACTGTGAATTAATAGCTCAGTTATATTTTGATAGAGCAACAATCCCTTCCTGAACTCATCACACAAGAGAACCCCCCTCATTAATTCAGTGAGTCAGCATCAATTACAAGGAGAAGACAACTGGGCACATTTTTTCCTTTTTTATGCCCTCTGAATAAGAGCAAGACATGCTTGAGACTTCAGGAAAGCCAACAGACACCCTTTACTTGGCTAATTTGGAAATGTTGGCCTAAATCCCACAGCAACCACAGGCACAATGTCCATGGCTATGTCATGATATGACAGAACACACACTCCTCACTTGGCCAAAGCAGGTAATTGTGGCCAAATTCCCCCATGGAAGCCTACTCAATCTTCCCAACCCTCCAGGCCCCAGGTCCAAGTTCAGGTGTTGAATTCTGCAAAGAAAGCAACTCAGAGGTTGAGGTCAATTTACCTCCAGGCGAAGCTCATAAGCAGTGGGTGAGAACTGCTCCCATGGGATCCCCCATCCTACTGTCTGGATAAAGCAGAGGCTCAAGGCCCAGCAGTGGCCAGAGCAGGAATTGTGACCATTCTGACCATTCAGCAGCCCTGGCTCAAGGACTGTCCCTCCACACTGGGCATATGGGGAGAGGAGAAAGCTTAATCCTCATTTTATCAATTCCCACTGCCACAAGTTCACCTTCTGATATTCCATCCACACTCGTAGTGAAATGTGTTATCCCTTTGGTAACTCTTCCACTTTTCATGGATTTCTTTCCCCCTTCCTGACAATAATCTCAGAGCACACTGGTCAGCACATTCAGCTAATGGATATCTCTGATCCAAAAGGAGTTTCTCCGAGAACGGTTGCTTTGCAAACCTGTCACTATTCAAGAAGTCTCTCCAAACAGCATCACAGCCCAAACCAGCCTCTGGCACAGCCCAGCACTTCCCAGTTTCCTGTTGCCATCTGCTGGTGGAATTCCAGACTCCACCGGTGGCTTCCTTATGTGTGTGTGTGGTACAAACCAGTCCATGACATGACCCTGGAGTGTTCCAGGATGGCTTGGATGGGGCTTGGAGCAACCTGGGCTAGTGGAAGGTGTCCCTTACACCCTTTAGTAGTGTAGATTTAATCCCACAGCCCTTGGAATGCATTGAAGTACCTCAAACTCCTCCCAGAAGCCCTGCTTGACTTTGTCCGTGGTCTCGGCCAGTTTGCTGAGCTCCCTCACGCGGCTCTCGATCTCGGCGGCGTTAATTCGGGTCGTGTTCAGGGGCTGAGACACACAGACAGCAGAGACTTAAATAACTACTGTGACAAGACAACTAAAACACAATCCTCTAAGCTAAGGAAGTTTTATATAGGGATTATTGGACCCAAGCACCTCTTTGGTTTCAAAACTTCAGAGTTCACGCAACAAGGGGCAGCGAGGAAGGGACAGTGAGCAAGTGCTTTTAGAGTCACAGTTTTTATTTAATACATGAACTCCCTCATTTCTGGACTCTCCCTGCAATCCCTGTGGACCACAATGACACTGGGAAGTTCTGACACATCAGAGACAAGTTTATCCCTCTACAGGCATAAAGGAAATTTGTTTCCCATTTAAATGACTCTGTTCAATGAAGTTCAGTTCTGCATTTTTGCATTAGGAAAGAAAAGGTCTTGCAGAACATACGGAAAAGCTGCACTTCCACAATATATTCTGAAGGTAGCAGAGCTCTGGGGTGTCTTCTCCATTCACTCACCTGTTTGAGCTGCAACACTGTGCCCAAAGTCTCCACCATGGGGTTCTTCTTGTAATGTTCCACCAGGTCTGTCAGAGAGTCGAACTTCTCCCCTCCACCAACGTCATATTTCAGCTCCTTCAAAGACAGATGCTCATCAAAACAAATGCACTTCTCACCATGACACCTGCACTGACAGCACCTTTGGGCTGTGCCTCATGGCAGAAATTATCTCGAAATCAGATGCAGAAGACTAATAAAATCCTTCTAAGGGACGGCAGAACCTCAATAACAGAAACACACACACACCATGGAGAGCATGAAACCTTTGGTCATCTCATTGAAAATCAGTTTATCTGGGATTCAGTCAGCTCAAGATACTGGAGCTACAAGATGAGAATTCAGGAATTAGGAATTTGAATTGATTTCCAAAGCTAAGTGTGCCCTGAAAGGCTGGTACTGCCTGGCTCCTGCCTGTTTGAAGGTAGCAATGCCAAGTTATTTTCCTCAGTGTCATAAATATTATTACTAGTCAACTGCAAATCAAAGAGGGTTTCTTAAAAAATAAAAATATTCTGGTAGTTTAGTTTTTACATGGTCCTTGTAGGCTATTTCTACCTCCAAACTATTTCAGTTATCGCAGCTTAGTTGTTTTAATACAATTAAGTTGTTGTATTGTCTTCTGGCATAAGAAGTTAAAGATGACAGAACCAACAACAACAACAACAACGACAACAAAAACCACCACAAAAAAACCCTGATGGAATTTTGGTGCTGTCAAATGAGTCCATTGGATCAAACAAAAAAAGAAATGGGATGGATCCAGCAATGCGTGGGGAGGTGGAAGGTGAACCTCCTGCTCAAATCCCACAGCCCATGGAATTCCCTGCTAAAGGAGCCCGTGGTTTCCGTACCTGGCAGTGGATCATGACGTGTGTCACCTTGGATTTGCCATCATTGCTCTCTCCTTTATCATCTCCTGTCCTCACAGAGAGGACAAAGTCCCCAGGGTGGCTCTGGCTCTCCCGCACAAGGAAACTTCCATGTTTTCCTTTCTCTGTTAAGAGCTTTTCAGCTTCTCTTCCAGAGAGATGTCCGTGAAACCACCTTTAAATAAAGAGAGAGACCCTGCTTATCATTCCAGCCATGGCTGAATCCACTTGTTCCAATTATTTATTATAAAATAAAATCTTTGTGCTCACTGAACATTGTCCAGCTCTACAGGAAGCTTCAGCTTATAAAAATAATACATAAAATCAGCCTTGGAAGTTCATGCACACACAGGAGTGAAGACAGAAACACTTCAAAGCACTTCCATAGGTGCTGCCATTTGAATTTCACACACTTTGATGTGGATCCTGCACAACAATCCCAATGGATTCCCTGGTGTCCAACAAACACCAGCTCACACTGCAACCTTTTCCTCAGCCAAGGTGTTCATTCTGCTTTTATTTCCTTCATGAAGTCACTCTTTCTTGATAAACCTGTGGGAACTTTACATCTTTGAAGCCTTACCCTTCCATCCCACTAGGAAGTGGACAGGATAATCCCAGCAATCCCATTTCTTCAGGAAATAAGGCCAAAAAAAGCAACAATCCTCCCCACCACTGTTAAATACAAGACACTCTGAGTAGTGAGAGAACCTGTGTGGATATTTTTCTTTGTTCTTTCACTTCTAGGGATAAACAGATACCTGCTGGCCACAGAGGTTTATTTCTGACACCTCCATAATTCCTCAGGTTTAAAGGCTCAGATTTTCCTTATTAACCACGTTCCTCAAACCAGGATTTGAGGAATGTGAGGACTTGTATGTCATTCACATTGTCACACTGCTAGAAAAGTTATATAGTTATAACTACAACCATAAAATTATGTCCAGAAATTGACCTGGGAATTCTTTGCAGCTTCACAAGAACTTCTACAATAAAACATTCTCCTAGTTAAAATAAAGGGAATTGTTCCCTCCTTTTAGGTCTTGTACCACACAAGGAAGAATGTTGAAGGAAACAGGTTCTGAGGCTTAAATTGCTTCACCTTTAGCCATGTTTATTAACCTACTTTGCAAGGAAGCTCCTAGAAATTACTCCAAGGCAGTGACCACCCTTTCCTCAAACAAAAACTGGCTGCAGTGTTAGGGGGGACAAACAGCATTAATTAAGAGGCAGATGGACACTGGAGTTCCACCACCACTTCTCTGACCTTTCTGATGTAGGATCAGCACAGTTCAGTGGATATTTCAACTCTATGACATCTCCATTCTTCTCCTTGAGCTGCCCATGGTGTTCCATGTAGTACTGGACCAGCTCAGCCAGGGTGGCAAACTTCTCTCCCCCATACAGGTCATAGTAGTCTCCCGTGTTCTGGATCTTGATGTGGGTCACAGCTCCAGTTCGTCTGGTATTGGAAACACAGGGAAAAACCCCCCACAAATCAGCTGGTGGCCAATCAATCCCTTTTATATTTAGTGTTCTGCTGCCTGAGCTGGAGAAATCCATACTCACATCTGCAGCACTTTGCAACTGAATATTGCAGAGGAGCAATCAGTCACTTCAGACACATTGCAGCGGTTGCCTGTCCAAAAGCCAGGAAAAATAGGAAAAAACATCCGTACTGAAGGGATCCCTGAAGCCACTCTGCAGCCTCACAATCTCCATTAGGAACCCCTCAGATCCCCACAACTGCTCACACAAGCACAGGGGTAGAGGAGTCAGAATTCAGCATTCAAAGAGACCCATCAGAGCTGGTTTGCTCCTTTCCCAGAACTTCCCAGCAGCTCCTGAGGTCCCTCCTCAGTAAACTGTTTTGCTCCCACAGTCTCAAATATTAAGGAAGAACAGCTCCCTGTAGGATTCCCCTCCTGTGCCTCAAGGCCTGTTATCTCAGAAGAATCCAAGCACCAGAACTCTTATCACCAATTCCACTTTTCCCTTTTCCTTTATCTACTTCCTCTTGCTGTCCTTTCCCCATCCCCACCACTGGACACACAGAGGACAACTGGCACAAAAGGCCTGTTTTGGAAGCTGAGAAAGCATCACAGTTGCCCTCAAAAACTTGCTGACTTTTCCTGTACAAGGAAAGGCTGGAGAGCATTTCCTGCACGTGCTTGATCCATAATTCCCAGCATCTCTGCTGCTTCCAGATGGTTATCAAACAGATTTTTAAAGGGCTAAAAGTAATGCTGTTATCAACCTACTTCTGCTTCCCTTGAACCTTTTTGTCCCTCTAAAACCAGAATTCACTTCCCTCCAATCTATAGCTTCCCCAAGCTGGGTAAAATTTGAGGGAGGGAGGGAAAATGGCAGGAAAAGAAGAGGAAAAAGTGAGCCCTGAAAAGTGATTTGGACATTATATCACCTTTTACAAGTAGTTCATCCGCAATTTTTTCCCTGCAGAACAGCACTAAATGGAGACCTTTATCAATCTGGGGAGAAGGAGTGAAAATATTTCAACTCACCTGACAGAGAGAGTAAAGTCTCCTGGGTTACTTTTGCTGGGCCGTGCCAGGAAGCTGCCGTCCACCCCTCTTGTTAAGAGCAGGTTTTCTGCCTCCACCCCAGTAATATTTGGATGAAACCATCTGCAAGAGATTAAAAATAAAAAAATCTTAATAAATAAAGAGAAGATCGTCTGGTTTTCAGAGTTAACTTCCACAGGATTAAACAGAGTGATCCAATGGCTTCAAAATGAGAAAGGGCTGAATTTTGGTGCTAAATTAATAAAAAACTCCATTCATTATTTGTTTCATATTGCATTGCAATTTTATGTATTGGCAAGAGATGCTCTGAAAGGGAAAGAACTCCATTCATACACACTGGGTTAAAATGGTATCAAAGACACACAACATAAACACAGACCAGAAGTCCTATTTCCTTACTCCAGGAGGACATGACACACAAAGAAACTCAGAGACAAACAGGAAAAATACCTAAAAATAAAACAAAACATCCCAAGTGCCACTTGACAACATTTTAAAGGTTAAAAATGCAACAAAACCTCATGTTTTAGGGCACGGGATGAGAGGGGTCAGGAAGCAACTCCACTGGAGGACAACCTACTCTTCTTCCACCTTCTCCAAAGAACGCGGTGCTGGGGTCGGATAAATCCCACTTAAATACAACCCCAGAGGAATCTCAGATTGATCTTCACCACCCACAAAGGGCCCTGAATGACTAACACAGAGCCAAGGCTGGATCTGGGCTGTGGCCAAGAGGATCCATGTCCCACCTCTGGCATTAACTTTGGAGAGACTCATCCGGAGCCGTTCCGTAACACACCTGCCTTTTGCTCTTAGCTGGAATTCCCAAGTTTTTTCACTCCTGGAGCACTGAACAACATCCCTGTGCTCTGGATGAAAGGCTTTGTCACTCTTGTATTTGGCAGTTAAGAGATCACCTTTAATTTTGAGAATTAAATCAGGAAAATCCTCATCCTTTATCTCCTTCTACTGAGCAGGAAGAACTGAGGTTGCTGCTCTTGGTACAAAAAGCTTTGGCTTCTCCAAAGTAACACAAAAGACTCCACAACCAGTCTCTTTACAGATATAGGAGTGTTATAGCTACAAAAAATCCCATAGCATTCCTGAGCCTTCCTGATCCAGTCAGCAAAAATAGCTAAATTGCTAAATCGCTAAATCAGCAAAATATGAGAGCGCAAATCTAAATTTAGGACTATTAATTCAATTGCTTCAGCAATTCCTTCTCTGCTGAAAAGCTGACAATATTCCCAGCAAGGCCTCATCCAGCCTGTTCTCTTCAGAAATGGATTCTCATGGAAACATTCTGAAGAGTTTCAGAGATTCTAGAATATTATTAATTATATTTATTAAGTAAATGATTCTTCTTGTTCATCTTGCTTTTTTTGCCTAATTAATAATATTCTGCTTACACCAAGAAAATCTAGTGAAAACTCCCTATTTTTCACTGAAAAACAACAAAAAAAATCACAACTATGCAGCATGGGACAGGAGACAATATTAAAACACCGTCAAGTTATCACAGCAAGTGGGGATGAATTAATTAATAATGCTACATTTATCTAATGACTATTCAAAGGTCTAGTTTGATGCAGTGTCAAAAACCAAACTGCACAAGCATCAGTACCTGGGGTGAACTGGACATTAAATAATATATTTCAGCATGACAAGTAATAGCTGATAATATACTAACAACACTTCCACTCCCAAAATTTTACTTTCATTAGGAGAAAACAAAAAAAATCTACACAAAAAAAGCACAGCAACATTTTGAACAGTTCACAAGCTTTTTAAATACACACAGGATTCAAGAGAATCCTTTGAAAGTTTTTGAGTTCATATCCAAAAATATATACACATACAAAGGAGGAATTATTGGAATTGGTTCTCCAGGTTTATTACATGGTAACATTTCATAAACTTTAATTAATAGAGTATCTTCTGTATCTCATTATCTGTATATTATGAATTCTAAAGCATCTGGAAGTAACTGTACGTGAGTTGTTAAAAAGATGTGAAATAACAGAAAAAATAAGAATTTAATGCACAGAGGGGACTGCAAATAACTTGTTATTTAACAAGTATTTAAAGGAGAGGTTAAAAAGATGATACACTGTGTAAAACCCCAAATCTCACCCCCAAACACACTGAAATTCCTCCTGAAGATACCAAGAGCCAGGTGTAGCAAAGCCAAGTTCCACCTGGGAGGGTGATGGGTTTTATTGCTCTTTATATAACTTTGGTTCTGATGGCAACTTGTCCTCCTGCTCCCTCATCTCTGTATTTTTGGCTTTGAGTAGGAAGGTGCATTTGTCAGGCACCCCAAATAGAAAAATGGGGGTGTCAGTGATCCCTGCTCAGCGGTTCCGGCCCCGGGACCAGGATCTGCATTTGAAGTGCTGCCACCACATGTGTCCTTTGAACCTTGGGCTGCATCCCTTCCAAAAAAAACTGGAGGAGAGAGCACACCCAGTAACACAACCCCCAGCCAGGACCTTCTCCTGCACTTCCTTTTATAGAGATGGAATGCATTTTGGGCTTTTTATCCTGCTTTCCCTCTCCAGTCTCTCCCAGCAGCAGGTGCAGAGCTCTCCCAGCCAAGGGCAGTAAATACAATCACAGGAGTAACACAACACACACAAACCCACACTCTGATTAAACTGGCTCCTCACCATCATTCCCAGTATCAAGTCAGGGGTCAGAACACATCATTCCCAGTCCCTTATTAATTTACAAAGTTGGTAAAAGAGCAGGGTCTCATTTACAAAACTCAGGGGTATCAGCTAAGCAAGGAACCCTTTGATGAAAAATAATTTATGGCAGTAAATCCAGCCTTCCCACAATTATCCCTTTTATTGTAATCATGGTCCAGAGGAGACCAGCAGGATCTGTGCTCCCCAAGTCCCACACTGCCAGCATGTTTCCCTCTAACCAAATGAAGAGAGAAAAAGAGAGAAATCAATACAATTTTCCATGCTGGGATTGGGTTTTTCTAATCACCTTTCCAGCAGCAGGAGAGACGAAATCAGCTCTGTCTCAGCTGTCACCCAGCACTCAGGAGGCACTGATGGGTGGGTTAAATACTCCTATTTTTAGGCTCATCAGTTGATATTTCTCAGCTTTTTTTCAGTCTCCCTCACAAGTTACAATTTCCCACTCTGAGCAGAAGCAGAAGTGTTTCCAAAAGGTAACTTGTATCCTTGTTCTGCCAGGAAGGATACAAGTTGTCAGCAGAGCCATCCAGAACACCCAACATGCACTGGAGATCTTACATGGGCTCAAAAAAACCTAAATCCAACTATAAATGGCCATGCATTGAGGCCAACCCATACAGATCCACCTTCTTAAGCAGGACAAGACAGACAGAGGTGAATTAAAGAGATGAATCAATTGAAGCTGTGGCTGCCCCATCTCTGCAAGTGTTCAAGGTGCTTTGGAACAACGTGGTATAGTGAAAAGTGTCCCTGCCTACGGCAGGGGGTGGAATGGGATAAGCTTTAAGGTCCCTTCCAACCCAAACCATTGGGTGGTTCTGTGAATCTCAGAATATATATATAATCTTTTCTATGACAGTAATTCCTCTCAAGTCTAACGTTCACCTAAACCTCTCAGCCCCAAAGGACACCTAAATGCCAGACAAACACCAAATTACCCTACGGACAGTGAGAAGCTACAACAAAAAAAGGTGTTTATCATTGTGGTTTTCAACTCCACAGGGTTTTGAAATTGATGTGAATGCTGATGATAAATTAAGAGCCCCGAGAGGGGGCTCAGGAACACTCAGTGTAGAGCTGGCTCACCTTTGAGGGTCGGGAAGTCCCCATTGCCGGTCCCGTGATGGCAACACGAGCCCCCCCGGCCCCAGGGTGGGTGGGTGCCACACACAATGGATTTATCTCTCAACTCCCGGGAACGCGGGGAGACCCCCCTGAACCCACGAAATCGGTGGGACCGGGGCAGCTCCGGCCACCGAAGCCACCTGGACCCCTCGCCTTCCCTCGGGACATCCCCCCGGGAACGGGCGGAGCTGGGGCTGCAGGAGAGGGGGATCCCCCCGCGAAAGGGAGAGGTGGGAGGAAAGGGATGCAGGAGCAGGGGGATCTCCCCGAAAACGGGCCGGGAGCAGGGACATTCCCCCGGGAAAGGGAGGGATGGGAGTTGGGGGATGAAAGACCAGGATAATTCCCCCGGGAAGGGGAGGGGTGGTGGGTGCAGGAGCGGGGGGATCCCTCCGAGAATGTGCGGGGTGGGAGGTGGGGGGTGCGGGAGCAGGGACATCCCCCCGGGAGCGAGCGGGATGGGCACCGCCGGAGCGTGTCCCGGGGGTCCCGCCCGCCCGTGGGGAGTCTCCCCGTGCCCGCAGCCCCCGGGCGCGGCGGCGGAGGCTCCCCGTGGCTCAGCGGCCCCTGCGCTCCCCCTGCCCGCCTCACCTCCGCGATGTCATCTTCCCGCGGAGCCCCGGCGGGTG